>VYXB01000246.1:338132-461573 GCA_013397135.1 Pachyramphus minor
TGGACACAACCCTGTGCCTTGTGCTCTGGGATGACCCTGGGGGAGCAGGGAGGTGTCACCAAGTGACCCCCTGTGGTCCCTTCCGATCTGAACCATCTTGTGATTCTGTGTCCCCAGGAGCCAGGTGTTGTCGCCGGAGTGTCACCCGTCCCTGGGCTGCGGGTGCTGGGGAGGTGTTGTCCCCCACGGGCAGTGAGGTGGTGGGACAGACAGACCCCTGGTGGGAGCCTCGGGCATCGTCCTTGCTTTCAGGCACTGCCGCCTCGTGGTCCTGGACCCGGCCGGGCAGGGACACGTGTGCCCGGCTCTCCCGGGGCACTGCAGCCCCGCAGCCCGCCTGGGGTGGGCCAGACATGGGACACGGGCACCGTGCCCCCGGCACAGCCCCGCAGCCCGCGGCGAACCCAGCCCGCCCAGCCGCTGCGGGGCTGCCCGAGGCTCCATCCCGAGCAGGCTCGGGAGAAAACATCCCTGTCCTCTGCCCTCTGGCCGGGATGTGCAGCTCGGCGCTGCCCTCGGGCAGGGCAAGCCGGTGCCGGTGCTCGCAGTGCCCGCGGTGCCGGGCCAGCCCCAGCCTTGCAGCGGGGCTGGGCAGCAGCCAAGTCCTGCCCCGGGCGAGTCTGGCTGCGTGGGGAAGGCGGAGGGAGCCGCGCACATCCCTGCTTCCCAGAGCGGCTCAGGGCACGGCTGCTGCCGGCTGCAGACACTGGAATGGGATGCCGGTGGCAGGTGGAAGGAGATTCCCACGGCGCAGCGAGGCTGAGCCGCCCTGCCCCTTTGCTGCTGGCGCATTGGCAGCGATGCAAAGCTGACAGAGAGTGTCCAAAGGAGAGTGTGGGGTCTGGAGGGGCCGTATGGGGAGTGGCTGAGGCCACTTGGGCTGTTCAGACCTGAGAGGAGGAAACTGCTCTCTGTGACAAGTGACACGACCCAAGGGAACGGCTGGAGCTGTGCCAGGGGAGGGTTAGGTTGGATATTAGGGAAAGGTTCTCTCCCCAGAAGGTGTTCGGGCACTGCACAGGCTCCCCAGGGCAGTGGTGATGGCCCCAAGGCTGCCAGAGCTCAAGGAGTGTTTGGACAATGCTCTCAGGGACAGGGTGGGATTTTGGGGTGTCCTGTGCAGGGCCAGGAGTTGGACTGGATGAGCCTTATGGGTCCCTTCCAGCTCAGGATATTCTCTGATTCTGTTTTCTGTGCAAACATGCCCCAGCTCTGAGCAGGGACAGGGATGCTGCCAGCTGGGAATCTGCTCCCTGCATCAGGGTGGCCACTGGAAGTGCTGTCCCAGCTGCCCAGGGCACAGGCTTGGGGGAGCTCAATTAGGAGCATCTGCTCAGACAAAGTCCAGCACAGGTCTCTCCAACAATAGTTCCCACTGCAATTTGCATTTATAAGAGTATTGCCATGGCAGCATAAATTTGCATATTAATAGAAGCCAGTCTTAATTGTTGAGCTGCTCCTAACGCCTGGGAGCAGAAAGGAGCCTGCTGTGATTCATGGAGCTGCAACTGCCACTGCTGGGGGCCCTGCCTTCCCAGCCAAGTTCCTCAAAGCTCTCCCTCCTGGCTCCCTCTGCCAGTCTCAATCCGGTGCAGCTCCCAGGATCTGTGCAGTCGCCCTCTGCATCCCTTTAGCAGTGAAATCCTGGGCTCTCATCCTGCCTCTGGGGGCCATCTGCACACGCAGGGCTGGTGCTGTATGCAGGGCACCTCCTGTGTGCTCAGGATTGCCTGTGCTTCCCTCCAGGTATCCCAAATCCCAGCCCTGCTGACTGTGCTCAGGCACAAGCCCTTGCAGATCAGGAGGCAGTTGCACACCCGGGGGTTCCAGCTGAAATGATCCTGCTGGAGGTACTTCCAGCCTGCCCAGCAGGGCTGAACATGGGGGAGGCACTCGATCCCTGTCCTGTCTCTGGCTGGTTCAAGAGGGGTGGAGTGGCCAGGGGCTCTCCAGGGAAGCACTTGCACGTTTCTCTGTCCCTGAGATGAGGAATGTCCCTCTTCCCCATCACAGGTCACTCCCAGATCCCCATGGCAGGGGCAGGAGGCTGTGCTGCAGCCCAGCCCTGCTCATCCCCCTTGGGCCACTCTCTTGTCTCAGCATCTGGACTGCTCCCTGAGCATCCCAAGGGGAAGCTTGGGATCCTGTTGCAGCATTTGCCAGAGCCCCCCAGTCCTGCCAGGAGCATCCCTGGCCTGGGAATGCCTCTCCTGGCAGTGGAGATTCAGCACATCCCCTTGCTGCCTGCAGCCTCTGCAGAGGGTTCTCCTTGGGGAGATGCTTCCCAGGCTCCAGGCCAGCATGTCTCCAGCCCAGCATTCCCTCCCTCCCAGCGCCGAGCTGCAGCGTGGGAAGGCTCAGCCAGTGCTGGAGCCGGCCTGAGCCACTGGATGGCACACGAGGCTCGGCGGAGGAGCCTGGGTGGTCCTGGGAGCGCTGAGCAAACCCCCCTCAGCTCCGGGCTGGGTGTGTCGGTAGGTGCTGACGGGGTGCCAAGAGGTGCTGGGAGGGCTCCCAGCTCCACGGGTTTGCTCCCTCCTCTCCGCCCTCGGGAATGCCGGTGACTGGCTCTGAGTGGGACTCTGACCTTGGCTGGACGGTATCTGCTGCACCTCCGGGTGTTTGGCCGCTGCTCAGGAGCACCCAAGGCTCTTCCTGAGCAGCACTCCCTGCAGATAAGGGCGACTTCACCTCCCTCCTCCTCCCGGGCTGGAATTCCAGGGAGGTTTTTAAACCTGCTGGCCTTGATGAGCGTGGGCTGAAACAGGCTCTTTATTTAATATCATCCTTCGTGCCAACAACTCTGCTGGAAGGCAGAGGGTGCCAGCCTGGCCAATAACTCACAATAAACCCCCCTCTCTCCCCACAATCCCTGACCAGCCACTTTTCTTGTCTGCCCCTGTCACCCTCGTCTCTGGGGGCCTCACCAGCACAGAGGTACCTCTGTGTCCCTTCCCTCAATGGGACATCTCCCCCAGCATCCAGGTGGCCTCATGCTCTGGGACTCCCAGTGATGTGGTGCTGGGATGGGGCAGCACCAGCCTGCCCAGGCTGTGGCTCCCCTGTGGGGTCACCATGCCTGGCTTTGCCCCGGTTGTGCTGTGGGTCCATGGGGTCTGGTACCCCAGCTGTGCCCAGGACGGTGAGTGGGCAGCCAGAGGAAGGGACAAGGTGTCTCTCTGCTGCCCCATTGTTCTCCCACAGCCTCTGTGTCAACAGGAGCTGGGAGAGGAAACAGGGGCTAAGGAGATGCCAAGACCCCTGCTGCTAAAGGAAAGATAAGGAGGGAGGGGGCATTTTCTGGCTGTCCAGGGGTGGCGGATGCAGGAGGTTCCCCTGTGGCGCAGCAGAGGGACAGCATTGTGTCCCCAGACAGCCTCCTATGTACCATGCTGAGCAAGGGCAGTGACTGGGCATCCACAGGATGCTCAGGTGGTGGTTTAGGCCAGACTTTGAAAAATGATTTGCCTGAGAAGCCTTGGAGACAACTGGCACTGCACGGAGGACCCATCATCCACAGACCCTCCTGACAGCACAGGGATGCTCAAGGAATGAGGCTGCTCCAGGGCCTGGGGCCTGGCTGGGCTCTGACTGAGACTTGGTGGAGTGTCCCCATCCCCTCCAGCCCATTCCCAGGGTGTCTGCACCATCCCAACCCCCAGGGGTGGGATGTAAGTTGGTGATCCTGGCTATGTGCCCTCCTGTCCAGGCAACTGTGCTTGGTTGGGAGGAAGGGGTGAGTGCCAGAACTGGTGGCACTGCTGCCTCCCCTGAACACCCCCGGGATGCAGCAATCTGCACACACCCACTCCAGAGGGTCGACCTGAATGTTGGAGTGGGACACTGAGCTTCCCACATCCACTCTGACAACAAACCAGGACTGGACTTTGGATGTTGCCCTTCAAAGGGGCGGCAAAGTCCAAAGAGCAGCCACTGTGGGCCTGGCCAGGGCTCACAGGCCTTGCTCACAGCACACAATGAGACACCCCACCGCCAAAACCTCCTCCCTGCCCCAGGTCTGAGGGTTTGGTGGCCACTGGCCCACCATCCCACAGCAGCTGATATGCCTCTGGCCCTGCACCTCTCCAAGTGCAGTGTCTGCAAATCCTTTCTGACACTGTTTTCTGGTCAGGAGCCGGAGCCAAGCCTTGGCACTGCCAGCCATGTGAGCTGGAGTCGGGCACTGGAGCCTCATCCAGTGCTGCTGCTGTGCAGGGGACACAGAGCTGTGGGTTTGCAGTCCTCTCTGCTCAGGGTCACATTCACAACATCATGAAATAACAACAAAACCCATAACCACCACCACCCCGCCCCCCCCACAGCTGTCGGGCTGCCCCGAAATCCACACCCTCCCGGTCATCAAGTGCTTCCCAGGAACAGTAAGGAGATATCAAGGCCTGTTTTTTCCAGGGAAATCATTGCAACACAATAGCATCTTCATCTTGGCTCTGCTGACATGTGGCCAACACCTACAGCCCTTCCTCTCCCTCCCAGCAGTTTGTTTTGTTTCCTTCAGCATTTATAGGTCAGCTGGAGCCAGGAGAGCTAATGAGCAGGAGCATGGCTCCAGGCACTTCCAGGATTGGGGATGGGGTGGGAATGGGAAGGGGTTGGCCTGTGGAATGCTCTGCAGCACACAGCTGAGTCAGGAATCCCCACATTTCAAGGGTGGTGCAGGTCCAGCGCAGAGACCACGGAATCAACTCACAGTAAAAGTGGGTAAAAAAATTAGGAGCAGTTTAATATTTATCCCAACATAGAGACCAAATACTGTGATAAATTAAACAACAAAGCAGAGCTGTTGTTTTATAGTCTTTAAGCGATATCTAAACTAATTGGAAATCAATCTCTTAAAAAATCTAGCTTTATTCACATGTACGTTTTCACCATCAGACCAGATCAAAGGGTTTCCTGGGGAATTTATTTGAGGAATATTTTTGGGGGACACACCTGTGATGTTGCTTTATTTGGGGCACTCAGACTACAGAACCAGCTACAACTCTTCCTTGCCATCACCTAGTGTTATTTCCAGTGATAGGATTGGAACCATCCTGCAGATCTGCTCTCTGGTGTGGAAAAGCACTGGATCCAGGCAGGGAGAAAGAGACCGTGACTGCCCAGCATCTCTGGCAGACCACCACGACGGGGTGCTTGGGGCAGTGTCACACCAAAGGCTCTGCAAAGCCACCTCCTGGTCCCTTGCTGCTGGTAGGTCCTGCTCAGAAGGCACAGGGATCAGGCTCAGGAGCTGCAGCCATGTGAGCGCTGGGCCTTCTGCTGCCACCCCTGTGCCATCCTGCCCAGCAGCTCCTGGCACTGCTGGCAGCAGGAACTCCAGGAGCCAGCATGGGATCCAAAGAGCACACCGACGTCAGAGCCAGGGACAAAGTCTGGCAGGACATGGAGAGGTGTGAAAGGCAAAGTGCTGTCACATGTGCCCGATCCACGTGACTGCGGGCGCAGGATGTCGCCCACAGTGCTCTGCACTGACGACACGCGTGGAGAGCGGGGCCAGGACGGGGATGTCTCCCACCACGCGTGTCTCCTGGAGCAGGCACGGGAACAGGGAGAAGCATCCCTTGCTGTGGTTACCAGGTACCTGGGACATGCTGTGTGGTGTGTCCCGAGTCCATCCCAGTCCCCTGGGATGACCGCGCCGGCCCCGGTGGGGCGAGCGGGTGCGTGTGAGGGTGTCCGTGTGCCCCAGCCAGGGCATCGCCTTTCATGGGGCTTTGTCCACACCATCACTAATAATATCAAGGTGTTCTGCCAAGTTCCTTCCAGTAAACCTATGACTTCATTCAAAGTGACAGGGGACCTGATTTATTATACTAACGAGCCGGCGATAAATAAACATGACCTGAGAGAATCCCAATCCCACAATTCCATTCTTGTTCGGCTCCTTGGGGGAGATGAAAGGTTTCCTACAATTTCCCAGTGCTACCCAGAATCTCCCCTACTAGATCTGCCAAAGCTTTCTCCTGCTGTCGAGCCTGGCATTTGATTGAATTGACAGAAGCAGCTTATTAATTGTACTAATGAGGGGCTCAGCAATATGGAGCGGTGGAGAGAGTCCAGTGTGGCTAATAAAATGCTCAAAGCTGAGCAGAGCATAAGGTCACCCTGTTGCCAGGCTACTGGCTAAGCTGCCTGGAAAAAGAATATGTGAACCAGTAGGTGACTCTGGGAAAAATATTGCTCCAGAACTCACATAATTAATAGGACAGTGATGCTTTATTTTCTTAGGAAGAATATAGAGCAGGGAGGGTGCGAGCACACACAGGCGTCGCAGCTGAGCGGCTGGGGAGGCCTGGGGGTTGTGCTGTGGTTGGGATAACGGGGTCTCCTCCTTTCCTGGTCTTTTCCCAGCAGCTCCCTTGGAGCAGGAGCAGCCATTTGCTCGCTGGGCCCTGGCACGCAGGATCCCAGAGCCAGGATCTGGGAGAGGTGTGAGGAAAGGTATCCACAAGTGAGGGATTAGGTGTGGCCTGAAGGGAGATTTCGGATATCTGGTAACAATAAGGGAACTGCCCCGTGTTTGACCTGAGCTGATTGCCCAAATACCACCGCAGGGAGAGATAAACAAGGCTGATTAGAGGTAACAGTAAGTGTAAATTTGGCAAGGGGATGTTCTTGGGATCTCTGATCTCCTGAGACAGTAATTCCCACTGGGAGTTTACCATACAGCCCCCAAGGGTTTATAGCAATAAACAGGAATATTTTTGCTCCACTAGGAAGGAAAAAGGAAAAGCAAAGGACAAATACTGATCTTAATCTCTTTCTTTGCAACCGGTTTTGGAGCCCCCATTCAAGTTCTCCAAATTGCACCTCACCAGGGGAGCTCATTCTCATACCAGACCGTTATCTGAGCAAAGCTCTGGAGCACGAGCCTCTGCCTAAAGCAAACACTGGAAAAAGGTCATTAATCTTTCAGGCTCGTGTGGGACCTGTAGCACTGGGGGCTCCCACGTTCCCCCTTGCCCGGTACCTTTGCTGCCTGTGAGGCTTCCTGGGCTATGAGCTGCCAGCTCTGTGCTCAGTGTCAGTGGGGTCCCTGCCCAGGGAGGCATCTCCAGGGGTCTGGACTGGCCCCCCAGCACAGATTTGCAGGCCACTGCACTGTGTGCTGGGCACTGATGTCTCTCCCACTCCATCAGCAGGAGCAGCCTTTCAGTCTGTCACCAGGTGGGCTGGGATTGCCTTTGGGACAGAGGTGTTGATGTGGCTGCAGTGGCTGTGGAGTGGCCACTGCTGAGCCACAGCAAAGACACTCTGACAGCTCAGTGGAAATGTCCCTTACAAAATCCACATTAATGTCAGGGGAATGAGGCAACGTGACAGAAATGGCTTTGCCTGCAGATGGGATCATGGAGGATTTATCCATCTAAACAGAGAGGCCCGTGGGGCACCAGGGGATTGCCAGAGCCCCTCCAACTGCTGCGGGTGTCCCTGGCTGTGTGGGGCCTGATCCTGACCCTGTTCCTGGCCGTGGACTGGATCATGGGGAGGTGATGGTCACTCCCACCCTGTCCTGGGATGAGCCAGGTGATGTTCCCCACAGTGGAGGGGTGTCAGGGCAGGCAGGAGCAGAGGGTGCCCCAGACCCGTGTCCCTGAGGAGCTGGTGGCACATGTCCTGGGCGGAAGAACAGGTGGGAGGCAGGGAGGAAGGGCAGCCTCTCTCCATGCCGTGCCTCACCCCCGGGGCTACCGAACAATGGCAGGGAAGGCGGCAGGGAGCTGGGAAGTGCGGGGGGGAATGACAGGACGTGCTCCAGTCCCCTCTGCCCTGCCCCTGCCAGAGCCCGGCAGGCTCCCTCCTGCTGTCACTTGCCTCCGGCCACGGTTCCATCCCTGCTCCACGGCTCCCTGCCCTGCCCTCCCAGGCAGCTGCTTGGCCCTTCCCTCCCAAAACCTTTGTTTCTCTTCTCTGGAGACCAATGGATCTGAGGCTCAGGTTTCCAAGGTGGAAAAGCAAATTCTTCCCCCGCAGATTGCCCCTGTTTTGTTTTGTTTCCTGACTCTGCTCACAGAGCTTTGGAAGCCGGGGCTGCTGCCCCCTGGGCAGGTCACAGGCACTGTGGTGGCTCCTGCTGGCACCCAGGGCCACTCCTGACAGTGGGAGCCCACCTTGAGCTCTGCCCATGGTTCTGCTGGATGCAGGAGCCGGGTGCTTTTCCCGGGAAGCTGCCTGCACCCCTGGACTCAGCAAGTGCAAACTGGACGAGCTCAAGCTGCAGCTCAGAGCATCCCCTGTGCCAGAGGGTGGGTGTGCAGCATGGGAGATCAGAGCAGGGCCAGAGTTTGTGGGCTCCAGCTGGGACACAGCCTCCAGCCTTGGTATGGCCTCAGCCCTGCTTCAGGTGGGATTTTGGTTTTTTTCAGGCAGCAGTGTGTGTTACAAATCCCCTGCTCACCCCAGGAATCCATGCCTGAAGTCACAGCCTTTGACACCTCACTGAGGCCCATGCAGCTTTTGGGATATGGACAGGTTCAGCCTCTGCTCCAGACAGGTTGGTCCATGGATTCTGCCCTGAGAGTGGGAGTTTCAGGTGTATTTCCTCACAAGGGACTCAAAATTAAAGTTTTCCTGGTGTGAAGGCTCTGCCAGCACCACTGCAGCCCACTGCTCTGCTGCCTGCAGTCTGTTGGGCAGGGCAGACCACTCCACAGTATCCTGCCCTCACCCCCACTCTGAAGACACCAAGGTGTCCCCATCCCCACCCCCTCTACGCCCGTATCCAGCTTGAAATTCACTTGGGAAAAAAAACAAAAACAAAAAAACCCACAACCCCAACACTTAGACTAACAAATAACAACCCTGGCGGGCGGCCAGTGATTCAACGGCTCCAAGAAAATGAAGCCGAAATTTGCAGCTGGCCACACTCCCTGCCTGGCTTGGCAGCAGCACCGGTGCCTGAACACCTGCCAGGGCCAGGAGCAGCCGTGGCGGAGCGCGCCGGACCGGCCGCGGGCACCGTGCGTGCCCTGGCACCGCTGCCAGGGCCGCTGTACCTGTGCCCCGGGCTTTATTCTCACAGAAAGGGATATGCTGGCTGCAGGGAGCAGCTGCCAGGGAGAGGAAAATGCCCTGGGGAAAAAAAAAAAAAAAAGAAAAGAAAATGTTTGCAAACAGCAGCGCTGCTGTGGGAGGGTGTGGGGGCTCTCTGGGTGCAACACTGCAGCGTGCTCAGCATTCCTGTGTCCACAGGACCCCCTGGCCGGTCAGGCTGGTCCCCTCTGGTAGCTGCTCAGCCGGGTCAGGTGCTGCCAGGGTGGTGAGGGGGCTGAGCCTGGCTGGGCAGGGGGGTCAGTGTGGTGCTGGGGAGTGAACAGCCGGGTGAGGAAACACAACAGAGCCTGGCAGAGGGTCGGGGCTCCCGCGGGGAAACGTAAACTTTGATAATCTTAAATGACACCGCGGCACCGAGCGGAGGAGGAGAGGGGGAGGCTGCTGGAGGGGCAGGGAGCTGGGCTGCAGCCCCCCGGCCTCCCCATGCCTAGGAAGGGGTGTCATGTGGGAGGGTAATTGGATCCCGGGATTTACTGAATGATACTGCGGATTATTTCACAGCCATCATGTCACAGGGTAATCTCGTTATGGCATTACACAGCCACGTGCACAAGCAGCCCTGTTGTGCCCATGGCTGGTGACACATGAGGACCTGCCTGGGATGTCCCTTCACCGAGACCAGATGGCAGAGGAGGGGTCAGTTAGTCAAGGGTGGCTGGTGCCAGCTGGCACCTGGGGTTCTCCAAGGCACACAAGGGGCTGGGATATGGTGCCCAGGCTTTGTGGCAGGGCACAGACCCCTGGGTACACGAGGAGCATTGGCAGGTGGCAGTGTGGCCACTCCTGCCCTGGTGGCACTGAGTTTGGGGTGTCACCCCTGGACAGAGGGAAGAGGTGCCCACACAGCCCGGAACGCAGCAACAGTGCTGGGCTGGTTCCAGCAGAGCTCAGACCCAGAGATGGAAATTCTCCATCCTGGGAGACCTGAGCCCCAAACATCCCAGGGGAGAATGGTCAGGGCATCCTGTGAGGCAGAGGGGGCTGGCGGGGCTGGGATGCTGGAGACCTGGGAGCGGGGTCTGCGGCCGCTGCTGGCCCTGTGACAAACACCTCCTGCGAGCCCAGACCACGCACCTCCCCCTCCGCTCCCTGCACCACAGTTGGCTGCTTTTCCAAGGCACAACGGAGGCGAAGCCCGTCTCGGAGGGAACGAAAACACGGCTCGCCCCCCCGACGTGTGTAAGAATAGCAGATGAGCTGGGGCAGACAAACAACCGCGAGCGACCGCAGCTTCCTGCCCCGACGAGATGGAGTTGGTGGAGACCATCCCCGCACCGGGGCACCCGCAGCCAAACGGGCACCAGGGCACTGCCAGGAGGGGAGGGTGGCTGGTGCAGGGGTGTGAGACCCCAGCCCACTGGGCCTGGTGCCCGGATCCCCCAAGCCAGAGGGTGGTAGGAAACTGCCATCCTCCTTCCTCTTCCTCCCTCGGGATGGGGAAGTGAAAAAAGGGCACTACCAGGAGCTGCCACCGCCCGAGCCACAGCTCTGGGCACACAGTGTGTGTGTTCCCGGGGATTAATCATCTTTCGTGTTTGTGCCATAACGAACTTCCACCCAGAAAATAAGTATTTGTACCCGGCAGAAACAGGTTTAATCAAAAAACAAGCTTCTGGGGTGTTTTTTGGTTTGTTTGCGCCCGGCTGAGACGTGGAAATCTGAAACACTGCAGATCAGCCAAATCTCCCACAGCAGCTTTCCAGAAGGTTAACTTTGAACTGGGATGATAACAAATTATCTGTTAAACACACATGCAGAGGGAGCTCGATGCCACCGTGTCTGACTTGTCTTTAGCTGCTCCTGCTCTAATTTTCTAATTTTCTCTGACTTTTTGTGTCATTCAATGCATTTTGTTCCTTTAAGCCTATAAACCAGGCAAAGGGTAGCAGTGCCTTTATCCTAAGATGAAGCATGACCTCCTGCTTTAAAACAAGGGCTGGCTTTATTTATCCCCAAGCTGGGCTTGGGGAATAACAGAAATGTTTGTTGTCCCACAGAAGACTGGCTTATCAGCTATTATTAGAGCAGGGATGGCAATTCGGAACGAGCAGCTTATTAGGCACATTTAACCCTGTTCTCTGATTATGGAAGATCTGGGATTTGTTACTGGGGTTGTTGCAAGGATTTTCTGCCAAGGGTTTTTGGAGTCAGCACGGTGCACCCGCCCTGTGCCCGTGCAGCAGTCGAGCTGTGGGTGGTTGTGCTGCCATGGTGGGTCAAAAGTCAGTTCATAGGGCACTGCCCAGATGAGGAAGCAGTTCTGGCTTGCACATAAGACTCATTAAATTGCTTTATGCAATTCCTCCTGCCTGTAGAGCTCAGCCACTGGAGTGTGTGTAAAACCAACACAAACAGCATGTGAACGAGGCAGGACTGAATTTGCCGTCAGGAGCTAGTTTGGATGGACACTTCACAGTGTTTACCCAAACCTTATCTGCGTTAACATGGACTTGGAAGGCAAGATTCGGGGTCTGTAAATGTGTTTTCTCTCCCAAAAAAACCCTCTTCCTGCTCACCACTATGGACAGCACTATTTCAGAGGGAGGAGTGGGATCTGATCTAGTGAGTGGCATCTGTGCCCATGGTGGGGGTGGAAATGAAATGATTGGTAAAGTCCCTTCCAACCTAAATATTTTTATGGTTTTACGATGATGTGCACAGTGGGCAGAGAGGGCAGTATGGGCAGAGCATCCTAGTGGGCTGGGGTGGGAAGCAGGTGTTGATGTGTGGTGAATGTGGCAGTGAACAGGTCCCTGAAGAAGCAGCAGCATCAGTTTCCCAGGGACAAACCACCTGCATCCCACCCAGAGCCTTGCTGCCAGCATGGCATAAAATCCCAACCTCCGTGGCAGCAAAAGGCAAAGTCCCCAAAGCCTGTCCTGGGGCCAGGGCTGCCTCCAGCTGTCAGTGTACTTTGGTGGTGCCAGACTTAGGCCTGTGTTTGTGCAGGGAAGGCACCTGACCCACTTCAGAGGAAGCCGCTCCAAGTGAGCCTTTGGGACGGGCTCCGGCCAGTGCCTGGGGCCCCACTGCCAGCCACGGGCACTGCTCCCTGCTCCCTCCTTCCCAGGGCTGGACAGGAGGCAGCAGAGCCTGCAGGGTGTCCTCCCTGCCCACAGCTGGGGGCTGCTCCCTGTCAGGAGCAAGCCTGTGTCAGGGCATGGAGTGGCTGTGAGCTCCTCTCCGGGGATCTTTCCTCCCAACAAGCACAGCTGAACAAAGCCAGGGGGACAGAGGCTTTCCTGACATTGTCAGTCCTGGCTCTTTGGGAATGAAACAAGTGGGGTTTTGGAACAAGCAGCATGAATCTGTATTTACACGTGCACACAATGGGTTGTGTGCTCACAGTGCGGGATGGGAGCACACTGACTGTCCCGCTGCCAGGTCCTACCAGTGAGGGGAAGACGGAAACAGCAGCCACATTCACCCACAAAGAAACTGCCAGCATTTGCTTTCCTGTAACTCATCTCACCTCCATGCAGCCTGATGGGCCAGGGGCTGGGTGTTTAAACATCTCCCCTGCTCCTCTGAGCTGGGCTCTGCTCTTCCCTGTGCCCCATGATCTCAGAGCAGAGCAGCGCCCCGTGCCCTGGGGCACCTCTCCCTGCTGCAGTGCTGGGAATGTGGCCAGGGAAGTGGTGTCTGCAGGGAAAGGACAGGCAGCTGCTCTGCCGGGGGTGTTGCTGGCACAACATGCCACAGGTCCTGCCTTTCTCTCCCTTCCCATCACTGATGGGCTCTGAGGAGTTACTTCGGGAGAATATTCAGGTCTTGAGCTAACCCAGAGAGGGAGAGTGGGGCTGGATGGTCCCTCGCTGCTGTCATCCCTTTGGGCAGGAGTGGCATGGAAACCTGGACAGGGATGCCAGGGAATAGATACACAGACTATTGTCCCCTCTACATTCCTGCAGCCCCATGAGCAGGGACATGTTCACTCCACACACACAAACCTGGCTCCAGAGATGCTTCTGCTCAGACACCCAGTCTGAACCACCAGGAGCTCACATGAGGGTTCTGCATCCCCTTTACTGATGCAGGACAATGAAAGCATGTCCCTCCCTTCCTCCCTGCAGCTTCTGCCTTTCCTCCCTGACAGTATTCCAGACATGGAGCAGCCCAGGCTCTGCGGCCTGGGATCTGCACTGGTGCCAGCCTGGCAGAGGGAGATCAAGGATGGGTGGGTGCTCAGTCCCAGAGCGCTGCACACATGGCCCTGGGGTGACCCTCATGGCCTTCTCCACCAGTTGCTTCTTTTCCAAGTGCTTGCCAACTTGGCCATCCCAGTGCAGCTGCACTGGCAAACAGGGCTCCCAGGTAGAGTGGCAGGGGCAGGCTCCATGCCTGTGTGCTCAAGCCAGGAAATACCAGCCCTCTGGTACTTGCCAGGCTCCAGTTTAAAAATACCCAAGGAAAATAACCTGCCAGACTCATCGAGACCAAAGCCATTCTGGACAGGTTTCAGGACAAATACTGGGGGTTGTGTTTCGTCTGTTCTCAGCAGGCGCTTGGCTCGGTGCTTGCTGCCTGCCCGGGACTCACCCAGCTGTGATGTCTTGGTGGCCATCCCTGGCCACATCTTGGTGGCCATTCTTGGCCACGTTGTGGCTTGGGAGGGGAGCACCCAGGCAAGACATCCATTGTGTGCTGTGGGGCGGGAGTGCTCAGCCCTGTTTATCAGCAGGAGTGGCTCGATGGTGACTGAGGCAGTAGAAGGTTTGGGAATGAGGTGATTCATGCCCAGGTCCTGGCAGTCACCCTGACCAGTACTCACCCTCTGTTTCAGCCTCTCCTTCTCCATAACTGATGCAGGCCTGGGCTGGGCATCCCTGGGCTCCACACCTTCAAATCCCAAAGCCCCAAGTGGGTCTCCCCATTGATTCCCCCAAGCTGGGAGCACTGAGGCTGCCGGTCACTGGAGGCAGCAGGAAAACTACCCCAGTGCTGTGGGTAACCCAGAGTGACTGTGGTGGGAACAGTGCAGATGGGGACTGAGAGGCACCTCCACAGGTGTCAAGGCCAGCTGGGAAACCCTCTTGACTCTCAGGCTGCCTGCAGTCCTTGCCTTTCCTCCTCAGACCTCTGAGAGAGCCCCAAGGCTTCTCCGAGATGATGCAGGACCAAAAATGCCAAGTACTACAGAGAAAAGCTGTGTTTTGTGCAACATCCCAAGGAAACAGCTGCTATAGATGCTTCAAAGCAGGACCAGAGCTGGAGCACAGCCCGGATCTCCAGCTCATCCCCATGGTAATGCTACCCTGAGCTCACTGAAGGTGCCACCCTCTCAGAAGCACCCCAGTCACCGAACCCATCAGCAGTGGAATCTGATCCTAAAAATGCATTGTGTGAAGAGGGAGAGGTGCTGCAGCCTGTTTGGAGATCAAGAGACATGGCCAGGAATGCCACCAGCCTCTGGCAGCCAGGGATCATGAAAGTCAGGCTGAAAGCAGGAGGAAAGAGAATCTCGGGATACAGAGTGAAATGCAGGTGAGGCAGTGTTATCAACATACAAAGTTATTTGGTGCAGGATATGGTTAAATTATTTGCAGAGCCCCCACCTTTTCCTCCCCACCCCAAGAACAGGAATACAGTCATTAAAACAGCATGTTCTGGGACAGCAGTGATCCCATGGGAGAGCTGGACACAGTGAGAGGTACACCCCTTGATGGGGCCTGACCCTGTCCCCCTGCCTCTTGCCTCAAGGGTCCCCAGCTCTGCCAGAAAGCTTTTGGAGAAAGATGATCCCAGCATCTGGTGTATGTGGCAGAACAGGATCTCACTCTGGTCAGACTGGTTTGAGTGACCCCAGGTCCAAGAGGACACCAGTGTGGCTGGGATGCAGCTGGGTGTCCTTCCAGCAGCATCACCTCTGTGTCTTCTTCAGCACAGTGGGCTGTTGCTACCTGGGGTGAGATTCACTCCCCCAAGCACAGAACTCAGCCCCTCATACCAGAGGAGACACCAGCCCCTCCCCCTGCCTGCATGGAGGCATTGGCAGCACTGGCTATAGAGCCTAAAGGATGAGTTGCCTGATTGAGGGAGGACTGGCACTGCCAAGACATGCTTGTCAGGCGGCCAGCACTAGGGAAATGAGGAAGGAGAGCATGGAAAGAACGAGTCACTGAGTTGGGAACATATGGGATGGCAATCTGCAGTGAAGGACAGCAGCCCCCACACTCCTCGAAGAGCAAGCGGAGACCCTCATGAGTGAGTCCTCTCAGAGCGTTGAATTAGTACTGGAAAGGACATCAAACAGCATCACTTTGCTCTGGTTCCAGGGATGGAGAGGAAGGAGGACCAGAGATACTATTTTTCGTGCCAGATAAGCCCCTTGGCAAAAGGTGACCTGCTGTTGCAGCTGCAGCACGAGGGGCCCACAGAACAGAGGCAGAGATCTCATCCCGGAGGATGAGGAAGAGGCGCAGTGCAAGGGACCAGGGCAATGTGTGACATCACTTAACATTTGCCAGGTGATCTCCTTGTGGCCCTTAACTCTAGACAAGCTCTCCAAGCACAAGATGCTTCTCCTGGCAGAGGAGAGCAGGTGTGGCAGCTGCCGAGACGTAGCTGGAGACACCACAGCACATCCCTTCCTAGGCAGGATGCAGCAAAGCCAGGCCAAAGCAGATGCAGCAAGCAAAGCTCTCCACAGGGCACAGTTACCCTCTTCCCACCTGGTACAGTGACACCAGATGACCTGCTGTCATGTGCCTCTGACTGCCACCACCTCACACCATCCTCCTCACTCCCCTTCCCTGAGGGCTCATGGGGAGGTGGCAGTCCCCTTCAGTCAGGGTTCCTGGGAGAGGCTATGGAGATTGTCCCCTTTCTGCTGGCCTCACATTATCTCCTGACCTAAATCACTGTCTGTCTCACCACTGACGGTCACACTGTGCTGCTACAGTTAATTTTGACAAGGAATTATCTCCGCTGCCACTGGATAACAGGAATTGGGCTTTTCATGCCAGTGGATGCAGGCCACAAGTGTCAGGATCTGAGGGACTCTGGGGAGACACAACCTTGCTAAGGGATGGTCTGTGTCCCTGAGTCTGACACAGGTGGGGACAGAGCAGCAACAGGAGCCCAGGAAGGGGAGAAGAAGTGTTGACCTGAATGAGCATAAAAATGACCAAACCCACAAAGGTTTTCTACAGCGTTAGTGGCCATTTTGAGCATCTTGGCAGGCACTTTCTTCCTGAGGCAGACTGTTTTCTAAACAATGACAGAGGCTGTTACACCAACACACCCCTGAACAATGTTGTGCCTGCATCATCCAGCAGAAGAGAACCTGTGTGTTCCCTGGGGACGGCACTCCAACGCTTTCTCTTCCCCATCCATTGTCACAGGGTTGCTATGATAGGTAAACTCAGAGCTTGGAAGCTCAGTTGAAGTGAAATGTGAATCCAAAAGTTCAGAAACCCTTTTCCCAAAGCCTAGTCAGGAAACTAGGATGGATATCTCAATAGAACAGACTTTCCTATGAGATTTCCAATAATTCCTGGATTTGGACTCGTGTTGTTACCTCTCTTATCAAGCAGGACATGTGTGTTCATGACAGATGAGGGCTAGACTTTTACACCTGCTAGAGGCATTAATTCCAAGAGAAATCAGAGCTAGTGATTATGTTTTGAGATTACTAGAGGTCCTTAGTATTTACAATGGAACACAGAAAACCTGAACTCGAATTGCTCTGCCAAGGCCTCTCTCGTACTCGGGAGTGAAATGGTTTGGCTGTCCCGGACGTTGAACTTGATTAGTGTCCACAACAAATGCAGTCAGAAGCAGGACTGCAAGGCTGCTTAGTGTTGCTTTTCAAGGACAGCTTTGTTGCCCAATATCCTGAAACAATATCCTGTTTTCCTCACAAGAAAAAAATTCCTAATGGGATTAATATCAAATCCGTCTTTTAAAGGAGAAAAAAATGCAGCAGCACAGAGCAGGAAGGACTCCTTTCCACTTTCTGTAAGTTGGAGAAGCAGCAGGAGCAGCAGGAACAGGAGCAGCAATGCTCTCCTATGGCTTCTCAGGTGCCCATCCAGCCCATCAGTGCTCTGGCAGCTCCCTGCTCACCTGAGCGCTGCCATCCCTGGTCCCTTGTTTTGTGCATTGCTCTAAAAGCCAGACATGCCTGGGGCACTGTACATCAGTGCCAGATGAAGGACACGCTCTCTGGCTTCATTCATCCCAGTGGCACTGGGTCTCCTCAAAGGAACCTGGAAGCCCATGTCCCAGCTGAGATCCCCTGCAGCACTTCCCACGGCCTGGCCCCAGCAGAGCAGAGCCCTTGAGCCTAGATAGGATCTCAAAGAATGGCAGAGCCAAGTGGCACTTTGAGTTTGATCCAAAATCACCCCTTTGAATTATTATTTATCTTGTTGTCTACGCAAAACAAAGCGCAGGCCTCTCCCTGCTCAGTCACACAAAAACACACGGATCAAGGCAGCCTCCCACCCACTCGCTCTTTGGGTTACGGTGTCTCGCCTCAGAAGTGGGTGAAGGAGCTGGTTGTAGTGCCTGATCTTTTATGGAGTGCACCTGGTCCATTCAGTGCCTCGACATGCTCGGAGCACACCCGTGACCGCGCTCGCTGCGATGGAGGAGCAGCAGCGGTTCCTTTGATATGGAAGCGCTCACATCTCCCTGCAGCTGCTCCATCTCCATCTGTGGAGTGTCACCGCTTGCTCCCTTCTTTCCCTCCCTTGGCTCCCAGCACCACTGCACCACTACACCGCTCTTCTTTCGGCTCTAAAACAAATTAGAGCACTAGACATGCGACCCAGAAGACAATTAGCACCATTAGGCAGCGGGAGAGAGCAGCTGGAGAAAAACATTCCCAGGTAACAGTCCATTTGTGCAGGATTTGGGACATATGGGGAGTGAAGCAGTGATTGAATGGCTGCTATGGGCCCGTTTGCAACCAGAGGGTGAGGAATTCTGCTTGAGATGGGGACACGCTTCCAGCAAGGGCCTCTTCCACACACTGAGGCATTGGACATGCAGGGCCTGGGTCTGTTTTATCCCAGAAAGCCAAATTTTGAGGGGAATGACTAGGACATCCAGCTTGTCCACATCCCTGGGCACATGGTAGCTTGGGGCACAGGCCTGGATCTGGCAGAAATAATTATGATCCACCAGAAATGGCCCCCCCGGCAGTGCATCCCAGCTTTCATGGCAGTGCAGCTGCCACTGCAGCCAGCGACAATAAGAAATGTTGTCGTGAATGTCAGGCGATGGATTTTAATTTTAATGGATTCTTAAGCGCTAATGAGTTTCAATACAGACACTTGTGCAGCGTTCTGCACCCAAGGGCCCCCAGAAACACTGTCAGGACCCCCAGGAGCAGGTTCAGGACTCCCAGGAGCAGGGCCAGGGACCTCAGTGGTGGGGCCAGGACCCCCCAAGACCAGGGCCAGGGCCCTCAAAAGTGGAGCCAGGACCTGCAAAAGCATGGCCAGCGACCCCAGAAGTGGCACTAGGAGCCCCAAGAGTGGAGCCGGGACCCACAGGAGCGGGACCAGGTACCACAGGAACAGGGCCAGGACTCAAGGAGTGGGGCCAGGACCTCTGTGAGCAGGGCCAGTACCCCCTGTAGTGGGGCCAGGACCTCCTGTACTGGGGCCATGACCCCTGGGACTAAAGCCAGAGCCCCCAAGACTGGAGCCAGGACTCAAGGAGTGGGGACAGGACCTGAGTCAGAAGGGCCAGGAACCCCTGCAGTGGGGCCAGGAATCCCCAGCAGTGGGGCCAGAACCCCTGGAAGCAGAGCCAGGAACCCCTGTAGTGGGGCCAGGTCTCCCGGGAACGGAGCCAGGATCCCTGGGATCAGGGCCAGGACCGCCGGGAGCGGTGAAGCGGCCGGGCCCGGCACTGGGGGAACAAGGGGCACCCCTCGTTCCCGCGCCGCGGGTGGAAGTCACCCCGTGGGACAAGTTTCAGGGAAGTCCCGCTCTGCCGGGCAAAGTCGCGGCCGTATCCGGCCCGGCCTCCCGGCACACCCGGCCCCTGTCCCCGGTCCCGCCGGCACCGGGGGCCCTGCGCGGCCCGGTGCCGCGTGCTCGGGGNTAGGGCTCGGCCGGCCCACGTGGCGCGGCGGGACGGGGACGGGCGGGGGCGGGGTTGGGACCCCCCCCATGCTCCATGACTCCTGGTGCCTCCCCCGGCTGCGGAAGCTCTCGCGCTCCGGCGGCTCCGCGCTGCCTGGGGCCGGTGAGGGTCCCGCGCTGTTGCCGGGGCTCGCGGCCGTGGCCGTTCGCTGGCGGGTGGGTTACTCCGCGGCGGTTCTTGCCCGCTTTGGAACCGCCGGCTCCCTCAGACTCCCGAGAGGGGGCAAAGCCGTGGTTTTGTCCCCGCTCGGGGGGGGCCGCGGGGGGACGGTCCCACACGCGCCCTGCCGCGACCGGCCCCGCTCCTCCTTCGGCGGCAGCAGTCGCCTCGTGCCCTTCTCCCGGTGACCGGCGGGGCCCGGGCCTAGGGGTGGCGGGTGGTGGTCTCGGGGGTCCTGGGTAGACCAAATGCCCCAGGGGGGTTCCCTGGGCCGGGCAGGGGGTCCCTGCCCCGTGGGGCTTCTCGTCCCCCCGGCGGCGCCGGCTCTGCCCCTCAGGCCGCTTCCCGGGCGCCTCCGCGGGGCCTCGCGGGACGGTCCCCCGCGCCATTTGAGGGTGCTCGATAAGCGCTCGGGGTGCAGGGAAAGGGCGATTGCTGAGTGTGTCTGCTCCTGATAAAGGCAGGGAGGGCCTGGTAGCCGCGTGGGAAACGTGTCCTGCGGCCGGGGGTGAGATTGGGGTTCACGGGGTGCGCTGGGGTGGCCCCCCGTCCCCACGGAGCCCTCAGCCCCAGGCTGGGCTCCACATCGCTCACACCAGCCCCGGGCGGCACCTCTGGGCAGGTGCTCGGAGCTGGACCTCGGGCGCTCGAGGCCTGGCGGATGGTTTGAGCCGCGCAGCTCCCTCAGCGCCGTGATCCGCTGCTGGGCTTCGCAGGAGGGACTGTGGGGCTCCAGCCCCGGGAAACAGCCTTTAACGCCTGTTTCTGCCTTGCTCAGGGAGGAGGAGGCGGCGGCGGCGAGGTCCCGACGGTGCCACACGCGTGTGAGGCGCACACCCGCCCTCAGGTGTGCGGGTGTCACTCCACTCGGCCGGTGAGGCGTTGCGGCGATCGGCAGTGGGGAGGTTGGACCCTTGGAACGCGCTGGTGGTTGCTCACACACGAGCTGGCACCTACTTGCTCTGGTCGAAGCCCGGTGGCCTCTGGCAGCTGTTTACTGGCCCCAGAATGAGATGCTCGGGGAGCTGAGTGGGGCTGGGCTCCAGATGTGCTGTTGGGGTGCTTTACCCAGAGTGGGTGTCCTGGCTCGGGGCAGGGCGACCAAATGTGTCATAAAAGGGTGAGCAGTGCTGGAGGGTTTGGAAGCTGACACGAGGAAAAGGGATGAGAGTTAACAAGAGGATCAGAAGAAAATTGTGGGTCACTTGTAGCTGCAGCAGTAAAGGTGGGATTTGTGTCCTTCCCTGGGATAGCAAATGTTCAGAGTGCTTCATAACCCTTTCTGCAAGCTCACACCCTGCCCTGTGAGAGCAGGCCCTTTGCATCAGGGTTACTCATGTTCTCTCTCATGTGCTCTAAGTTCCTTCTGAGGAAAAAGATAGATTTTCTTAGCTGCATCACAAGAAACCAGGTCTAATGATTCTGTTTTTGTGCCTTGCTGTGAGCCTTAAGCCTTTTTGTGGTGCACAGGCATCCCATTTTCATGCTAAGTGAGGTAATTTAGTGCTGGCTGATTCTCCTGGGTGTTTTTGCTCTGAGGTTTCCTTGGCTGTGTCTGTAAGGGAAGGAGCAGGGCTGAGAAATGGGCCAGGGGAGGGAACAGCTGAGGTGTGCTGGGTGTGTAGAGAAACCCCCTGAGCTCCTATTTGGTAACTTTGTGGGAAGGGGCTTTCTCAGTCTTAAGTGAATCGCTGGGGTGAGTGATCTTCTAATTACAGGTTTTGCTAGTGTATGGCAAACCTCCCTGCCCCAAGGTCCTGGGGGTGCCTGTGCCTGTCCTGGCCCCTCAAGAAGGTGTGAAGCATCCTTCCCTTCCAGGAGGTGTTCCCTAGAACGGGTGTGAATGGTCGCATGTGCTTTCTTTTGGCTCCTACTTCGCACTGTTGGCCTGATTTATCTGGCAGCTAAGGTGGAAAATACCCGGTGACTTTCATGCTGTCATTTTATATCTCCTTTATGAGGAGTTGAAAAGCTGCACGTAGGCTCCAGGAGGCGAGGTGCATCTCATTAAGCACTATGGTGCAAATCTATTGTTGCACTTTTATGGCTTTTCCTATTTCCTTCTCTGGAATCAGCCTATAACAGTGACTGTAAGAAAGTGGGAGCCTCTCACCGGCTGTATTGCTATGACTCAGTTTCAAGCGTGCTCTTAGAGCTGCTGCAGTGTATTTGCAGTTGTTCTGTAGCCAAAGAAAATCTGTGTGGAGCTGTAGTTAGTTGCTGAAACCACAATCACCAGGTGTGACTTCTTCTCCCACTTCCATCCAGGTGCTGCCTTGGTCCTGGTGTGAGGGCTGGGTCCTTGGTGTGTCTCCCACCTCCATCCTGGTGCTGCCTGAGCCCTGTTTGAGTGCTGGGTTCATGATATGATCTTTCCCAGCTCTATCCTGGTGTTCTCTCATCCCTGGTTTGAGGGCTCAGAGGGAGCAATAACGTGGCAGTGTCTGGGAGCAAAGCTCAGGCTCCTGCCCTTAGGGGAGAGACTGTTCTGTTTGGACAGTGACAACTGTGACTTTTTGGGGGTTTGCAGCCCCCTGCTCTGCCAAGACACCGGGAGCTGTCCCTGGCTGGCAGTGTGGGTATCTGAAGAAAGAATGTCGGTGCTATTCCGTACCACATTTTTCTCATTCTGAGGATTTCCTGGCGGGCACAGGGTGTTCTGGGAGCGTTCCTGAGCACTGCTGGTGCGGGGAGGATCAGCTCTGTGTCCTGGCAGAGCACGACCTGTGCTCGGGGTGGGACTGTGAGACCATGTACAGTGGCTGAGCATGCCCTGTCCCCTCCTGAGACTGGGGGACTTGGCTGGCAGTTGGTGCTTGGGAATCCCTTTCTCTAGGAATATGGGCACAGCTGGAGAGGGGGATCTGGATGCTGGGCCTGGAGCTGAAGCCAGTATGAGCCCAGAGGACATGCAAGAGCTGCTGCACGTAATGTTCTTGTAACCAGCCTGGCCACAGGGTTTTGGGTCAGTTCGCTCTGGGAGAGCCATGGCCACAGCCAGGCTCTGGTGTAGAAATAAGCTGGGCTTTCGATTTGGACTTGTTGGTAGCTTGCTTAAGCTTGACTTCATACTGCAATAAGACACTTGGTCCTTGCTGAGACAAGATGAGCCCAACTGCTGCTAACAACCAGGCATGGCATCCCTGGATGGGGGCTCCTCTGGTGGGCAGAAATAGCTGCTCATCTCTTGTCTGGTTGGTTGTTTTTCCCCAAAGCTGCCAACAAACCATCCCAACACCTCACTTTGCAGGGCATTTCACAGCCTGTGCCACTCTGGGGAGCATTTTGGAGGTTGGAAGGCTGTGTTTGCCAGAGAGAACCGTGGCGAGTGTCCAGGGAAGGTCCATGGTGAGTGTCCAGGAAGGTCCATGGCAGGTGTCCAGGGAAGGTCTGTGGTCCTGCCCGGCGGGGTGAGCAGGATGATCTGTGTCTCTGCAGGCCGGGGCTCGTGCTGGCAGCGGAGCTGGAGGAGGGCAGCTGCCAATGCCGTGCCCCCGTGGCGTCTGTCTGTCTGTCTGTCTGCGTGCTGGGCCGGCAGACCAGGGCACGTCTGGGGGTGCACTGACCGTCCCCAGTGGGGAGAGGCACTGAGCGGGCCCGGCTGCTTCTGGCCTAAACCTTGAACTTGCCCGTGCGAGCTGCTGGCCTCGGGCAAGCCCTGCCCGTGCTGCTGACCTCACCTCACCCCAGCAGCGAGGGCTGGGGCTGAGCGGGGCCTCAATCGACCATTGTCTTGGTGCAGAGCCCTTGGAAGCTCCGGGGAGTCACGTAGGCCAAGTGCTGCCAGGTTAAACCCCGGCTGTGGGGGCTCGCTGGAATTACAGCTCTGTGCTTAATGCCCTAAACCCGCTTAAAACTGGTGAAAGTGGTGTCTCATTAGCTCCTGACAATCTTGATTTCATCTTGTTTCTGGCCAGAAAAGGGCCACATTTGAAACTATAAAGAGTTATTGGCTGTGGACACCTTCGTTTCCTCAACATGAGATCTCAGAGTAGCTTCAGGGACCAGAAGGGATGCTGGGAGGCTGCCAGCTCCCTGTGTTGGACAAATGTCCCATGGGATCTTTATGGCCCTGTGCTGAGCACTGGAAGAGCCTGTTGTGGTGAGCTGGGCTTGGGAGGTTCTGCTGGGAGGGGTAGATATGTCAGGCTCTCCTTTTGCTCATGCTCTGGGATGGGGCTGGTGGGAACAGACTCCCAGGGACTGGTGTCCCCTTCTCTGCTGGGACCTTGAGGGAGAAGCACCCTCAGGGCGTGGGATCTGTGCTGCTGGTGAGGGGCAGCTTTGTTCCCATCCTGCCTGGATGTTTCAGTGTTGGCATTCCCAGGCCAAAGGCCGGGTCCAGCTGACAAAGGCACAAGGAGCCCAAATGGCTGCTCTATAGCTGGGGCATCCCTGGACTTCTTTTTGCCATGGAGATCCTGCTCCAGACTTTGCTACATGCTGCTCTGGAGCTGGGGGGGAGTGCACGAGGAGCAGAATGCAGGGAGCAGAGGCAGCAGGGCTGGGATGAGTCAGTGTGGACTTCACACCTCCCAAGGTGTGCTGGGTGAGCTTCTGCCAGCAGTGGCACAAACCTGTATGGACACTGGGATAGAGTTGGGGTGTGAGAGTGGGAGCTGGGCCTCCCTGGCTGCCCTGCTCCAGGTCCCAGGCACTCTGAGCATGGGAAAGGCTTTGTGGGTTTACACAGCAGCAGATGCTGTGAGTGCATGTCCTGAGTAGGGAAGCTTTGAGCTGGAAGGATGTGCGAGCAGAGGCAAAGGTGTGTTGTGCTCAGGCACAACCCCTGCGTGGGTGGGGGATGTCCCTCTTCCTCTGACCCCAAAAAGGAGTGGTGTGAGGCCACTTTCATAAAGGCTTTGCCCCAGAAATACTTTGTGGCATTTGCAGCGCTTTATAAATGTGAGCCTCTGTCTTTCTGGGCTGGAGTCCTGCCAATCCAGGCTTTGAAAAGCACAGCAATTTGCTGCATTATGTAACTAAAAAGTCTTGAAATCATCCTGTTCCAGGCCCCTTTGGAGAAGGGATAACAGTGCTTGTGCATGGGACCTTGGAGATGGAAGGGCTTGAGTCTCCTGTGGGATCTGTTTTGAGGTGATACTGTCCTCGTTGCCTCCATTCCTGTTCTTGATGCCACTGTGCAGAGGAGGGTGGCTGTAGGCTACCCATTCCTGTGGATTAGTTAGGACTTTTACAGGGAGCAGATGTGATACTCACACTCATTACTCGGTCTCATCAGTCTTAATTACTGCAAATATGGTTATTTTATTTCCTAATAGGGCAAACTGTAGCTGGCTGCCTGGCAGCTGTGAATTTGATTTCCAAACACGTCTTACACGTTGCAGCTCTTCCAAAACAGAGCTGAAAATGTCATAACTATGTTCTGAGTTTTTTTTTTTTTTCCTTTTCGCAAAGGGGAGGAATCTTTCCAATTAGGCTGCCTCCCTTACATGTGCTTTATTTTCTTTTTCCCTGGCACATTTAAAACTATTTCTCTGTGGAGGCAAGGAGGAAATCGGCAAGAAGCCTTAATGCGGTTGAGAATGAGCTTTCTAAAACTGGTCTTTCTTAATAAGGATTTTCAGTGAGTCAGGGAAAAGTGTTGTGGCATGCAGAACTCCCCATGTAAACCCTCTGGCGTCAGGCTTTGGGAATCTTGCTTCATGGTCCTGAAACCTTGTTCAGCTGAAGGTTTTTCATTGTGCCTCAGCAATGCAAGAGAGGTCATGTCTAACCCGCCAGAGGCCTTTTATTTTACAGAGAGATGCCACCTCAGCACCCACAGGAGGAGGAATGCTGCTTGCAGGGGAAGAACAAATAGGTGAACCAAGCCACAGTCATTCCTGAGCAGTGGTGGAATTAAACCAGTGCATGTATGTCAGGAGCAAAAGGGAAAAATCCCCAACAGCTCATCAGCACCCTCCCAGCCTTTGTCTTGGATGGCTTTTATTGCCTGTAGTTTTAATTAGTGCTCACAAGTAGATTGGATTCCTTGCTGGGAGTTTTTATAACCAACACCTGGTAGTTTCAGCTTTTTAAAAACGTTTCGGATAAATCAGTGTGATTGGATGAGGCTTTAAGGTTCACTGAAGGCTATGAAAGCTCAGTGTGACTTAAAACAAGAGGTGGTGGAAACTCTGGTGTGGGGAGGGGATGTTCAGCAGTTCCCAGTGCTCGTGGTGGGTGGGCTGCTCTGTGTCTGGAGAGGTCAGAGTGCATCAGGAGCCTCTGGCACATCCCTCCCTGACTGCTGGTGCCAGGTGGGTACCCACAGGTGTGTTGGCCTGGGGGTCTGCCTGCAGCCAGACCCTGATGTGGGCTCATCCCGATGTCAAGCCACCCCTGGGAGTCCCAGAGAGGAAATCAGAGGAAAAGGTCTCTGGCTCCTGGGCATAGTTCAGCCGCGGACGTGCCAGGGGCAGCGTCTTGTCAATGATTCCTTTGTTGGAGCGGCGGGTGGCTCGGAGCTGCTCGTGATGGTCATGTGTCACACTGGCCAGGATGCAGGAAAATACCCTGCCAGTGAGAAACCAGTGTCTGGGTCGGGCTAAACCAGTCTTAGCAGCTTATGGAATCCAGCCTGCCGTGCTCTGCTTCCTCCTGCCCTGCTCGGGTCCTCTGGGGCATCACCTGAGCACGGCCAGGTGTCGGGTGGCTCTGGCAAACCCGCTGCTGTATCAGGTAACTGCTGCTGGTGCCTCCGGTGCCAGGTGGGAGCGGGGTCTCCCCGTGGCTCTGGGCTTCAGGTGGGACACCCGGATCCCGGCCTCGGATGTGCATTGGAGTTACATGGAGCGAGGGAAGAGGCAGGCGCCCGCAGTGCCGTGGTGTGTGCCCGGGGGACGTGCCAGGTAGAGGCTGGCATGTCAACAGCCGTGGATGAGATGGTAATCGCCGTGAGCTGGGGCGGATTCGCGCTATAAATAGGAGGCTGCACCTCTCGGAGCCAGCACCACGCTGCTTTGAAGTTGTCGCTGTGCCTGGTGTGACCTGGGGAGCTCTGGAAAAGGCTGTCTGGCTCCAAGGTGGCTTTTTCCTCGAGTGCAAACCTCAGCAGCAAGCTGCAGAGCGAGTGGTGGGCTCGGAGCAGCCCAATGTCCCCTCCTTGCCTCGTGGTGCTTAATATGGGCAGGGTGATCTCTGGCTGGGGAGGGCCACGGTGCGTCACAAAGTGTCTTCTAAAATCCCTGGGGGCACACAGGAGTTCTGGGGTTGGTAGTGATTCCTGTTGCTTTGCATGTTGTGACCCATGTTTGTGAGCAGCTGCCCTGGTTGTGGTTCTTCCTGGGACGGCTTGTGCTGCTGGAGCAGCCTTGGTTTGGAGGAGCTGTGGCTCTGGGGTGTGATCCAGCTGTGCAGCAGCTGCAGTGTGGGCCTGTTTATGAGCAGCCTGACCCTGCCGGCCTCTGGATCGCTCCCAATCAGCCTCTCCCTGCTCAACCTCTCCGAGGGGATTCCACACTTCAGCAAGACTGTGTGACATTTCCCCGTTTATTTTGTTCTGTAATCCCTTCTGGTCTCATCTTTTTAGGTGAATTGTTTTTTACACATGGGGGTGCTTTGTGAAACCTGCCTTTTGGTTGGGGAGAAGGGTTTGGATGCAGCTGGGTCAGGAGATGCCTTACCAGGGCCAAGTCTCCTGGGAATCAGGCTCTGCTGGGGCTGCTCCATGTGGATCCACCTCCCCCTTCCCTGGCAGCATACAGGAGCTTCCCTGGTCACTGCTCAGGCTAAGTTTAGCTACAGCCCTTGACCTTTAGGGGTGGTGGGTGTGCTGTGACACCTCACTGCTCTTTAGCAAAAGAGGGATGTCCTGGCTCACGTGTGGGGACTTATTTCCCTCACTGTGTCTGTACTGGGTGTGCTGCTCCTGCTCCGGGTGGCCTGGGACTTCCTGGGATATTGAAGTGCTGGGGTTTCACTGCTGGAGATGCTGTGAGGACTCTGCCCACACAGATGAGCCCTGGCTGCTGCTGTCCCAGACACTGCCTGGCCTTTCCAGTGTAGGTCAGGGTGTCATATCTTAAATTTCTCCCTTATAAATGCATACTGACTAGGGCTCTTAAAGGCCATCTGCAATCTGAGTGTGTGTTTTGGGGTGGCCTGGTGTGCTGGTGACCCTCAAGTGGTCCCACCCCTCAGATCAGCTCTCCTGGAGGTGGTGGGGGCACTGGTGCTGTGCCAGCCTTGGGAGCAGGGCTTGAGCTGTGCAGCTGTGTGCCAGGAGCAGGGATGCAGCATCTGTTCTCAGCTGAGGCAACACTTTGTCCCTTGCAGATCTCTGAACCCCAACTGAGTCATCACCAGCTTGGTTCAAGATGCCACCGCCCGTCGGAGGCCCCATGGGATACACTCCCCCTGAAGGAGGATGGGGATGGGCCGTTGTCGTTGGAGCCTTCATCTCCATTGGGTTCTCCTATGCCTTCCCCAAATCCATCACCGTGTTCTTCAAAGAGATTGAGGTCATCTTCAATGCATCCAGCAGCAAAGTCTCCTGGATCTCGTCCATCATGCTGGCTGTTATGTATGCAGGAGGTAAGTGGGCTGCAGGCAGCAGTACCTGTGCTCCTTTGTCACAGCACAGGATGCTGCTCTGCTGCTGGGGCTGGGGACGCCCACCTGGCTGTAGTGAAACAACCAAAACTTTGCTAAAAGTTGCAATTCTCTCCTTATGTGATAGCAAAACCTCCCTTAATGAGTTTTCTTGAAAGAGGTTGCTCAAAAAGTTCTATTTAGTGCCCAGAATCCAAAAACCGGGTTAATCTGTCCTCCTCTGCAAAGCTGTAAGTAAAATCTTTCCGGGGAATTATGACTTGTGTAATTCTGCCCTTGTCCTTGTTACAGTGGGCTGTGGACTCTGTCTGCTCCCAGCACCCTCTTGAAGGCCAGGGAGCTGCTGTGCCACATGTGGGAGCCTTGCTCCCAGGGGCACTTTCTTTTAGATAAGACATTGATTTTTTTTTTTTTAATTTTTTTTTTTAAATTCAGTGAACAGTGGGTCTGTCTAGGGATCTGTCCTCATTTTCTGGTGAGCTCAGCTGTGCTTGGAGTGCACTGAAGCCTCATGCTGCCTTTTCCTCCTTGTTGGAGCAGTGTCGTGAGCAGCTTGTGCTGTTTGAGGGTGGCAATGTGCACTGAAAGTACAGAGGCATGAGCAGAATAAGGCAAACCCACTTAAACTAAAGCAGCTCCCCTCCCTTGTCCTTCAGCAACTGCCTTTTGAAGGCTTTTAATCCCAAAGCTGTGTGCTTTATGCTTGTCTTTAATGGGTGAGGAGCAAGCAGGGCACTCCTCGTCTCCAGACCCTGGGGTCTTGTACCCGCCTGCAAACACGGCCTTGTGCTGGGCTGAAAGAAACTCTTACTGGGAGCCTGCTGTTGTGGCCACATCAGAGGCAAATGGGAGCTTGTCCTGCTGCCATCCCCAGCTGGCAAGGTGCCCGCAGCCTGGCTGCATTTGTGCATCCAAAGGAGCTGACGTCAGCTCCCGGCTGAGCACGAGGCTTTTCCTTTGGAGGGAACAGGCTCTGCTTTGTCCTCGCTTAGCCAGTGAAGCGACCAGCACATTTCCCTGCTCCGATGTTATAACAAGCTTGTAAACCGTGTAACTGCCTTAATGAGACCCCATCTGGGCCATTCCTCCTCTCATAACAGCTCAGAGCTGGTTCCTCTGGGTGCCCTGAGGGCAGCACTGGCTGGAGCTGCCTTCTGCAGCCCTGGGGTTGTGATTGTCCCCCTGTCTCCCTCTGTCCACACTGTGACTGTCTTTCCTGCCCCCATTGATCTGTTGCCATTAAATTCCAAGAACTGCTGGTCTTGAACCACAGCTCGTAAGCTGGTGCCAGGGATGCTGAAAGTACCCCAGACTTGCCCAAGTGCTTTTTTTTCACCCAGAGGGTGGTTGGGCACTGGAACAGACTCCCTGGGGCACTGGTCATGGCCCCAAGCCTGACAGAGCTCAAGGAGCCTTTGGACAACACTCTCAGGCACATGTTGGGATTTTTGGGGCTGTCCCGTGCTGGGCCAGGAGTTGAACTTCAGATATCCTTGTGGATCCTTTTGAGCTCAGGATTTTCTGTGATTCATTCCCCAGCTGCTGGAGCACAGGAACATGCTGCTGCCCAACTCATTCCTGCCCGAACCCAGACCTTTTGCAGGGTCTGAGTCGCACTGGACTGGTAGGGCACCTGGCACTGCCCAGCTGGGTGGTTTCCTGCTGGCTGCCCTTGGGTTCTGCTGCTCCCTGTCTGCACTTACTGGAGGAGAGGCCATGGGTGCTGTTAGACTGTCCAGGGGCATCGCATTTCCGAGTTCAAGGTCCAGTGCTGAGCAAAGTGCTGGGTGCTCTGTGGGGAAGCCTGTGGGACTTGGGGTAATGTGGCACCTCCTGGGTGCTGCTGCTCCCTCTCAGGAGACCAGGGCCATGGCCCATTCCCATGGCACCACACTGGATGCAGAGAGCAGGATGCTGTGGGGCTGGGGCAGCCTCTGCAGCTCCAAGGCCTATGTAACCTTTTCCAGGCTCTGTTTAAACGGGGCAAAAAAGGTCAAGTAGCATCTGAGGATCCATGAACAACATGTTGACAACCTTTCTGTCTGTTAATGGCAAAGCGGGGTCTGTTAATATTCACTGGATGAACATCCAGTGTATTTAAATACATCTTAGTGTCTGTAGAGCATGCTTGGCAGTATCTAATCACTGTTTGCTTTGGATTAAAGCTGCTGATAGTGAAGCACTTAAAAGGGCAATTGGGTCCTGTTTGCCTTAGGGGTAGCAGTGAAAACAGAAGCACCCCTTCTCCTGGGGTGGTGCTGCTCCTTCTGTGAGCCCTGGGAGCTTCACTTGTGCCAGTAGAAGATGCTTTCTCACAGCTTTGCCTGGTCTTGGTAAGAAACCTCTGTCTGGAGATGGGCAGTTGCTTTGCTGAGGCCCCAGCCCATTGTGGGTAGGTGGCTGCAGGCAGGGCAGAGCCCACAGCATGGGGCAGGTGGCTTCACCCTGTCCCAAACCCCTATTTTGGGGGGCAGCTGGTGCCTAAGCAGCTCCTGTTTCAGCCCACAGAAGGCAACTCACTCAGAGAAGTTAAAGTTTTTTTGTGATCTGACCAATTCTTAGTCTTGTGATAGGTTTAGATGAGATATTAGGAAGACATTCTCCCCTTTGCACAGGTTACCCAGAGAAACTGTGGCTGCCTCATCCCTGGAAGTGTTCAAGGCCAGGTTGGATGGGACTTGGAGCAGCTTGGGATAGTGGAAGGTGTCCCATGGCAGAGAGTTGGGAGATGATCTTTAAGGTTCCTTCCAACCCAAACCATTCTGTGATTCTCTTATCTCCTCCTGCCCATTCCCCTTAGCCCAGTTCCCTCACTGGGTGATGCGTCACTGTGCGAACGCTGGAACCCTCTGGCAGTAAAACTGCAGGGTACTTTTGTGTGTCTCCTGTCTCATGCAAAGATAACTCACCCTGGGTGCATTTCCTCTGTCCCCCAGGTCCCATCAGCAGCATCCTGGTGAACAAGTACGGCAGCAGGCCCATCATGATCGTGGGCGGGTGCCTCTCGGGCTGCGGGCTGATCGCAGCCTCCTTCTGCAACACAGTGGAGGAGCTCTACTTCTGTGTTGGGGTCATAGGGGGTAAGTGAGCTGTGAAACCCCCGCAACTGAAACCCTACTTGTCCCACCAGCCCTTCTGTGGCTCAGTGTCTGAGTCCTGAGCCCCACATTTCTCTTGCAGGCCTTGGACTCGCCTTCAACTTGAACCCGGCCTTAACCATGATCGGCAAGTACTTCTTCAAGAGGCGTCCTCTGGCCAACGGGCTGGCGATGGCAGGAAGCCCTGTCTTCCTCTCCACCCTGGCACCCATCAACCAGATGTTCTTTGGCATATTTGGCTGGCGTGGCAGCTTCCTCATCCTCGGTGGCCTCCTGCTGAACTGCTGCGTGGCCGGATCCCTGATGCGGCCCATAGGTCCCAAGCCGGATCAGAACAAAGAGGCACAGCAGGAGGCTGGGAAGGCAGGGAAAAAAGATGATGGTGACACCAGCACAGACCTCATCGATGGGAAGGGCAAGAAAGAGAAGAGCTCCTTCTTCCAGACAATCAACAAGTTCTTGGACTTGTCTCTGTTCGCGCACAGGGGCTTCCTGCTCTATCTGTCAGGCAATGTGATCATGTTCTTTGGGCTCTTTGCTCCCTTGGTCTTCCTCAGCAATTATGCAAAGAGCAAGAAGATCCCTAGTGAGTCTGCAGCCTTCCTGCTCTCCATCCTGGCCTTCGTGGACATGGTGGCCAGACCTTCCATGGGACTGGTGGCAAACACCAAGTGGATCAGACCTCGTGTCCAGTATTTCTTTGCCATCTCTGTGATTTACAACGGGGTTTGCCACCTCTTGCTCCCCATGTCCACCAGCTATGCTGGCTTCTGCATTTATGCTGGATTCTTTGGCTTTGCCTTTGGCTGGCTGAGCTCAGTCCTGTTTGAGACCCTGATGGACCTGGTGGGAGCTCAGCGGTTCTCCAGCGCCGTCGGCCTGGTGACCATCGTGGAGTGCTGCCCTGTGCTTCTGGGACCCCCTGTGCTAGGTAGGGTGTGCTGTGCCTGGGGGACTCTCTTGAGGATGCAGTTTAGTGGTGCTGGGTTGGTGGTTGGACTTGATGATCTTAAAGGTCTGTTCCAACCTTCACAGTTCCATGACTCTGGCTCTCCTGCCTGGCCTTGCTGAGCCATGGTGGGTCCCCCTGAGCAATGGGCAGCCCTTGGCACTGGGGCACTGTGGAGACCACCCCAGCATCTGAGAGATGGCTGAGGAAGTGGGGGCTGAGCCCGTGGCATGGGGTGGGGGAGCAGGGGGTAAAGGAATGCGGGAGACACGAGGGTGATGGGTTTGGGCTGCTCTTGGAAACGTACCCCAAGAGCTGCCCCAGGTTGTGGGGATCTCGCTAAGCTGTCCCCTGTCTGTCCCTCAGGGAGGCTCAATGACATGTATGGTGACTACAAGTACACGTACTGGGCCTGCGGGGTCGTCCTCATCATCGCTGGGATCTACCTCTTCGTCGGGATGGGCATCAACTACCGCCTGGTGGCCAAGGAGCAGAAGGCGGAGAAGGCGAAGAAGGAAGGGAAGGAAGGGAAGGAGGAGGAGACCAACGTGGACGAGGTGGAGAAGCCGGAGAAGCCGAACAAGGTGGAGAAGATGGAGAAGCCGGAGAAGTCGAACGAGGTGGAGAAGCAGAACGAGGTAGAGAAACCGAAAGAAGCAAACAACGACGTGACCCCCCCCTCGCCTCAGAAGAGCGTTGAGGATGTTGCTGTCAAAGAGGAGGAGAGCCACATGTGAGGGACCGGTCTCAATCCCGGAGTGTCGGGGAAGCGCTGCTGCCCTGGCGGGGCAGCCGGGGCACAGCTCTGCTGGCGCTGGGCGGCTGTGAGAAGTGTTTAAACCAGGTGTTCATTTTTAAACGGGCTCTGAATTGTCTTTCCATCTGTGTTCAACAAAGGTAACAGGCCTACACATGCAGTATCCTCGTGTGTCAGGGGGGCAAGGGGGTGTTTTATAGTCTTGGCTTTTTAACAGTAACATGAATGTACTAATATGTGCCTTACAGTCCATATCTAGTCAAATCTGGATGAGCCTTAACTCTAAACTGTGCTTTAGCTCTGTATTCTGCTTGGGGTTGGGGAGGGTGGGGGGGGTGGTGTATGCGTGTGTTTTGGGGAGTTTTGTTGTTAAAAAGCCATAAAAAGCAGGATACTGGATTTGTTGGAGCACAATGGGCTTCAGGGCCAGCCCTGGATGAATACTGCTTCACACGCTTCTTACTGCAGGCCCTCTGCAGGGGGGGAGAGCTGGGCATGGGGCAAGGTGCTCCTCAACCCCCGTGCCTGGTGCCTCCTGGCTCTGTAGGTGGTCTTTAGGTATGTTTTGAAAACACTTTTTAGCTACTGTAGTTCTTTAAAGTCCCTGTTTTTGTAGCTGTTCTCTCATGGGATATTCAGGTTCAAGAAGGACGGCTGCGGTTCTTGCTGAGCAGCGTTACCCACTCGGGGGCCGTGGCAGCCCGGGTGTGCCCAAGCCCTCCTTGGGCAGGGCTGGGGTCTCCCCTGCCTCCCCACTCTGCCCTGATGGTGCCTCTTTTCAGCCCCACGCTGGGTGATGTGAAATGGGGGGCTCAGTTTGGGGTGCTGGCATTGATCCCCCTGCAGGTCTGTGCTGCCCTGTCCCTCCATGGGGTGGGTTTCCACCAGTGTGTCCCACCCACACGAGTGTTTTGGGTGCCTGACCCTGGGCAGAGTAGTGGGGCACGTGGAGATGGTACATCCCTGAGACTTTCTGCTTTTGCTCTTTTACCTGTTAGAGAAACCTCTTTTACTTGCTTCTGTTCAACTGAGATCTTCAGGCGGTGGATGCCGATCCTCTCACATCTAGGACATGTAAGGGGGAGGAAAGAATTTGTATGTATTTATTTTTTATTTTTTAGTGTTGGAAAATATCTCAATGTACGTGGAGCAGGTTAATGGCTCTCAAGTTCTAGTACATGTTGATCAGAATTCATGTTAAGAGGCTGAGTTTTTTCAAATAAACTTGTTTTTTTTTTTTTTTTTTTTTTTGTACAATTTACCCATCAAATGTTGAACTTCTTTCTTAGAATCATACTTCTGTGTGCCAGATGACATGGATTTAGGGTCAGTTTTGGGGAGAGGGGAGTGGGGCTGTGGCAGGGCAGATGCTCTTGCTGTCTGTCTGTGCTGTCTCCCCCTGAGCTGAGTGGGACCATGGCTGTGTGGGAGCTGAAACCAAATGAGGGTTTAAATGAAGGTGGTCCTGAGGGAGGTGTCCTGAGGCCCCTGGACCTTTGGCAGGGTCAAGCCCTGCAGTGCAGCCATGTGGCTGCAAGGCTACTTTTGGCCTTGCTTTGGTCTAAATCTCACAGACAGGAGGCTGGGTTGGGTTTTTCATACTGTAGAGTAACTTTATAAAGCCAAGGGATTGCTTTGTACAAGAGGATGTTGTACAGTGCTGAACTGTGATACTATAAAGCCAAGTAACGATTTCCAGAGCTGCTGTGTCTGCTGGGCCACAGAGATGGGCTCACATCACAATAACCCACCCTTGGGGGAGCTGTCCCTGTTACCCTCATTTTTGCAGGTACAGGCAGGTGTGTGTGGGGTGTTCTCCAGTGGGTAAAAATCTCCCAGTCAAGAAGGGGCTGCAGGAGGGGCTGGGATGTAGCCTGAGCTCCTCTGCCAGGTGTGTGGTTGATGCTCTGTTGGTCCCCACCCCTCCTGAGCAGGGGGGTCCTGTCTGGGCTGTGGTACCACTGCAGCTGCCGTGGGTGTTATCATAGCCAGCACTGCTGGGAGAGGCTCACAGAGCCAGGGCAGGGAGCCAACCCTGCTCTAAGGAAAAAAAGTGTTTAAATAATTTCCTGCTGCTTGGACGTGGCTGGCCTGGAACACTTTGCTGGTAAATCCCAGTTGTTTTCTAAGGGTGGCCTCCATGCCCTGTCTGGAGCTGGGTGCCAGCCCTGTCCTGGTTCCAGGACCTCCTGTGGGACTGCTCCTGGCATCCAGTGCTCTGAAAGTGCAGGTGAGGGAGGAAGGTGTGTGTGGGGTCAGGAGAAGAAACTCTTGCCCTGTATTAGACTATAAACTATCAATTGCCCTGATTAGGGCTGTGCACAGTCCTTGCTGTGCCATGGCAGGGCTGGCACCACCCCAGGGCATGGACTCTGCCCTGAGCCAGCCTCTCCCACTGGGCAGGGGCTGTCCCCGTGCCTGTTCCCTCCTGGCTCAGCTCACAGGAGCAGCAGGGCTATATTTAGTCACGTTATTTCTGCGACCAAAGGTATCTGCAGTGCTGGGAAGTGCAAGAGCTGGGCTCCAGAGCCTCTCACTGTTGCCTCTACCCATAAACCAGGAGCTAAAATTAGGCACAGGGCTCAGTGTGTGTCGGGTGGGAGCCTGGACTTTCCCTGTGGTGATGAGTGAGTGGGCAGTGGATGCTCAAACCAGCCCTGAGTGCAGCCTGTGTCCCAGGAATGTCCTGGAGGCTGAACCCAGGACACTGCTAAACCAGAGCAGACTGGGATCTGCTGGGATGATCCCTCTGTAAAGGACCACAGGACACCCATGGAGACATGTGGATGCTTCCCTGCTCCCTCCCTAGGCCAGGAGGTGGGAGCAGTTGGGAACATTGCTGGCAAGCTCCCCCCGTTCTTCCCCAGGTTTCCTCTGCGGGCCCGGCCACGCCGCCTTCCTTCCTCCGGGGGCAGCAAAATAAAATTCCCTTCATAGCAGGCAGAATTGAGGAAATAGTTGGGAGCTAATTCCCGTGCAGTTTGTTTTCCCAAACATGAGAGGCAGCAGCTGGGGGGGTGTTTGGGGGCTCCCAGAGGAGCAGGCGGGTGCTCTGGCTGCTGGCTGGGAACTGCTGCCAGCAGCTGATGGCTGCTGGGCTGGCTGAGGGGGGTTCCAGGGCAAGGCAGGCAGATCCCAGCTGCCCTCCTTCCTTCTTTCCCTCTTAGGGAATTTGGGGGGCAGTTCACAGGGTGGCCCCTCTGGATGAGGGCTGGGGAGCTGCTGCTGCTTCTACCTCGGGGTATGTTCCTTCACCTCCCTGGGTCTGCCCAAGTGCACCCTGACCCTGTGGGGGTCTTGAGCCCATTGCCCAGGGCTGTGGGGCAGGAAGCTCCTGCTGTGGTGCTGTGAGAGGCCAGGCAGCCCCTCAGCCCTACACACAGACACTCCTGACCTCCTGAAGCAGCCTAATCCTCCCCACAATGCGGCACAATCCCCTTCCTGGGGCGAGGGGAGCCCGGCCCCAGAGCTCATTCATGTGACAAGCATGAGGAGGGGATCTGGGTCCCTGCCTGCTCCCGCTCCTCCCAGGACTTTATTCAGTTTTTTTGGGAGATTTGGGTTCTGCTGAGTGTGCAGCTCCATTGGAGTGCTCAGGGCTGCTGCTCTGCAAACAACTGCTGCTGTTCCCAGCCGCCGCCAAGGCGCTGGCAGGGAAGGGAGGGCAGTGCTGGGAAAGCCCCATCCAACCTGGCCTTGGACGCTTCCAAGAGGTGGCAGGGTGGCCAATGCCATGGCACATGGCTGCTGCCAGCTGTCACCTTCCTGCTGCAGGTGGGTATAGGGGGATGAGCACAGCCCTGCAGTGCCCACCCTGACTCCCATGGATGCTTTGGGATGAGCCGTGTCTGCAGAGCTACTTCCTCCAGCATCACTCAAATCCCCCTGCTTGCATCTGAGGAGCAGGAGGAACCCACAGGAGGAGCTCATGGTCATCAGGGAAGCCTTCCCTGTTCTCTTCTTCCTTGGGCTGCCTGTGGGCCAGGGCTGTGTCCGGGCTTGTGCCTGGCACAGGCAGAGCACACTTGTGCAATGAGCACCCTGACTCAGCCCTGAATCAGGCTGGAGAACCCTGCCCGTGGCACAGCACCAGGATGGATGGGCAGGAGAGAGTGGATGGACATGGTCATGGCTCAGCCTTCTCTGCCTGGGCTGGATTCTGTGGGGAAAACCAACAGGCCCCTAAAGCAAAGGAGCAGTGCAGGAGACAGATAATCAATGCTGCAGGATGATCATCAATTATTTTCAGTGCACATTACATTCTGTTAATGAGAGCCCTTTACTGTGTCAGAGAGCAGTTCCAGGGGAGGTGAGAGATGCCCCACTGCCACAGAGCCACTCCAGAGGGGTGAGAGATGTGGGGTAGCACACAGGGCTGTGTTCACTGCAAACACGGCCAAGGACAAACTCTGCTGCACTTTGCCCGGGCTTTTCCCCTGGGTAGACCCAGGACCTTTGCTCTGGTTCATGCAGAGAGTGTGATGTCCCTGTGTTGCTCAGGTGCAGCTCAGGGAGCAGCCCCGTGGCCTGGGGGTGTTTGGTGCTGCCTGGGCAGGGCTGGGGCGCTGCCCCCACGTGCCAGTGGAGTGCTCAGGATGGCTCTGGGCCAACGAGGCAAAGGAGGAAAGGTGGGAAATGCTGTTTGGAGGCAGAGCAATGGGCAGGCAGGTCCTGCCTGAGCTGTGAGCTGGTGCTGAGCGTGGTGGGAAAAGGCTGCACTGACCTCTTGATGGTCCCAGGCACATCCTGAGCACCCCAGGTTTTCTGTGGTGCTGACAGAGGGGAGGTGTCCACAGCTGCTGGGGCCAGAGCCTCAGCCAAATGCCCAGCTGTGCCCACCCCCTGCCCGCCCTGCACCCATCCTGCCCTCTGGAGAGAGGAGGAGATGCTCATTGGGGCAGGCACTGCTCTCTCCTCTCTGGTGACCAGTGGCAACTCCAGAATGGCTGGAGCTGTGTCAGGGCAGGGTCAGGTTGGATCTCAGCAAAAGGTTCTTCCCCCAGAGAGTGGTTGGGCACTGAACAGGCTCCCCAGGGCAGTGGTCATGGCCCCAAGGCTGCCAGAGCTCGAGGAGTGTTTGGACAATGCTCTCAGCAGCATGGTGGGATCTTGGGATCTCCTATGCAGGGCCAGGAGTTGGACTGGATGAGCCTTGTGGGTCCCTTCCAGCTCAGGATATTCTATGATTATATGATTTACCCCCCTGTAAATCAGCAAGGCCTCCTGGGGTTGCAGAGAGTCGCTTGCTCATTCCTCCTGGTTGTCAGCTCCTCAACGGCGGCTTTTATTGCCGTGCTGCCCCGTGATGTTTGGCTGTGGCTTGATACGAATTTAATTATTACTATTAATCATGAGAAGGGGCTGTGATGGTGGCTTGTAGAGCCACCACCAGGATTTACAGCCAGAGCAGCTGGTCGCTGGTAAAATCAGGGCTGGGACAGAGCATCAGTGACCCGCGCTGGGGGGAGCAGTTTGCAGGCAGGAGGCTGCACAGTCATTCCAGAGTCGGATCCCAGCTCCATGAGCACCCTCTCGTGGCAACCACCCCCCCACGGCCCCGCTCCTGCAGCAGCACCCCCAGCCCACGTCCCCTCTGTGCTCCACAGCCCACCAGTATCCCCAGGGGGTGACCAGATGCTGCACCCCGCAGCAACCACAGCTTGGAATTCCCTGCTGGGATTGGTGAGGAGGAGGAGGTGGGAGCATGGTGATGAATTCAGGGTGCAGTGGGAGCCAGGACAGGGTCCTGCAGGGGCTGCAGGGAGGGCTGTGCTGAGTTACCCCAGGCTCCTTCACCTGCCACTCCTGGCATGAGAGCTGGGAGTAATTGCCCTGGGAAAAGACTAAAAATCAGTAAATCAAACCAGTATGATCCCAGCCACGATTAACAAAGTATTAATTAATTACGTACCCACAGAAAGAAAGATGGCTAATTAGCTCCCGTGGAAAATTAGGGGGGAAAAGACAGAAAATTAAACATGTTTAAAATTTAATTAGAGGCCGCATGTTGTGCATAAGAATGAGCCTGTTTTTGTGAATTTAATTGTTTGCAATTACAGATCAGTGTCTCGTTTCCATCTCCTCCCTGGCAGACTGGGAGCTGCATCCTTCCTCCAGTCATGCTGGGCTCCCTGCATCCCTCCTCCAGCAGTGCTGGGCTCCCACCTCCCCACCACCCCATCCCCAGCCACTGGTGTGGGGTGTCCAAGGCCAGGGGAGTCAAATAGTGTCACAGCAGCTCCTGGGTGCAGATCCTGAGTCCCCCCAACCCCTGCATCGCTCCCCTTCCTTTGATGTCCCTGTCAGCAGCACCCACGACCCTCAGACAACACCAGGGTGAGGCTCAGCAGGCTTTGAACTGCACTAAACCGTGTGAAAATGGAATCAATCCTGCAGTTGGATGACTCAGTAATGAAGAGTCAAGTCCCCCACTGCGGTGTGACACATCTCTGATATCTTCATTGCTTTTATCTGCATGGAGGGAGCAGATTTACCCGGCTTTCAACCGAGACTGCAGCAAACGGGCTGGTGATTATCCCCTTCCCAGAGACATCCCAGAGGTTAATCCCTTGATCCACCCCAGCACACCGGGGCAGAGGGGAAGCTGCTGTTGGAGAGTTCTCTCCTGTGCTGTCAGCAGGTGCTCTGGAGCATCTCCAGCACCCCCAGCTCTGCTTGGCACCTACGTGCAGCCCGTGGCAGGGTGGCAGGGGCAGCCCAGGTGGCACCCAGGGGGCTTTGGAGCTGTTTTCCAATGGGAGTGTGGCCTGGGAAGAGTGAGGAGCAGGCTGGGCTGCCTGAGAGGGCAGGGGTTCTCTGTGGGGCCCTGCAGGATGACACAGCTGGTGATGGGGTTTCAGACTGGGCAGGGAGAAGAGCAGTGAGGACTAATGCATCAGGAACATTTTAAAATAAAACACTTGGTCTCACCCAGAACAATTCCTGCAACTCAGCCCCCAGTTAGGCAATGTCTGAGAAACCAATCAGGGCACCACATCCTGCACAAGTCGTGGCTGGCACTGGACCACTCCCATCCTTCTGAGAAGTTAAAGGGGGAAAAGGAGGGAAGGGCACATCTGGCCTCAGCTCACCCACCATGTGCAGCCACATTTACAGGCACCATCCCCCTCAGAGTGTGTCCTCACCCAATGTGCAGCTCTGAACAGTGTGTGCTGTCCAGATCTCAGGCAGGAGCTGAGGGAACAGCTGAACACGTCTGTAAAATAATTTAGGAGCCTCTGTTCCAAGTTTCTTCCTGCATAAAGGGAAGGAACAATCAGATGGAGCGATTTGGTCCCAGCCCATGTGGGTGGCATTGGTGTCTGGCTGGGAAAAGGGGTCCCTGTTGGGACTGTCACACGCTCAGGGCAGCCAGAGCTGCTGGGCTTCACCATCAGGATGAGGTGCAGAGCAGGGGATGCTTTTTTCCTGGCATCAGGCTTGGAATTTTTTGCCTGGGAAGGAGCGGTGCTGCCTTTGAACACTCCTCTGTGGGGTCTGTGCTGTCCCAGGCCAGGCACCACGACATGGCCCTGCCCAGGCAGCAGCAGATACTGGAGTGGCTGCATCACATCTTGTGTCAAAATGGGTAAAGTCTCCCCTTAGTCGAAGCCATAGTTTCGTCCTGTCCTAAAAATGAGATTTTATCAGGTTTAAGCATGTAATGAGTAACATACAAGTCAGAACAAAGCTAATTACAGAGGACACTTGTGCTAATAACTGCTTTGGAGCTCATATGGGGATCTAATACCGCCAAATAAAAGGCAAAGCAAGCCATTAGCTGGAAATGTCTGGTTCTTGCTCAGCCAAACACTATGAAATCATTATGTTTAATTATGGGATACCACCCTGGAATACCAGCTTACTAATTATTTATAATGATTTCTGAATTCACATTATAATCTCCTGGACAGGGTACTGACAGTCTCTGCTGGTGTTCTCCTGTGCTGGGCACTGTTTTTAGTGGGATTTAAGGCTGCCTTGGTTTATGATCCAGCAGGATCAGAGGTTCCTGCTCTGCCAGGACACTGCCACAGCAGGAGCAGCTTTGGCTCCCTGCAATACATTGGGGTGCTGGTTGTGCACCCTCAGCTTCCCCAAGGGTGTGGTGGGGTGTCCCCCATCCCCAGAGCCATGGGAAGGGGAAGGGTGGGACAAGGTAACTGGGACTGGGCAGTCCTGTCCCCTCTGGACACATGTGCCAGGGGCTGAGGAGCTGTTGGTTCTCGGGAAGATGGAGACGACTGGGGGTTGTTTCCCTAATGGGAGGGTAGAGGTCAAGGCCAGGGTTAAGGTCAAGGCCAGGGTTAAGGTCAGGGCCAAGGTCAAGGTCAGGGTCACACCGTTCCGCTCCCCGTCGATTCCCGCAGCTCTTCCCGGCGAGGCCGCCAGAGGGAGCCCGGAGGCCTTGAACTCTTCCAGGGATGGGGCATCCACAGCTTCCCTGGGAATTCCATCCCAGCCCCTCACCACCCGCACAGGGAGAAATTCCTTCCCAATATCCCATCTACCCCTGCCCTCTGGCAGTGGGAAGCCATTCCCCCTTTTCCTGTCCCTCCATCCCCTGTCCAAAGTCCCTCTCCAGCTCTCCTGGAGCCCCTTTAGGCACTAGAACTGGATTTAGTCTTATACTGAATGATCCTAAAGGTCTCTTCCAAACTGTGTGATTCTATGATTCTATTCTATGACAGCTTTTCTTTGGCCATGAATTCAAAAAAGAAAAAAACCAAACAAACCAGAAACAACCAAAACAACAAAAAGGGGGAAAAATAATTACAAGCACTCTCAGGATGTCTCTGTGGGAATGGAACAAGCAGGAAAAATGCACAGCAGGGTTGAATAAAGAAGTGCTGCTCTCAGTGACTTCAGAGTGACAAGAAAGGGGAAATGAAAGCAAAGCGTGGGAGGGGAATTAAACTTTGCACAGGCAGAACTCTGAGCATCTCTCTGAAATGACCTTCACCTGTGGAGCCCAGGGGACACTCATGGGAATCATCATTCTTGGCCCTCAGCCTTTCTTGGGGAGCAAGATTTCCTACACTGGTGGGAATTAAAACTTCCCCAAGGCAGGACATCCATCCACTGCCACGCCAGGACCTGAGCACTCAGCCAGCATCACTTGACACACACAGAGTTACCTAATTTACAGGATTTATGACCTCCAGCGCTTCCTATGTTTTCTCTACCCTCTCCTATTAATCCATAATCCATTATTATAACCCTTAGCAAATGATTTATAGATTGTATCTTCAGCTTCCATCTTGGAAATGGTGCTTGTCAGCACCACAGCTGGCTCTAGAGCCTGTGGGCTGGGAGGTTGGATAGAGATGGTGTGTGCTGGCTGGAGGGGAAGGGACAGGAGGGACAGCAATGAAAATGTCCTGTGCCCCTGTGCAGCACCAAACCACAGATCCCCTCTCCTGCCTCAGCCAGAGTGGTGGGGAATGGTCTGGGATGGAGAACTGTGGGCAGGGGCAGGAGGCAAAGCACTGAATTCCAGTGGCCACTGGGCTACTGGTCTGTATAAAGCAGTTTTCTTATCACTGCAGCCACTGCTGGCAGTGTGAGCACAGCCCTGAGTGTTTGGTGCCATCAGCTGCAGAGTGTGTTATCTCCAGAATTAATGCACAATCGGCCAGGGGCAGGGATTATTATAGGGAAATTATGCAACTAAGTAGGTTGTTAACAAGTTGATTTAAAATTCATAAATGAGGGGGGGGGAAGATAACAGGGCAGAGAACGGCAGGCTCAAATTAATTTAAACTGTTTGATGAGGAATCAGTGATGTAGGGAATGAGATAAAGGAGGAGGATTAAAGGGAGTTCCTATTTAAAATCAATTTGAAAAGGTGCCAGAACCCACTCCATTGAGACTTGGTCATTGTGAGCTCACATCACTCCTTTCATTAGTTCCAAACTCCTTGGCTGTAATTAGTGGGTCCCAGGTGGGGCTGGGGTGTGTTTGACCCCCTCCCAGGGGCTGCAGAACGTCTCTTCTGCCCCAAATCGATTTGCTCGGGACCGCGACATCCTGGATCCTGCGCCGGGGGGAGCGGGAAGGCACAGCCGCCTCTGAAGAGGACCCATCTGGTGGGTACAAGGACAAGAGGCTCGTGGGGAGGGAGGGAGGAGCACGGAGAAGAAAGAGCAGAGGCAGACACAGCTCCAGGTGACGGGTTTGTGCTGTGCAGGCACAGCTGCTGCAGGAAACGGAGGAGGGAAGAAAAGGCGGCTGCGGCGCTTCAGTTCCCCGCTGTCATCACACGTGTTCTCATGATTTGCGTAAGTGAGGCTTGGAAGAGCAGGCTGAGCACACCCAGTGACTTCTGGCCTGGCTCAGGAATGAGCAAAGCAGGGCGGAGAAAGCTGCCAGCTCTTGTCTTCTGCCTGGTCCTTACTGAGAAAGAACATTTGCATTTTTAAAAGTAATTTGTTAAATCATCATGGAATCCCACAGTGGTTTGGGTTGGAAGGGGCCTGACAGATCAGCTCATTCCACCCCTTGCCATGGGCAGGGACACCTTCCACCAGCCCTTGTTGCTCCAAGCCCTGTCCAACCTGGCCTTGGACACTCCCAGGGATGGGGCAGCCACAGCTTCTCTGGGCACCCTGTGCAAGTGTTTCACCAATCTCACAGGGAAGAATATCTAGTGTAAATCTCTCTTAGTTTAAAACTGTTTCCCCTTTTCCTATCACTGTCTGCCTGTGTAAAAAGTCACTCCCCCTTTACTTACAAACCCCCTTCAGGCACCAGAAAGGGCTCCAAGTTCTCCCTGGAGCCTCCTCTTCTCCAGGCAGAGCAGCCCCAGCTCTCTCAGTTTGCTACAGCCCTTTCATGTGAAGTTTTTCCACATCCCTCGGGGGAGGCAGCTCCCCAGGCACTGCCCCTGTGGGATGTGCTGCGGGGACAGGTCCTGTGACCACAGCCGGCATTCTGACTCCTTGTGTCGAATAAAGACCTGCTCCCAAACCACATCCAAACAGGAGGCAAGCATAAAACTCAATTACAAATATTCCTGCTTTGTTTTTACTCTCGGTGACTTGTCAGTTTGGCAAACATTGGTGCTTATAACCATTAATCATCCAGGCTCCATTTGTGCCGGCCGGCTCCTCACCTCCCGAGCCGGCAGGTCTGAGGTACTTTCACTGTGTGTTTAACTTCCCAAATGATTTATCAAACACAACACCCAATTAAATTGCCCTTCTCTATCCATTAGCCACCATATTGATCTTCTTCTTTCTGCCTTCACCGCTGGCTGTGGGTCTCAGGTTTGGTTAAATCATAAATGTTATTGCAGCTCTCCCTAAAATCCTACACTGAGCATCACCCGGGTTTGCTCCGCTCTGTCTGTCCCCAGCTCTGCAGGACATTCCCTTCTCCGTCACTCCCTGGGGTGGAACCTCAGCCACTGGTGACAAACAGGCACGAGGAGGTGCAGAAATACCAGATGTCTCAGCAAATCCAAGTCTCTTCACTGCTGGGAACCAGCAGAGAGTGAGGTGAAGGCTCCTGGTCGCTCCCAGCGCTGAGGACAAGGGACACGCTGGGATGGACCTACAACTGGGCTTGGCTGTCCAGTGCTGGAACAATGAGGTGTGACCTCAGAACGTTCCCAAACGTTTCCAACCTTCATTATTGCTGCAGAGCATGTAAATAGCTGGCTGGTTTATCTCAGTGCAGGGTTAAATGGCACAAAAAAGAGAATTAAGTGACCTGCCCCAGGCTACACAACACATTGAGGGGAGGCTGGAGATTAGAAGCCAGGTGTCCTCAGTCCTTCCCCTCTGCCCTTCCCACCAGATAAGGCACCTTCTGTAGTCTTCTCTGCACCCACAAATCTCACTTTAATTAGCTTTATCTCCATATACCTGCTTTATCTCTCTTCCTTCACCTCAGAGACTGATCTCTGCCGTACCCCTGGGCTGGGTGTGCTCTTTGCAAAGACCATCCTCTCCAACCCCCAGGAGAGGTAATAGATTAATTTACCCCTTGGACTCAGGAATATTCTTCCTAATTCATTAACACACTAAAGTGTTTTGTCTCCATTCTGCACAGAAACCTTCTGAGCAGGATGAGTCTCCACCAAAGCAAAGAAGTTTGTAATCCTGTGTGATTTCATGGCTGCTTGGAAATAACACATTAAGGGAAAAATCCTGTATTGTGTCAAACTATCCGGGAGCACTGAGTAGAGTGAAGATAATTAGGCCCTAACAGAGCTATTCCATGTTATCCTCTGAATCATATTAAACAAGTGCTCAGCTTCAAAACGAAGTGGGAAAATAGTGCTCAGTCATTTCTTGTAGCCACAAATGGACTGTATTTGCTCCTGTCCTCACAGCTCAGCTTCTGGAGCCTGGAATGCTGGATGCCCAGTGGATGAGGGGTGTCCTGAACCCCTCTCTCCATAACCCACAGTCCTGCTCACACTGTGGTAGCACCTGGATGTCCATGGACCTGCACTGAACCCACAGCCTGATCCTGGGGGGCACCGGGGGCAGACTGGTGTCTCCTGCCCACCCTGCAGCCAGGAGAACTGTCAGGGCTCACACAGGAGAGTCCACGGCACCGAAATTAATCACTTTATTTATTTACTTAATTAAATTGGAGTGGTACCATCAGAGAGTCAGCAGAAAGTGGAATGAAAGTCATAAATAAAAGAGGAAGGTGTAAACGTGGGCAGGGCTCCCATGGGTGGGTGTGGGGGGCAGTGGGGGGTCCTGGGACAAGAAAAGACCCTCTGTCTGGAGCAAGGGAATACCGTGGGGCCATCAGGAAGGCTCCTAATCTTCAGGAGTCTCATCCAGAGCCTTCCTGGCTGCAGTGTGTGGCTCCCCCTCTTCACAGCTCCCCCAGCCGCCCACCCTCTCAGGGAGGATTAGCCCGGGGCACTGGAAGCTCCTCTGGCAGCAGCTCTCCCTCAGCCCTCCCATTCCTTACATCCTGCCAAGGGGAGTGAAAAATTACCCACGCACATCCCTATTATTTCCACATTAATATTTTCTAATTTAAAACGCCACAGCACATTAATCTAATAAGAGCATTTAAACCTTTCTTTCCCTGCCTTGGCCCTCCAGCAGGTTGGGCACAGGTTATTACTGTGTCTCCTTCACCCCTGTGGAGCAGCCCTGGGAGCTTCATCCCCTGTGGGCACATGGAAAGGGAGGGTTTGGACCTTTCTCATCTCCCTCTTTGTGCCTCTTCCAGCAAGAAGGGGTGAGGTGGGGTCCCACCTGCATCCCCTGTCCCTGTGGCTGCTGAACCACTGGTTTGTGCCAGGTTTCCTCTCCAGATCCAGGCTGCAAAGGCAGGGAGAGGGAGTGTATGGGTGCCCAGCAGCAGGCAAAGACACACCCCCTGCAGCCTGGGAAGGAAGGAAAGGGCAAAAAGCTGCTCCCGTGTCACAGTGTGGCACGTTGGGATGTGGCAGTGCATGGGGTGATGGGTTGGGATGGGAACTGCAGGAATTTCAGACTCCAGAGAATATTTGTGGGCCAAAGTGACACCAGTTTCTGCTCTGGGCTAAGGAGGGAGGTCCCACTGCAGTGCTGGGGAGCAGGGTGGGCACTCTGTGTTTCACTCTGAGGAGCTGTACCCCAAGGGGAGGTGAATGCCAACCCCAAAGGGATGATGTCCCCTGTCACCACCCCCAGTCACAGCCTCAAGGCTTCAGGTGGGTGGGAGGGTCGATGCACAGACAAGGAGAACCACACAGACCCTGGCAGCTCAGGGTCCCTGGCTCTGGCAGCTCCCTGAGCCCCCAGGATGGGCAGCACCACTCAGGACACCCTGTGGGTTTGGGATTCCTCTCATCAGGACATCAGATCAGACCAACAAGAACCTGCCCCATGGGCACCTCTCCTTGTCAGGCTGTGCCCACCTGCACGAGGCAGCCCCTGGCCCTGGGAACCTGCAGGCACTGCCCTGGCTTTGCATTCCCAGCACATCCCTGGCTAACGGATAACTGCGGCAGCACTATAATTCCATAATCACTTGCAGAGAGACTGGTTCCTGCCTCCTCATTTAAAATGTCACAGCTTGTGTTTGCTCTTTTATGCTTTGTACTTTCAATGAACTTCTCCTTCCCGGGACCCATTAGCTGGTTTAAAACTTTATAACAATCATTAGGGAGTTGTTCATTGCTAATTGTGCAGGCAGGAATATTCCTGCCAAGCTCCACCACCGCCTCCCTCCTCCTCCTCCTCCTCTGCTCCTTACAGCTCCTGCCTTGACTCCGGTCCTGCCTGGCACAGGCAGGAATTCAGGCAGGGCAGGGATGGTGCTGGGTGGATACTGGGAAAAGATGCTTCCCCCAGAGGGTGGTTGGGCACTGAACAGGCTCCCCAGGGCAGTGGGCACAGCCCCAAGGCTGCCAGAGCTCAAGGAGTGTTTGGACAACACTCTCAGGCACGTGGTGGAATTTTGGGGTTGTCCTGTGCAGAAGTTGGACTGGATGATCCTTTTGGTACCTTCCAGCTCAGGATATTCCCTGATTCCAGGGCACTGCAGCAGGGGGTTGCTCTGCAGAGAGCAGCCTGACCAGCAGAGAGAAGGTAGTTTCCAGAGTTTCTGGCTTCCCCCAGGACTTGCCTCTTGGAAGGGCTGAAAAAGAGACATTTCACAATTGAAAGCTGCTTTTTACAATGAAAAGTATAAGCTGAATCCATAATGACTGCAGGGGGATAACACGTTTAATCCTCCCAAGCAAGAGGAAAGATCCCTCTAATCCATGCTCAGCCCCAGGAGGAGCAGGCAGGAGGGGTGTGGGGGCATTTGGGGGAGCAGTGGAGTTGCAGAGCTCTTCCCTCTCAAGGGGGATAAAGGCAGCTTGGAGAGCCAAGGCTGAGCATCACGTCCCAGGCTGGTGAGGGGAGGGTGCCAGTGCCAGCCTGGAGCACACATGGCTGCAGATGCACCCTTGGACACGCTGCCCAGGAATTGTTTGTGATACATGGGTGTATTTGCCCTCTTTGCCACCCTCCTGCATCCTGCTTCCCCCTGCTCTTTTCTCCCCAGCTTGTTTGTCCTTGGGAGAGCTCCTTGTACCAAAACCAGCTCTGTTTGCCAGCAAAACAAACCCCCTTCGTCAGCTGGATACATTTCCACTAGTGCTGCTCATCAAATGCCAAATTAAATAAGTTGTATGAACAGCCTGTGATGCAGTGACAAGCTGGAGGAGATCTCCAGTGCCTGGAGGATTAATGTCTAATCCTTGTCCTGCACATGGAGCAGGAGGAGAGCACAGCACTCAATAACACACTCAGCTTTGCTGCTCATCCCCAACCTTCTTCACCAGTAACTTGACTGGGAAGTGAAGAAGAGTGTGGGGCTGGTGGCATTTGCATGCTGACTGGCTGGTGCTAATCAGAAAGGGGAAAAGACACATCTTTTAATTGGGTTATGCAATAAGATCTGATGAGAGGAAGAAACTTCTTCCTCCTGAGCACTGATTTGTTGTTGCCTGAGTGAAGATGTTGTGCCTCCCTCTCTCACCTTGTGTCATACCCCATTAGCAGACTTCTTTTCCTATATTAAAGCCAAATTATTTGCTCTGTGTCCAAAAGCATCCTGGGTCTTCTTCTGTGTGTGTCAGTAACAGGCTTTTCCTTCACCAGGGACAGCAAAGATTCAGGAATCACTGACATTTCAAGGCTTGCACCGATGTGACCATATTCATCCACCAAAAGAGGACACAAGGCACTTCTGATGCAGATGCAGGGGGAATTGTGACAGAGCAGCGATTTTTGTCCCCATTTCTCCTCACCCAGCCCACAACTATCAAAGGGAATTAATCTCCCCTGTCCATGTGCCTCCCCGGGCCCCCAGGCACCGCTGCTGGTGCTCCCCATGCCAGTGTGGGAGGTGGGTTGAGCTCCTGTGGCGAGGCTGGGATGGCTCCTCAGAGCCAGCTGTCACCAGCACTGCCTCAGCTGTGAGCTCCTCAGGGACATCAGCCCGGGAGTTCCTGCCTCCCCATACAAACCCATCAATCCAGCTTCTTGTCAAGATGACTGAAGGAGCTGAAGTGATGAAGGTCAAGTCTGTGCTGGGATGCTGAGCAGTGCTCATGCTCCACTGCCTCTGCCTGACTCTTTAACTTTCCCAGGCCCACTTCTGTTCCCATTCTCTGCTGTGTGCACATCAGGGTCTGGCCATGCCACCAGCCCTGGGGACAGCAGCACCAGGACAAGCTGGAGCGTTCACAGACACAGGGATACTTCCCAAGGTCAAAACTGGAGCACGAGGTCAGGAGATTCCCAACCCCTGGCACAGCTGGGGGCTGGTGGCCCTTTGCAGTGAAGCTGTGGTTTCCCCAAAGCTTATGTACATTTTTGAGACCCGGGTGTCACAGACCTGCACACACACATTGAGCATCACCCATTTCCCCCGATCATTATTATGAGTTTCCCCCACCATTATTAGGGATTTTTCCTGTTACTTTTCCCCTGGGCCCTGCTGGAGTGGGCAGTGTAGGACCAGCTCAGTGTCCTTTACAGGGTAATGGTCTTTTTCGTCTGTTTTACAATGTAAAACAACTGAATATTTTTGACTTGTTGGTATTGTCTCAATAATAACTCGTGCCCTTCTTGTGTGCCATGATATTGTTCTAAACCACCATTGCATGATGCTGCCACTGCATGTCACTGTTAAGACAGTGACAAAAAGGGACTGTGTGAGGTCTGGCAGGACTGGGGGGGCCCCAGTGCCCACGGGCAGGAGCTGCCCTGTCCCTCCCCAGTACAGTTCCCTGGTCACACTGGGTGATGCCAACCCTGCAGCAGAGGGAAGGAGGGCACAGGGACGTGGCTGGTGGCTCTGCCTTGGAATTCTTACACACTGCAGACTCAGCAGATCTGCAGGAAAGGAAACAGCAGAGCCCAGAAATCCTCATCCTGAGCGGCACAGCACAGGGAAGGCACCATTCACATCCTGCTTGCATCCCTGCAGAATGAAAACCCATTATCCTTGCAGAAACCTTCAGGTCTCAAAGCATCTCAGATGTAATTTGGATTCTTTAGGGAAAAGGGGAACGCATTCCAGGTCCCCGGGGCCAGTGACAGCTTCCTGCTGCTACTCCAGTCAAAAGCCCTTTGGAGACTGGGGTGGGGCAGGGGGAGGAAGCCCCGGCAGAGCAAAGGGTTGCGGTGCTGCTTCCGTTCCAAAGGCATCGCAGCTCCACGGCCTTTAAATATTTATAATTATTTTTCTCAGCTGCTGAATTATGAAACACTGGGCGTGTGGTTTACTCTACAGGAGCGGCTGGGCTGCTTTTTTTTTTTTTCTGAATGAGCTGGGAGCTGTAAGGATTGCCAGGGATGAATGTGCCCAGCGTGAGTGCCCGGCAGAGCCATTAGCCCTGCGGCAGCCTGTGACCCTGCGGATGCCACGGCTTGTTCTTGGGCTCCTGGGGCTCAGTTCCAGCTGTGATTAGCACAGCCCAAGCTGTGCACTCAGACAAGCCCAGCTGACAGCACCAAGACTCTGCTCACTTGGCACAATGCTTCCTCTGGCAGTCCCAGTGTGAGGAAGGGCTCAGTGTAGCTCCCTCCTCTTCCTCCCTGGCTTTAAGCCTGACCAAGGAGCGCTGCTCAGCTCAAGCTCACACTCAGGCTGCTCTGCAGGTATGGGTTAGGTTAAGGCCAGGTGTTAAGTGAAGGGAATGAGATCATGGAGACAACAACCAGGGCAAAGAAGGGGCTGGGAAACGATGTAATCCGGCCTAAGGCTTTGTGTGCAGAGCAAAATGCACAACCCTGCTTAGGCACTGATTTGCAGCGCTGGTGAAGGCCAGGTGGAGGCAAACAGTGAGGCAGAATAAAGAGTAACTTGGCTGCAAAACACCCTCTGTATTTTTAATTTGCCTTGTATCAGCAGGCTGCAGTCCAGCACACAAGCAGTGTCCTGGCTCAGGCAGGCAGGAACATTTTGGGCTGCTCAGGCCGGCAGCAGTTTCAAGGACCAGGCTTAGAAAATGCCCCATTCCTGGAAGTGTTCAAGGCCAAGTTGGATGGGAGTTGGAGCAACATGGTATGGTGGAAGGTGTCCCTGCCCATGTCCCAGGATGAGCTATAAGGTCACTTCCCACCCAAACCATTCTGTGGTTCCATGACTCTATGTTTAGGAGAGGAGCAGCCTGCAGAAGACACTGAAGGAGTCCCTGCCAGGGCCAAGCTGCCAGAGGAGGCAGGTCCAGGGCTGCTGTGCCCAGAGCAGGCAGCTGCCAGTAAAGCAAACACACACAAAGAGCTGAGCTGACAGTGAATCACCACTTGCCATTCCCTCCACAACTCAAGGCTTATCCACAGACAAACAGGGAATATCCTCTTCTGAATCCAGCTGCCATTAGAAAGGGCTCATCAGCCTCTCTTGGGTGCTGCAGATAAGGAACCAACACGGCCTACACATGGTGCTGGTGCCAGGAAAACAGCTCGTGCCAAGTGCTGACATAGGGATGTGCCAGTGGTGGATGGGAGATGCAGGGACAGCTTGGGCTGGGGAGACAGCACCAGGACTTGGGAAAGGATGTCCAGCTGCCAGGCACTGGGCAAACCCCTGTTCCAGGGGTGCTGGGGCTCCACAGGAGGGAGGAACCCTCTGGGGCTTTGCAGGGTGTGCAGGGTGGCTGAAAGGTGGGATGAATTTGATTTAAATGCCGAGGACCCAGAGTCAATCTGTTTTAATCAGCTGAAATTGTGAAGGCTGAAATCTATGATGATTTTTGCATATATTACTTTGAAATGCAAATTCTAATGCCAGCTTAGATACTTGTTCAGTCTCTCAGGGTTAAAGGACAAAGGGCACTTAAGAACTTGAAAATAATCCATTTCCCAGTAACGCTTTGTGCTATCAGCCAGCATTTAGCCCTTGTTTCTTCTACCTGGCTGATTTCCATAAATCCAAGAGTGAGAACCCCTTTGTACTTTGCAAACAGTGTGGAGATCCAAGTGGTGGCTGGTTCTCTCACTTGGTCCCGTTGGGATTCACAGCAGATGCCAGGCACTGTGGCACCAGGCAATTCCCAGGCTTTGCCTGCTCATCACAGGGAGTTCCCCTTTTCCTCCCTCTCCAGGATTACCTTAAAATGCTGTTTATTCTTTCAGTGTTAATGTTTCTTAAAAGCAGATGGATTTCCAGGCTCCCAGTCCCTGTCCCGGGCACAGGCTCCCCTCCACCACACAACACCTGGTGATGCCCAGAGGGGTGTTAATTAGACAAGGAGGGTGTTAATTAGACAAGGGTACCTCGGCAATAACACGTGGTGAGCGTTCAGTCCTTCCACCCCATGTGAAAGGGGATCAATAAGCAATTCAGCCATTAGAAATAAAGCTACTCCTATTATCTGCTGATCAATAACTCATTAGTCTTGGACATACCTGCCTCGGAGCACCTCTGGAAGGAGAGGAGCTTGCAACAGGCACACCAAGGGCAGGGCAGGGGCTGCAGAACACGGTTATCTCCACCTGCACCCCCGTGAGCCTTTGGTGCCTGAGGACAGCAGGATTTTCTACACTCCAGGCCTGTGCCTGAGATTAATATGCAGTTGTAAACAGCTTTTTATTAGTGCACACCTCCACCCTCCCCGTCCCCCCTGCCCTCCCACTGCTGCTCCCCCACTGCCCCGACTGCAAATGTTGACAGTAATAAATGGCTGGCAGAGCAATTATACACATTAAGCTGAAAAGTATGGAGCTGAGGTCAAAACTATTTTCTTTCTATAATTACACAGAGGGTAATTCGTTTTGCCAGGAATAAAGTGACACAGAAGGTCAGGGCGAGCAGAGGGGAGCTGGGGGGTCAGGCTGCCCCTCACCACAGCCCCGTGGGGAGCTGCCTCCACAGCCACACTGTGCCCCAAAACTGGTGCATACAACTCAAACACTGAGCTGTGAGAAACCCCAAACCCAGGCAAAAGCTTTTTGCTCCATTTATGGTTCTCCTTTTGCTTTCAGGCCACTTCCACCCTCTGGAGCGAGCGCTGAGCTGGCTGTCCTGCTGTTTGAATGGGAGCCAGCCCTGAAACAAGGCTGCTCAGCCTGGAATCGGGTTTATTAAACTGTAATAGGGTTTGTTACTCTGCTAATGCACCATATAAAAAAAGCTATGAAAATCAACTGCCAGGTATAACAACCTGCTCACTCCTTGCTGGAGTGTCTTGGCCGGTTTAGAAGTGACTTTATCCTCAGCAGAGGAGGGGGAAGAGCTTCATTCCACAGAGCTGGGATGTTGTCCCATGCCCTGCTCCTGCCTCCAAGCCCCATTTGTGGCTGGGGTGACCCTGGATCATCCCCAGGAATGGGCTGGGGAGCAGAAGTGCCCATCACTGTGTTCCTCGAATGTGTGACCTCTGTTGTGGGCAGTGCTGGTGGGGATGGCATCAGAGGTGAACTTGAGCCTCCAAGACCTGAACAGGTTCAATTTTTTCTGGGTATCAACAGAGTCTCTTCAGGAAAATTGTGTCATTTGCTTTTCCAGCACTGGGCTGCCTTTCCCTGGGTTATCCATCTGTAGGAGTTGGCTTTTCCCACAGCTCCAGTGCCTTGGAGGAGGTTTTTGGGCTGAGACAGCCCATGGTATCCACCATTCATCACCCATGTGTGAGTTCTCCCACATGTTCCTGGCCAGGGAACAGCTCACCCTGGCAGGGCAAGGGACCAGATGGGAGCACAGGATGGGAGCACCAAGCAGGTTTTTCTGATGCCATTGGGATGGGAGTGAGCTGGGCACAAAACCCAGGACTCTCCTTGTGCTGGGCAATCCTTCTCCTGAGACTTCCTCCTGGCTGGCTCTGAAGTGTCTGGTTGTGGCTGAATAATCACCTGCCCTGCACTGGGAAAGGATTTCCACTCCTTAAAATTAGCTTTGGTGAGTTTTTGCTTTCTTGGAATCAAAAACCTGAGACAATTAATCACTGCCCACCTCCTGCCCGTGCAGTTAAGTGCTCAGCTTGAAACAGAGAACAGGAATAGGAATTAATCTTTCTGCAACAAGGTCTTCAAAATAACCATCACTGTCCTGCTGCTGGGCTGAAAGAGCTGTTCTGCCACCCTGCAGACTGAGGGGATCCTGCTCCAGGTTTCACCAGCAGTGACAAAGGGCAGGATTGCTCTGCAACCACCTGCACACCTCCTGCTCCAACCCTTCCCATTGAGGGGCTGGAGTGTGTCCGGGGAAGGGTCTGGAGGGGAAGTCACATGAGGAGCAGCTGAGAAAGATGGAATTGTTTAGCCTGGAGAAAAGGAGGCTCAGGGGGACCTTCTCTCTCTCTCTAACTCCCTGATAGGAGTTGGGAGGATTGGGCTCTGCTCCCAGGAAACAAGGGATGGGACAAGAGGAAACAGCCTCAAGCTGTACCAGGGGAGGGTCAGGTTGGACACCAGGAGGAATTTCTTCCTGGAAAGGGTGGTCAGACATTGGAAAGGGCTGCCCAGGGAGGTCCATCCCTGGAGGTGTCCGAGGAAGGACTGGACGTGGCCCTCAGTGCTCTGGGCTGGGGGACAAGGTTGGGGTGGGACACAGGTTGCACTGGATGGCCTTGGAGGTCTTTTCCAACCTGAATGATTCTGTGACTCCCCAGACACTGAGATGAGGTTTGGGGCAGCAGCTGCTCCTGGAATCACGTCGTGTACTGGAGGAGGAGGAGGAGGAAGAAGAGAAGGAAGAGACCATTCCCAACCTTTCCAGGCATCATCCCTGTGCCGAGCCCTTGCACAAGGCAGGGCAACAGTCAGGGCACATCTCCCAAACTGTTCTTGCCAGGGATGAGGGTCCTGATGCCCCAGGAGCCCTTGGCTCCAGAGGGAGGCTCCCAGGCCATGGAGAGTGTGGGACACACTCCCCTCCCTGACACCAGCCCTGCCACCACTCCCCTCTCTGCCAGCTGGTGACCTCCTGCTCTTCTCACAGAGTGCTGGAGTGAACATCTGGCAACACCTAATGAAACTGCAGATTATTAATGACTTCCATGCAACATTTACAGTGAAAGGGCATTTCCCACAGCTGTTTAGATTTCAGTGGAGGCGTGTGCAACCTTTCTGTGGGTTCCCCAGGGCCTCACTACGGTAACAGCATTCGATAAGGAAAATTCAAATCAACTCCTTTCCATTTTTCCCCCCCTCTTTCTTTCTTAGTTCACAAACCATGAAGGAAACAGATGGGAGTTGAAGAGAGATTGAAAATGACAAAGGAAGTCTAGAGACATTTATTTCCACTCAGAACAAATTAATTAGGACGTCTGGGGACACCTGATTAAAGTTCCTGACAGAGTAAGGGAGCTAAAGCACCGTTCCCTGTCCGTGCAGGGAATGCTTTAGCACATCCCATCACCAAAGAAGAGCTGCTGGGGTGAAGAGATCCCAGCACAGGCAAGGCTGGGCTCCCTGCCCACTGGATGTGCCCTGGTAAGCCATCATAGAATCCTGGAATGGTTGGGATGGAAGGGACCTTAAAGATCATCTCCTTCCACCCCCTGCCGTGGGCAGGGACACCTTCCTCTATCCCAGGTGGCTCCAAGCCCTGTTCAACCTGGCCTTGGACAATCCCAGGGATGGGGCAGCCACAGCTTCTCTGGGCAACCTGTGCCAGAGCCTCCCCACCCTCACAATGAAGCATTTCTTTCATCCACTCTGCTTTCCAAGCTCCCAAAGCTCCTAAAGATTTTTATCCAGGTGCAAGCCTTTCAGCTGAGTCATTCTGGGGTATCTTGCCTATATTATTTAGAAAGCCAAGGAAATAAAAAAAAGTTTTCCAGTTTTTAAAGTTGATAGTTTTTTTACTTTCTCTTTGATATTGGGCTTTTCCTCCTTCTTCCCATTTATTTTGCAGGACTGCCAAAGGGGAAGAGAAATAAAGAAATAAAAAAGTGTTAGAGAGCTAAACCTGAAGTCAAAAGGAGAAGCACTGGGAGAAAGGCTGGGAGCAGCCTTTAATCTTAGAGATGTTGCTCCTCAGGGGATCCCCCTTCCTCTTACCAGGAAGTTTAATTATCAGGGAGCCCTTTTTAGGGAGCCCATCACTCCCCCTTCTGGGATCTGCTGCTGCACCAAACGCCCCTGAAGCAGCAGCAGAGACTGGTGTGACCAGGAGCAGAGGAGCACAAACACGAGCAGCTCTTAACAATCACCTTTAATGGGACTCCCACATCTCCGTTGGGTGCTAATTGGGTGCAAAACTCCCGGTCCTGCCCCTTACAGCAGCAACTCGCCCGAGTTTTGTGGTCAGTGCCCCGAGACCTGCAGCTGGCTCTGAGTGTTGTTCAGTTTTATTTCATGTTCTTTTGGGTGTTCCCAGGCAATTTCTGCTTTATGTGCTCTCTGCTCAGACTGAGCCAGGAGGGGTCTGGTACCCAGTTGTCTCCACTGAGGATGTAGGTGGTAGTTACTGGTTTCTGTGCTGGGATGTCCTGCGGGAATAGTAGAAGCTGAGTGGGGCCTTGGGGGGGCCTAAATTAATTAACCCACTGCTCATCTCCCAATTATCCTTGAGCAAAGAACAGCCAAAGAACACACCTCGAGATCTGTGTTTGCATCACACCACAAAGTGAGGCAGAACAAGGGTTTCCATCCCTGCCTGCAGGCTGGGACCCAAGAACACAGACACAAAATAAAAAGCTGCTTTTCAGGACTCCCGGTGTCCCTTCCCGGTGCTGCTGCAGCCGAGGCAGGAGGGTGTTCCCTGAGCTGTGACGATTTCCAGAGGCTGGGCCATCGCTCCCACAGGGATAGGGTGGTGATGCCAAGGTGTGCAAACCCCTCACGCTTATCCCGGGCAATGACAGCGTTAACGAGCCACTTCCATTTGCTGTCTCCTGCCCTGGCTGGAAACATCACAGCACATGGCAGCAAAATGCTGTGTTTAAATCCATAATGACTCCTGGCACCATTCCTAATATAAATCAAGGGGGATGTAGTTATGGGAGAGAGCATTTTTATGACCCCATCTTCATATCATCTGTCAAAAAGACAATTTGGCCTCTGCAGTATTCATCTATTTTTATCTAGACATGTGCACTTGTTACTTCCATGCTATCACCTTCCAAATGGCAGGATTTATTTTTTTCCTGTTAGCCTCAGGAATTGCTTCCATTCCCCTGGATGCTGTGGGTGGGTAACCAGTGGATACACATTTATGGCCTGATGTAAAGTGTTTGAAAAGCCTTTTGAAAGCCACTGTGTGGGTTGAAGATGGCACAGAGCAGGGCTGTGAACCCTTGGTGTCCCTGCCCAAGCCAGGGCACAATTACCTGAGATGACACAGCAAAGTCCTTTCTAAATTAAATATATATAAAATCTGCAATTACCAAGCTGTTTTCAGCAGAGAATGCTCTCAGCTCCTACTCGTTCCTGTTCACTGGTCCCTCAATTTGCCACCACTGCTGAGCCCAAAGTACCTCCATTATTCTGCACTCTGAGGGGACCTTTACCAACATCTCCATCACCCCCCACCTCTTTTCCTCTCCAGCTTCTCATTCCCATTGTCCAGGACATGCCAGTGAGTGTGGGTGTAGCTCAGCTTGTGACCACAAAGGGGAAGGAGTGAAGGGAGGGAGGGAGGGAGGGAAACATGTCAGTGCCTGTGTGTGTGTGTGGGAATGTTTTTCTCCATCAATAATTTCTGCTTAAAATCTGATAAACTCCATGAAATTGAATTTCCCTATTTAACTCACTCTGAGAGAATGCAACAGAGCTGCTTTGGAGGAAATCTTCCCAAGGCTGCAGGTATGGGAGGGGGGTAGAACCATCTCTTTCCTCCCCACCAGAGAGCTGGGCACAGGCAGTGGGTGCCCAGGCTGAGCCCAAGTCTTGCACCAGCACAGCCCACAGGGTCCCATGATTGCAGGGCCAACTAAAGTTTCTCTATTAGCCCTGTTTTTAATCCTAAAGCTCCTCATGGGAGCTGACTATCAAAATGTAACCCCCTCAGCTTTTATGGCGTATTTAGTAGTGGGAAAACCGAGATCCATCGGTATCAGTGGGATCTTTCTCTTTTGTCCAACAGGATTTGGAATTTTGCTCTCTGCAAGAACACAGGCACTTAGTGAAGCTAAAGGAAAACTTTGCTTATAAAGCATGCCCAGGGTGATTGGATGCTGCACAGGGGCTGCAGGGATGAGCAAACACGACGATGTAACCCACGCACGGGGAGGACACTCAGACCTTCTGCCACTTCCCTCTGAGAGCAGGGCATAAATCAGCCTGTCAGCACAGGCAGTGCTCAGAGAGGACAAGCTTTTTAAAAAGCCCTGTTTATTCCTGTCACCATCCATCTCACTGGTCCCCAGGCCCCTTACACTGTGTCAGTGCTGCAGTTTTAGGGGGATGGTGCTTTGTGTCCCTCCCTCCTCCAGCCCGGAAACCTCACAGCCATGCTGAGGGAAAGAAAAATAAATAATAATAACTACATTGCCACTATATAATATATTATTATCCATAATAATAATAATAATAAAAATGGCAAAAGAAGGAGGATTGGTGACTTTTACTCAGAGCTGTTTCCCTGGCCAGTTTAGCCACTCTCACTGCCCTGGAGAGGGCAGCTCATCCAGAAACCACAGCAGTGGCAAAGAGTTGATTGCACTCTCATTGCCTGTTTCCCATTCCTCATGGAGAGCTGTGACCACCCCCCCTGAAGGGGAAGTAACCTCTTCAAGGGTCTCTACAAGAGCTGTTCCAGCAGGGAAACAGCCTGAAGCTACTGGGTTCTGTCTTTCTCTCCTATTCTGTGAAAATGCCCTTTGGGCATCACATTGCCTTAAGTGGAAATTTGCCCATTTTCCCTAGAATTGAATCTAGTAAGAGGTCTGGCACAGCTTCCCTCCCACTGTGTGTTTGCAAAGGGAGACCAAGATAGACTCACATCCCTTATTAGATAGTGACATGGATATGGAAAGCATAAGGGGAATCACAGCAATAATGATTTCTTCAAAAGGATACAGTTTGGAAACAGTTTTTCCTATTTCCAATTTATTGGTTATTTTTAGTTGAGCAGCTGTTCTTCTGTTGTTGATGTAAAGCCTGTTTCTTTCACTGCTAAAGCAGGAAATTCTTTATTCTTGTGCCTATAGAATTCAACTTTAGAGGTCACTTATTGTTTCCAAGTTCGGTGCGCTCTGGAAGGAATCTATATTCTCCTCATATGGTTCCCGGGCATGAAAGCAATCTCTAAATACTCAGAGGATAAAATGAGGTCAAACCTGCAATTCCAGACCGCTGCTGCCCAGGGAAGCCAACACTCCGACCCGTCGCTTTGTTTCTGTCAAAGCAGTTTAGAAAACAACAATGGGAAATCATTTTGCAACAAATAGAAAGCTACAAGCACAGGTGGGCTGCAGCCTCGGGTTTTCCTTCCAGCTATTCCCCTACAAAGAGATTGGGAATTTCAATTGGCTGGGCTGAATTAGGTAGGTGAAGGACGAGCTGTTTCACATACAAATTATTGCAATTGCATCGTTTACAAGCCCATCTTGTCCACCAGTGCAGGGCTTGAGGTGCAAGATTTCCCTTTGCACGTGTGTTAGGATGGTGCTCAGAGGTGGGAAACAGCATCCAGCACCCCACAGCTCCTACAGAACAGGAGCTTCTGCCTCTATCTCCGTGAGAAGTGAAGCAGGAGCTGCAGAAGTTCTGCCAATATTTGCTCACAAGTGGTGGAGATGAGCTGCTTAGTGAGCTTGGAGGAGACACTCTCCAGTGCCAGCTTGGCATCACTCAGGGCTGGCTGGGCTCTGCATGGCCAGATCCACTCTCCATTTCCCATGGATCATAGAATCATTATCACCAAGGCTGGAGAAGACCTCCAGGATCATCAAGTCCAACCTTTGGCTGAGAATCACTGTGCCCACTAAACCACATGGTGGATGGGGGTGTCCCAGACCAGGGCTGCTGGGGGGGGCTGAACATTGCCCTTGAATAAACCCCTCTTTGCCTTATCAAGGCATTTACTTTTCTTTTCTGTGCAGTTCATCTTCAAAGCCTCCACTGTGTCTGGACCTGAACAGAGGCATTAATTACCCCGTGCTCATTTCCAAGGTGGATACCACAATGCCTTCCCCACTGCAGCTGGGGCTGGGGGGTTTTACCAAAGCATTAATACTCCATTCTGGAGAAAATCAAGCATTTTCAATGTCCCCCAAAATACACTTAAAAATTTCACACAGTTCAGCATTTGCAGGAGTTGCAATTAGCTAAGCCAGTGTTGAAGCTCCCAAAATAACCAGCCACTTTCTTTTCTGGTGCTTGTTAGAACACCCAGGGGTTGTTAGACATTTTCACACCATCAGATTGTAGTTAAATTCAATTCATACAACAGAAAAATATAAAACTGGGGTTTTTTTAACCCTCTTCTTACAAAAACTTCCTTTCCTCCAGCCAGCTGGTTTGGAACTAGCCAGAAACACTGATAGACTGCTGCTACATAAAATCCAGGAAACTTTTGACATCCATGGAAGTACAAGCAAACACATTCCTGCTTAAGTTGTCTCCCTTTTGTTCTCTAAAGCTCAAACCCTCTGCCAAGTTAAACTGTTACACAAACTAGAATTTATGTATGTGTGCATACACACACAGAGCCTATCTTATCTCCTGCATTTTTCTATTTCATGTGTCAGCAACTCTATATAGAAAAATATTGTATGTATAAAGAATCTTTGCTCTGACTGTAAAACTGCAGGTTTCTCTGGGTGAGAAACATTATCTGTTTAACTGTGCAGAGCAGCACTACAAATCCATAGAGAACATGAGGCAGCATAACTCCATTGCTATTTCCCATGGAGGCTGGGCAGTTTTCCCCAGTTGTTCATTTTCCCCATGGAATGATGGAATTTGGACAGGGATTCACCTTTATTTCTTCCAGGGTTTGGTTTGGTTGCTTCCACAATATCCCTGGAAGTGTCCAAGGTCAGGCAGGAAGGGGCTTGGAACAACCTGGGCTAATGGAAATTGTCCCTGCTCATGGCAAGGTGTGGAATAAGATGAGCTTTAATGTCCCTTCCAACCCAAACCATTCTTGATTCTCCTCCCTCTTGCAGGCAGGGTTATAAAACATTTAACTGTCTTAATACCTATTTTTTTTTGTCATCTGAAGGAAGACATCCAGCTTTCTGTGCCCTCAGACTCCTGCTGTGCCACTGCTCCTGCTCCAGCCCAGCAGTGGGGTCTGCTGAAATCCCACATTTTACTCACAGGAGCTGCCAATCCCTTTTCAAATCTGTCAGCCCAGAGTTCTGACCAACAGCAAAAAACAAAACCAAAAACAAGCTGTTTAAAAATAAGTCTGAGCAACTCTGTATGTGCAGCTCACTGAAGTAAAAAAATTGCCCGCTGCAGCTTCAAGATCTTCGTAATTAATACACATAAGTTGATTGATTGACCTCAAAACTTTGTGGCAGGAAATCTATTCACTTGCCAATCAATCCCAAGAAGAGCTGCCATTTAAAAAGGACTAAGACAGATGGCACCGATGAATTGTGCCGTGGAGAAATGAAGCCGGGAACGCGACGTCAATTTGTCACTTTAATCTGCACCCCGAGTGTCACCGTGTTCATTTACAGAGCCCGGGTGCCGGGCCCTGCACCATGTGGAAAACGACTGGCTGAGGCTGAGGGAGGGCTAAGAACTCAGTAACAAATTACAGCAGGAGATGGAAGTGGAATGAGAAATGTTGTGCCTGAGATGGGCTTTGCCGTGGGCCGGCCCTGGAGCAGCTGGTGGGAAGGAGGGAGCCGAGCTCCCCATGCTCTTCTGAGGGGCTGGGTGGAGCTGGGCAGCTCTGCAGGACTTTGTTGAATCATTGGGAAAACATGGTTTGTGAAGCCAGTGGAGTTCCCCAGTGTTACAAGGGCAGGGTGTGTGCTTGAGCAGAGACTGGTGAGGGGCGACCAAAACACACGTGGGTCGAGGACGAGCAGCGGAGCTGAGAACTGCTGTTGTCACCCCCCACTCCCACCTCTGCTGGAGCACTTTACACCCTGTAACCTGCACTTCCATCTGTACTGCTTTGAGCAGGAAAACAGAACAGGCAAGTTCAAGAGCATTGCAGTGCCTTGGTCTGGATGAGCAGGTACCTGCACAGCTCTCACACGTTCCTGGAATGCAGTGGAGATCAGAGAATGATGGAATGATTTGTGTTGGAAACGACTTTAAAATCATCTCATTGCAACCCCTGCCTTGGGCAGGGACACCTTCCACCAGCCCAGGTTGCTCCAAGCCCCGTCCAACCTGGCCTTGGGCACTCCCAGGGATGGGGCAGCCACAGCTTCTCTGGGCAACCTGTGCCAGGGCCTCCCCACCCTCACAGGGAAGAATTTCTCCATAATATTCAATCTAAACATTCTCTCTTTCAGTTTAAAGCCATTTCCCCTTCTCCTGTCACTCCATGCCTTGCAAAAAGGTTTAAAGAGTTGATCAGAACCTGCCTGAGAATGGGCAGAGCTGAGAGTCACCAGGGCTTTATGGTGGCCACCTCATTGCTGAGTTGTGCCAATGTTCAGCTCTGAGGGGACCTCACTGAGCAGGGATCTCATCCCACTGCATCTTAGATCCTGCAACAGAAAGTCATTTCTCCCAGCTCTGGGTCATTAAAGCTCCTGTCAAACAGTGATGAACCACCCAAAGGTTTTGGTGTTGCACAGCTGAGCAGGCACAAGTGGGATGGGAAAAGCAGCACAGAAGACGGGCACAGTTTTATGGGAAGTTATTCCAGAGTCTAAACCAAAGTTCCTTCCCATACAACACTGGGAGTTTGCAATAAAAAACCCTTTATCCCGTGAAAGCAAGAACTGCCTTGGCCACATGGACAGCTAATAATTAAGAAGTGCAAATGAAGGTGTTTAGTGAAGTGTTTTGCTGCATTTCAAAGGGACACACAGACAAAATCCTCCTTCAAAGGCTGCCAGTGCCCTGAGCATGTGGGAATCTGCCTCTGCCACCTGCTCCCCACCCAGCACGAGCAGAGGATGTGCACACACACTAATTGCTGTTAGGCATGGTGGATTATTTTTAAAGCAATTCCTTCTTTCTCATTTAAGCCTTTTCTCTTTCCAGATGAAAGTGAACCGCATTAATTTCCCCTGATTTAGTGGAACCCCAGCTCTGTTTACACTGACTCAGTGTTTCCTAATTTAAACCCAGGACATTTGTAATTTCAGGTCTATTTGCAACCATTCAGATTTTAATATGTTAGCCTGAACATTTTTGCAGAGGATGCTGAGCACTTATTTTCATTATAATTACTGTCGCAAAGGAGTTTTTTGGTTCTGTCAGCTCCACTTTAAATATTTTATAATCGATATCCAGATAAATAATAACGCAATCAGGAGCCCCTTTACCAGTGATATAAATGATCCTGAAACCCAATTAGTGCAATTAAATTTCTACACAGAGAGATTAAAAGAAAATGTTAAGATTGCTGTCAGTGGTATTATATATCCTGGGGGGGAAAAAACAGCAAAATTTTGGTGGTGTCACACCTTGTGTTTTGGCCAAAGGAGGGATCCTGCTGGGATCCCACTGGTCAGAGCCCATCTTAAAGGCTTGTGGTCCAGATGATGGGGTCTGTCCATCCCCCCAGCCCCACCAGCATCTACGTCCTGAATCCTCCTGAGGCCACAGTGTGCCCATGGAGCAGGTTCCACAGTGCATGATCCTTGTGGAGATCTGTTCCCTCTCCCTAGGAGAGGTTTTTCCCTGTTTTCCTCTTTCTTTTCTTTGTGGAAGAAGAGTCCCTGTCATTACCTACATGGAAGTAACATCCCTCCTCTAATCGATTGGACAAGGAGAGTAATACCAGTATCTGATCTTCCATTAATTACAGAGACAATTAACTCCAGAATCCACAGACTAGCATTCCCTGTGACTAGTGGGAGATCATTATCTCCTCTGATATGAATTTATTCTTATTTGAATGGTGATGTACGAGGTGTGACTGGAGCTGCCCTCCTGCATTAATGGCAGAGTTGTGTTGCAGCCCCATCCTTCGCCCCACCTCCTGCATCCAGGGGGCTCAGTGTTATCAAACTGTCCCAGTTCACCCTTTCTGGGCAAATAAAAGGCAGACACTGAACAAACAGGGCATAAACATCATGTGTTAAAGCAGTAGAGGTTCAAAAACAAAGTGGCTTTTCCCTGGGAAGGATCCCCTGTTCCATGCCAGGTTAATTCTGGGGGTCCTCAAAGATGAACTCTCCCTTCTCCCTATTCCCCTAGCTAAGGGTTTACCTTTCTTTGGAAGAACAGCAAGATTTACTGTCAAAGAGAAAGTTTAATTTGCAAAACAGGTCTCTGTTTAGCAAGAACCCAAACACCCAACAAAACCAAGCGCACTGCAGACCACCAGCAGCCCCCCTTGGCCAGCCCCTCCTTTCCCCCTTCTGCAAGGGGAATCGTCCCCACAACAGCTAATTTTGGTCTTACAGGGCTTTTCCTCCCCAGATAAGAAGTGAATATATCAGGGCAAGAGGTTGTTACTGCCAGATAATGAGATAAATAACAAATAAAGAGGCCCTGGCAGGTGGTGGGCACGGGAGGCAGCGGAGCTGCTGTGATTTACAGGAGCTGAGCTCTACCCCCTGAGCCATAAACCATGACTCTGCAACACCATGTATAATTAAAATACTAATATCTGTGGGAAGCAGATGTATTTAGGAAGACCATAATCATGGCTGAACACAAATGGAGTTCATTCCCACAGATGCAGGACAGCTTCCAGCAGGTAATAGCTGCCTGCAGCGATATTTCCCTCCCTCCCTGCTTCCCCCTGGGCTGACCCTCTTGATGGGTTAAATTAAGCAAAGGCAGAAACAGCTCTCCATGAAAAGAAAGACATTCACTAGCAGCAGGCTCTGATAGAGCTTCATTAATTTATCTAAAGCATCTGAAAACCTATTCTTGAATTATTGTTTATACGTTAAGATTTGACTCCTGAAAGTCCATTGCTGGTTCAAGTGCTTCAGAATTTTGTGTTCCTGGATGGGCACATGTCAAGTCTACCTGAGCACGTGTCCCCACAGTCACAATCACTCACTTTTGCAGTGACTTTTGAAACTTTTCCCCAATTTTAAATGGCTTATGTGCAAGATATCACCATGAGAATTCGGTCGAGCCCATCCTTGTGATGTATTTGTCCATTATTTAGTGGCAGGAAGAATGGATAAAAGGCTCTTAGTCATGGAGCAGATATCTGGGAGGAGAGTAGGCAATATCCTGAGAATGCAAAGTTTTAAAACAAGTGTTCTGAGTCTCAGTGGGGAAGATATTCCCAGCTTGCACTGTGGTTTGCCCTGTGATATGAGGGAAAACACATTCAAAAATTTCACACAATTTGGCATTTGCAGGAGTTGCAATTAGCTAAGCCAGTGTTGAAGCTCCCAAAATAACCAGCCACTTTCTTTTCTGGTGCTTGTTAGAACACCCAGAGGTGAACCAAAATGCTGGAAATTCTTTATACAAGGATGGGGGGGAATGGTTTAAACTGACAGAAAGAAGGTTTAGATTGGATATTAGGAAGAAATTCTTGACCTGTGCCTGGTGAGGCCCTGGCACAGGTTGCCCAGAGCATCCCTGGAATTCTTCAAGGCCAAGTTGGATGTGATTTGGAGCAATCTGGACTAGTGGAAGGTGTCCCTGCCCATGGCCAGAGAGTTGGAATCAGATGAGCTTTAAGGTCCCTTCCAACCCAAACCATTCTGGGATTCGATGACGAACATTCCAGTTCCTAACGTGGTAGTTCCAATCCTGGCATTGAAATTACCTTTGGATGGTGTGGAATCTTTAACAGCACTTACATGTCCCTGCTGCTCCAGTTCACATGTACAGGAGGCTGCTTAAAATTCGGAGCAGATGCCTCCGAGTCAGCCCTGCTGCTCCCAGGGAAGATCCCATCTGAGCACCGTAAACTTCAGTGGAAACCACTGATTGGCTTCAAACCAAACCTCAGTTTCAGGTCATGAGAACCATCAGAAGATATTTGAAGCCATTTGTATGCGGGTGTGTTTATTTAATCTGAAGTTATTTGTGCAACTGCGTTGTAACAAGATGAGAAATGGGAGATAATTTCACAGAGGTCCTGTTATCTTCTTCTTTAGCAATAAAACATATTGGTGTCCTTTGCCAGGGCTCGAGAGGGCTTTGAAGAACAGTGGTTTCACTGTCTAAACCACCATGGGTTGTTGCCACTCTGGGGGTCAGAAACTCTCTTTGAGGAAGTTCTGATACTCTTTCAGTCAAATTTCTAATTTACTGGCTTAGAGCAGAGTCCCCAGGCAGGGCAGAGGCTGGCTGAAATGTAAAATTTCACTGGAAAGTGTGCCAGATGAAGAAGTTTGTCTGTTATCCTTCTAATCAGATGGTCTTGTAAAGCTTCTGGGTGAAACTAAAGAGAAATGGAGGGAAAAAAAAAAAAAGAAGAATGGGAGAGATGTAATGGAAGAAAAGCAGAGATAAAGTGCTGCCTGGAGAGAGGAGTGAGGAAATGTGCCCCACAAAATAAATTGAGAAACATGAGAAGATGATGAGATCTCATTTATCTCTCATACGTGGCTCTCTCAGTGACTGAGCACTAGCAGAGCAATAAAAGGGCTGGTCTGAAATCTTCTCTTGTTCAGAATTCACAAGAACACCCAGAGAACAAGCTTTTAGCACAGCTATGAATATTTTTTAAGACTTTCCTTAAAAAGAGACAGATATTTTGCCTCACTAACTCTGCATCATCACTGCAAGTTGCTCATGGAAATTTAGATGAGCAAATTGTTCATTGGGCAATTAAGCATCTAATTTGGGCAGAAGGTGCAATGAGAATCCCTGTTTTTTACCCACACTTCAACAGAGGAGCAAATAACTTAATCAGAGAAAGGGTTTGTGAACAAATCTGTGATTTTGAATCCTCAGGAAGGAATAAAGGGACACCCTTATGATGGGCATTTGTGTTGGGATTTGGGGTGTTCATCTCCCTTCTCTGGTGCTGTTTGAGGCTCCTCTGAGCCACTCCCTTCATTTATCCTCTTCCCAAAGCAATGTTATCCCCACACAACAGGGCCACCAGTGGCAATTACCCTTTGGAAGGCTTTGCTGCCTTTGTGGAGCCCAGCAAAAGTCAGGAGGCACAGAGTAATTCAGCAAGTTTGTAGAGAAAATGTGGTACAGTCCACAAATATCTTTGGAAATGTGAAGAAATCTTCTGAAATGTCACCTAAAATATCTGGGATGTCCCTTCCTGGGGTCAGGGCTGGCACAGCTTGTGCTTTGCCATGGTGAGGAGCAGGGCTGGAGGAGCCACCACAGACCGCTGCTGTCCTTGGCTCAACACCCACACAAGCCCAATTAAGCCAAGATTTAATTGTGAATCTTGAATAAATGAGCCCTAGAGGAGCAACACCTCTCCCACCTCCCTCAGCCCACACAGCCCTGGGTGTGCAAGTCAGATAAAGTGTTTTAAACCAGAGGAAAGGGGAGGAGATCAAAATGTTGGGCGGCTTCAGGAGGAAGTTGCTAAACATTCCTCAAAGTTTAGGAGGATTTTTCTCCTCCAAGAGGCAATAGCTTTTGTAATGGCTGTGCATAGATATTATTTTTAGGACAACCTGTCTGGAGACTCAGTGTTGGCAGTGCAAAACCTCTGTATTTGCTTTTCATTAGAGCGATTTAATTTGCATTTGGCAATATGAGAAATCTTGTTGTCAGCAGGAACAGCAGCAAATGGCTTGCCTGGAAATCTGTCCCAGTGCCCCACGCTCTGAGCTGTGAGTGGGATCAGCTCTGCAATCATTTACCTCAGATCCCTCCAAAAATGCAGTTAAACTGAATTCCTCCTCTCCCCAAGCGCTGCTGGATCTTGTTCAGGAGCTTATGTTGAGGATGAGGAATAATCTCCTCCTGCAGGGACCTGCAGGACAAGCAAGTGCCAACAGCTTCCAACATGATGGTCATGGGGTTTGGGAGGAGAGAATGCTTTTCCAGGAGAAAACAACAGTGAATCCCAGCTCTCAGTGCCCCTCAGTCACTGAGGGTTTCCCTATTGGGGGATGTTTGGGGTTGAAGTTGGACAGACACGGCTTTAGGAAATAGTAACAAGATCATAGAATGATGGAACGATTTGGGTTGGAAGGGATGTTAAAACCATCTCATTCCACCCTCTGCCATGGGCAGGGACACATTCCACGAGCCCAGGTTGCTCCAAGCCCTGTCCAACCTGGTCTTGGATAATCCCAGGGATGGAGCAACCACAGCTTCTCTGGGCAACCTGTGCCAGGGCCTCACCACCCTCACAGGGTAATAATGCTCATTTTTCAGTTTGTTGGAGAATTTGGGGTGTTTTGGTGGTTCTGTGAAGGTCTTACCACCTCAGAAGCTTGTGGAGTGAGTTCAAATAAAAATCCAAGGTGGTGCCTTGAAAATTACAACTGAGGCAGTGGAAAACTGCCTCCAGGGGGTGGATGTGGCAGTAAAGCTCAGGAATGTGATTGAAACACTAGTTTTATTTTATGCTTAAAATTTGAGGAAGTAATTAGTGACATGATTGCAGCACTAAATACAATCCACAATGGCAGCAAATGGGAGAAGCTCTGGAGGTGTGAGTGATGGCATGGGAATGTTCTGGAAGAGCAGAGCTCAAGCCTCCTGTGGTTCCTCTGAGGTCCCAGCATTTGCTCTCAGTGCATCACCTTATCCAAGGTCATCACCAACACTGGAATTCCAGGCTTGGACTCCTATCCTATTAAATTCTCCTGTGCTTTAACTCTTACATTTGCCACCTTCATGAATTTCCACGTCCCCCGCAACTGTTTGTGAAGCCTGACGGAGAATTTCCTGAACTCCCGCCTTTCAGTGCCTTTTCCTCCCTCCTCTCGTTAGCATTCCAGCACACATCAGTGGGGTGATGTCTTCAAGGTTAAAAAATTCCGATGGCAAGCCGGATTCCTGGTCTGAAGTTTCCCTTTGAAGTCTCTTTTGGAGCCGCTGGGGAAGGAGCAGGCGGGGAAGCGCCGTGTAGAGCCCTGACCCACGGCCTCGTGCCCAGAGATTTCTGCTGGGGGAAAAGCTGCTGCTCCAAGGGAGAGGGAAAACCACAGGAAAATTAATCACTCAGCCTTTTGTTTTCAAAACTGTAGCTGTTCATCTGCTCAAAATTCATGAGAGGTAACTTAATATGTAACGTACGATAAATTGAAGCCTATTTCAGCGTCCTTCTGCTCTTCCAGCAGTGCATGACACACGTTGTGAGACTGAAAGGATAATTACAGTTCATCCCTGGGAAAGAAAACTCAGTAATTACCATTAAAAAAAAATAAAAATCTTTATACTGTTTTCTATTAAGCAAGAAATTCTGCTGAGGTGTGATCAGCAATCAGGCTTGGAGCTACCTGGTGTAGTGCGAGGTGCCCCTGCCCATGGCAGGAGGTGGGGTGAGATGAGCTTTAAGGTCCCTTTCAACCCAAAGCATTCTGTGATTCTATGAATAGCAAAGCACTTCAGTAGCTGATGGAAAGGACACGTGTCAGCTGGTTAAACTGACCTCAGGGCATCTGGCTGAGGCTCCAGGAGATGTTGCAAAGCCTCACAAGTGCCCCAGCCCAGCAGGAGCTGCAGCATCTCGAATCCGTATCCATCTTCCTGGCTTGTAATCACAGGTAGTAATCCAAGACATGGAAAGAATGCAAATTTCCACATTTTTGCTCTTAAATAATGTTAAGCTTTCAAGTTGGAAACATCTTTTGTAGTAGTTCCTAAAAATCCAGGTGCTCTCCTGTGTGATGGGAAGAGCATCTCTGCAACCTGTGCTTTGGTGTGGGGTGTGGGGATGCTGCAGGACCAGCAGTGTCAGGTAAGCCCTGGTTTAACAAACCAGTCAAGGAAAGCTCAATTTATATAAATGGTTGGCATTAAATATGTGAAGAATTCACTCCAGACTGTGGAGTTTTCGGTGGGCTGGGATCCCTGATTGGGTGTGAAACCACAGCAGGGAGGACCTGGGCTGAAAGAGTTCCTTCATTTTCTGCCAGGCACTTTGATTTTCCAGGGGCAGCAGGGCTGGCTCTTTTAAATTCTTTTCATCAATTACTTCTCCAACTGTTACTTGCTGGAATTAAGTGAGTTTTGATTGGAAAATCAGCTCAACCAACTGCTTTATTAGTCAGTGGAAACTGCTTTGGCTAATTGACAGAGGAAATATTGGAAGAGAAATCAAGATCTGGAAAATGTTACTTACCAGGAACAGTTCAGCTCCCCTCAATCACGTTAGCTTTCCATTCTGTGGTGATATCGAATTCAGGCATGTTATGGGCTCTTTTTCAAGGGGAAATAGAAAATTTTCCTGGTAGTGGAAAGTAATTGCGTTAGATTTATCGAAATAAAGATGATTCATCCATATTTGTGACTGGGAATATGAGTTCTTGAGGTGTAGAAAACCAGCCTGGTTACTTGATTCACTTTCTTATAAAATTAGAGGTTTATTACTTGAGGTGGAGGAGGTGGAGAGAGGTGACACCTCATTCCCAGCCCCCCAGTGCCCACAGTGGCCCCTCAGTGAATTCTCCCCAGATGCCAGGAGGTGGGGAATGCTGAGGGTTTGGGTGCTGGCTCTTTGCTGCCAGATGAACACCTACACCTGCAGATGGGCTTCCTCCAGCATGGGCATCACCAGCTTGGCCACCACCAGCACAGGCACCACCAGAGCAGCACCCAGCTCAGATGTCCTGTGCCAAAGTGACTGAAACATCTTCTCTGTGGTTTTATTCTGAACAGAAGAAAAACTGTGATGGATTTGACCCCTCTGGACCATAATCATCCTTCAGTTCAGCTGCTGATGGGGTGTGAAAGTGAATCCCCTGAGCTGGGCTCTGCACAGCTCCCATGGGAGCCTGGAGGCAATCACCTCCCCAGCCCATGGGGATTTGAAGCCCAAGGGTTGGCATCCACCAGGAGAAGCAGAGCCCACTGCCAGTGTTTGCCATCCAGCCAGTGCCTTGGGAGCAAGGTCCCTGCCCGGGCTCTCCATCACATTGACAGCTCCTGAAAGCCGTGGCTCTGCGTGGTGGTGGCTGCCAGGCTCCCCATGGCACCATCAATCCCAGCCTGTCAGGGCTTCTTGTCCCTTGCAGTGGTCAAAACAAAAGGGAATTCAGGCAGCAGCCGTGAAAGGAAGAAGAGAAAAGGAAAGGAAAGTTTTGGGTGTGTGAGGAAGGTGAGTCAAGTGATGGAGCTCCACATGAACCCACAGGCGTGAGGTCCTGAGGGGTTTGCTCAGGTGTGTGGTGCTTCCTGGTACTTGGAATCCACCTGGTCCTCAGCAGTATGGACCAACTTCTCCTTCCATCTGCATTTCTGATGCTGGTGAGCTGCTCAAGCTGAGTGAGTGCCCATGGCTGGATGAATTCACACTGAGCTGCACGTTCACAATCTGCCTCTCCAGACTGGATTTTCATGGCCTGGGTCATGCCCTGGGTCACGGGGCATCCTCCCCTGCTCCTGCCCAGCTTCCAAATCAGCAGAAGATAAACCCAAGAGCTCTGAGATGCTGATGCCCCAAATCTGCTCCCAACAAGAGAGGCTCTACACTGGGTATTTTGGTTCAATTAGAACACTGCACACTGTCAGTACGTACTGAAACTCAGGAACAATCATTTCAACTCATGTTATACAGCTTGGCCCGAAGTTTCCCCTGCAGTGAATTATTAGCTTGGTGATAAATACATTTTGTCATTTCCTACATCATAAACATTTATTTCTAGTACTAATTAGAACAGATTCATTGTCGCAGAAGTTGTAAGTGTCTATAAAAGCTCGCCATTGTTTCACTGAGCACTCTGCAGGCAGCTGTGCCCCCACAAATCTGGGACACAGTAGCAGATGGCAGGTATTCCTGTACAATTAGCCAGTGAGCCTGGGTTACCCACTTACCTGGGTAATTAAGGAGTTTGGAGAAAAATGTTCAGCCAAGGCACAACTATGAATATTGCATCTCTCTGCCTCTGCTTTTGAGCCTTATGTTCACTCTTGGCTTTGAAAGCAGAAGTACAAGGGATGGAGCACAAAAGGAGCTTTTCCAATTGCTCGTTTGAGGGATTTTCAGCTTGGGCTGGTTTGTTGGGTGTTTTTTTGTTAGTTATTTGTTGCTTTAATGAGGGCTAAAAACCTTTTTGTGTTGCTTTCTGGTCCTCTGGTGGTAACCAGTAACATTATTTTCAGCTGTGTTTTTCTGAGTGTTGTGTTGAGCACGGCTGTACTCGACACAGTCAATAAATGCTGGGGAATAAAATGATATATAAAACGTTTAAGAGACAAGAGCCTGTGCAGCAGTGCTTAGCCACAGGGCAAGTTTTTCCCTCTGGCTATGAACCCCAGGATTGTGGGATGTTCCAGCAGCTTCCCCTCGCTGACAGAGCCGGTGGAGGATTGTTTGCTGGGCACAGAGGTGACTCTGGGCAGCAGATCCTCCTGGCACCGTCAGATTTACAGCCTACATGTGCCCAAGTGCCATAAACACAGTGTTTTGCTGATGGGAAACCTTTTGGACTGGTTCAGTATTCACCATAAATCACTGGGGTGGAAGCATCCCCCCTGTTCCTGCTGCAGGGCACAGTGGGGACCCAGGTCCTGCAGACACCCTCCTCCCAGCCTGGTGCCAGGGGCTGGCACAGGGCACAGGGCAGCCTGAGGGGATTGTTCTGTCTCCTTTGCTCCCAGAGGTCTGTCCAAAGGAGTGGGTGAAAGTGCCTTTGGTGCCAGAGGCTGGGATGGGGATCAAAAGAGGAAGAATACAAGACTGGACATAGCAAATGCAGACACAGCTGTGCAAACCAACACTGAAATTGTGCTGTTTGGCCCTTCTGAGGCAGCACAGCTTTGCAGCAGAGTGAGCAGAAAGCCCTCAGCTTCATACACAGAACTGCAAATGTGACCCTATTTCTGCTTAGAGTGGGTGCAGAAATAGTCAAAATGCAAACCAAGAGAAAAACATTGAAATTCATATTAAAAATCTTGCCTAATTTTTTCCTGAAAGACACTGGACCAAGTTCCTATTGTGGTTATAGTCAATAACTGTTCCTAAAATCATATAATCCTGTGAATGAAGCTGGAATGGTTTGAGATGGAAAGGACCTTAAAGATCATCCCATGGGCAGGGACACCTTCCACTACCCCAGGTTGCTCCAAGCCCTGTCCAACCTGGCCTTGGACACTTCCAGGGATGGGGCAGCCACAGCTTCTCTGGGCAACCTGTGCCAGGGCCTCCCCACTCTCACAGCCAAGGATTTGTTCCCAACATCTAATCCAAACCCATTCCAGGGTGTTACAAGATCATCTGCAGAGGGAATGATGCTCCCAGGCAGACTCCCAGCCTGACGAAGACGCAGCTCAGCTCAGGCTTTAATGTCCAATGTTCCTCATAGAGTGATGAACCCTGAGCAGTATCAGGGCAATTTCTTCTCTGGATCTCATTTGGGCCAAAAATGACAAATGTAGCTGCTAATTTAATTGTCAGTTGAATTGCCTTTCCCAGAGCTGGCCCAAAAATCAATGCATGGAGATATGTTGGCTGCATGTACGAGCATTATATATACCCCCAAAAAAGCCTGTGCCTGCTTTTAGTCAATTGGAAAACGGAGCAAGATGATAATAAAGACTGAACACAAATGGGCTATTTGGCTGAAATATCTGTAATTTAAAATGTGAATGTTCCTGCTTCCACTGGAGCAGAAATGGAAGGTCGTGTGCTGCTGCTGGCAGCACGAGGATGGGGCAAGGAAACCTGGGGAGAAACAGTCAGTGTGGATGTGGGTCTGTGTGGGGACTCACATGGGGGCAAATCCATGCCTGAGTGGGGAAATATCCCAGGAAAGGGTGATGTGGTGTGAAAACTGGAGAGCTGCACAGTGCTTGCTGCTGGGCTGAGTTTTGATCACAAAATGCTGGAAAGGTTTGGGTTGGAAGGGACCTTAAGGTTCATCCAGTTCCACCCCCTGCCATGGGCAGGGACACCTTCCACTATCCCAGGTTGCTCCAAGCCCCATCCAACCTGGCCTTGGACACTTCCAGGGATGAGGCAGCCACAGCTTTTCTTGGCATCCTATGCCAGGGCCTCACCACTCTCTGAGTACAGACTTTCTTCCTGACATTGAATGCAAATCTCTCCTCTTTTAGCCTGAAACCATTCCCTGCTGTCCTATCACTATCTGCCCTTGTATCAAGAGCTCTCCCTCTTTTTTGTGAGCCCCAAGAATGCATTTGATTCCTGCAGACTTGTGACCTGGCCACTTTTCCAGGCAGGACCCAGCTGGACTCCCAGCTCATCTCCAGCTTAGTTGTTCCTTCTGCAAGAGAGACATGGAGACACCAGAACCTATTTTGGTTGCCAAGTGTATTCTTTCCCATGAGCAACATTTAACCTGTGTTTTGTTGCTTTAGCTGTTTAGATTTCTCCTTAATTTGTCCACACTAATTTCTGCTTCATTATGAAGCAGAGCACAATTTCAAATAATTTTAAGAATTTGGTGTATAGTCCTTGAGCTTTGGGCAGGATTTTTGCTTAATAATTTCATTTCAAATTCATGTGAACTCCCAAAGAAGCACAAGCTCCCTCTGGGAGTCCAAGAGTGTTTCTCTCTGAGCATCACTTGCCTTGCCCTCAGTAGCTGAAATGGGATGTAACGCACGATGTGGTGTGAAAATGCTATTTTCTCATCAAGAGCACAATGTCAGAATTATTTTCCTCCTGTTCTTTAAGATACCTGTGCTTTCCCATCCTCGATTAAATGTCAGGTCACACTCAGTATCCAATCAAAGCAGGAGCTGTTTCAGATCCCATTTCACATAAGCATGGAGGAGAATGTTGAATTTTTATCACCTTTTTTTTTTTGAATTGAAATATCCAGATACATCTGGAGACTCCATAACCTGAGGAATAACCTGAGAACTGATCCATCCAGCTCATGGAGACACAAAGCTTGGGCTGCACCCATCACATCCTGCCCCAAACAAACCATGTGTGGATCTCATTGCCTCTTTCATCCACTCTGTTCCACTGAATTAAGCTCCAAGATTAAAGCAATAAGAAAACAAAATTGAATTAAGTTGATGAGAATGCAAATAATGTCATTTGTAATTAGATCTTTTGTCTTCCCGTTTCATTCCCTGCTCTTTTATAGTCTTTCCAGCTTCCGTGTCTCCTCTTCATCCTTCTTTTGAGTTTTTTTTTAAATACCTTGCTAAGCCCTGAATAACACATCTGCATTATGTAACCCTCAGACAAATAATTAACCAGGAGGGGCTGTGGCATCTTTCCCTGGCATCTCTGCTGCCTTGACCTCTGGTTTCTGACAGTGGCATCACACAGATCTCAAAGGCACCAAACCTGCAGCTCCCAGGGCACTGCAGGCAGAGGATTTGCCCTGTGAAGCTGAGGGTATGGTGGTGTTGGAAACCAGCCTGGTTTGTTCTGCCAAGGCTGCAGGGAAGGCTGGAAAGCAGCTGGGGGAGGATGGAACTCCCAGCCCTGCACCTTGTGCTCCCCCTGACCAAGCCCTCTCCTCCCTGGGTTGGGAAGGCAGAGCTGGGCCAGGGTGTAACACTCCCAAAAATGCCAAAACTCATCCCTCCAGCTGTAAATCTCCACTGCCACTCCCAGGAATGGGCTTCACCAGCCCAAGCCCCTGGTTTTGAGAAACATCACCAGCACAGGGACCTAAACTGGCCAGCAGGGATTTGAGCAGGGACCAAGGGAAGAGGAGTGCAGTGCTGTTCTCTGTGTGCTCAGAGCTCTGTGGGAAGGCTCAGCTCAAACTACCTCCCAAGCACTGCTCGTATTTGCCTGGAAACCCAGCTTTTATAACAGCATTTTTGCAAATTGATAAAGATGACAGCTTTATCAGCATCCTGCTCCAGCTCCTGCCAGACTGGTTTTATCACCCAGCCGACACTGCTCCCATTCATTCCTACCTGGATGCTTTTGCTGTAGCTGGTGTTCTGTGATTCATACTTTTGGTTTCCCTAAATTGGATTATTTCAATCCAAGGCCCTTTGGGCTGGTGCAGGCTGTTCTGGCACAGGGCCAGGCTGTAGCTCAGTGTAACACACAGAAATTCCAGCTCTGATCCCTGTTACAGTTAATCTTCATCCACTTCCTTGCAGAGTGGATTGAGCTAATGCTCTATGGGATGTTCTGCCCTGCTCATCCCACAGGAATCCCCCTCCTTCCCCTTATCATTCATGTGGTTTTGAGGCAGCCATGGGGCTGCAGAGCTGGGGCATGTTCAGATCATGTTCTTAACCAACCCCTGGACTGACTTAAAAAGAAAATGCCACTGGGTTAAACAGAATTTTCCCTTTCTGAGCGGGGCTGTTCTTGGTCCTGCTGTGGCAGCTCACCCCATATTCTCCACAGCCACAATAACCCCATCCTGGGGCTGATCCTGGTGGGACTCTTATCAACATCCCAGCCCTCACCCTGTAAATAGTCAGTAAACACTATCTAAAATGTTATTTTGGTGGTGTATGTACGTAATAAATAGAACATAAACATTTGATTGCGGGAATTAAAATGTTGTTCCTTTCCATGCCCCTTCACGGAGGTTTAAGTTGATTTCTAGTTTGCTGTTGGTAATTAACAGTGCACATCACTGCTTCTAATTCCTCATTTTATGGTCCTCAGGTGCAGACCAGTTTCTGTGGTATCAGGGCATTTTTGGGCTGTGACGGGCGTTCACATGGGTGGGAGATAACGTGGAGTTCACTGTGTAAAGAACCATTAAAAGTGACTCCAGGAGTCAATAAGCTCCCAGCTCCGGTTGTGTTATCAGTATTGATTCAGTTAATAACTATTTATCTTAATCCCAGGCCCCTGGCAGCTGCTGGTTTAACCCTTTGCAGGAGGCATGTTAAGGATGCACCCACCCGGCATCCAGACTGCAGGAGCTTTGTCTGTGGTGGAATTCCTTAAGGATTTTCTGCTGTGCTGGCCCCTGTGATCGATTGGAAGCTGAGATAAGTGGCAGGGCAAGCAGCCCCTCTCTGGGACGGGTTGTGAGTATTGATCCTGCTCAGTGGGACTGGCAGAGACTGGAACAGCCCTGTGCTGAACCCCGTATTCCTTCTTCCTTCATCCACAGGATATCCATCCCTTCCCTTAGGAAATCAGAGCATGGCATTGATGGGCTTGACTGTGTCCCTTCACTCCCCTTTACCTCACACAGACCTTCCTTCTCCTTTGACTCTCCAGACCCAGCAGTATTAAACACTAATTTCCCATTTATTCTCAAGAAAAAACATTCTTTAACTCCTAATAGCTTTCCTAAAGCCATAACCTGCTTTGTCTGCTGTTTAATAGGGAATCAATATTGTTGTAATACAATGAAATTAACATTGATTTATCTCATTTTAACTGGCAGCTAAACCAATAAAGCATTAGTCGGGTGCTCCTGCCAGGAGGCCCAGTCGGCTTCTTCAAGCCTGATGTGTTTCTCCTTGCTAATAATTAATTACAAAAATCTGGCATAAGGCTTGCAAAGGGGATTAGGCAGAATTACTACTTGCAGCAGTTTTCTAAATTAATGCAAAAGTGGAACCTGTCAAACTGAAATGCTTTTTAAACATGTTCACACTGATAGGTGCAGTCTGGACAGGGACACTGACCTTCACCTGATGGGTTGGGTGAGGGGCACAAGCCTTGAACTCTTGTATTGACCACCTCATGGAATCCCAGAATTGTTTGTGTTGGAGAGACATTGAAGGTCATCTCATTCCACCCCTTGCCATGGACAGGGACACCTTCCACTAGCCCAGGTTGCTCCAAGCTCTGTCCAATCTGTCCTTGGACACTTCCAGGGATGGGGAAGCCACAACTTCTCTGGGCAACCTGTGCCAGGGCCTCACACCCAGCTGGGTCAGCAGAGGTGTGTGGAGCTCTCACCTCAGGGGTCAGTGGGTGCCCAAGAGCTTGAAGAGGAGGCACTGATTTACTCCACAGCCCTCTAATTGTCATTGTCTGAGCTCTGCTGATGCACACTCTGCTCTTCCACAAAAAACATGTGTTTGGAGGGAGCTCTCCATCCTGGGGAAGGTTTGTGTGAGCAGTGGTGCTGCTCTGACAGTCCCAGCCCTGGCCTGTCCCTGCCACAACACAAGCAGCCAAAGCGTGGGCTGCAGATCTGAGCCTGAGGTGTCTGTGTCGTGCTCTGAGAGCTTAATTAGCCAAACAGCTTCTGTAATTACAGCAGCACAACCTGCTGCAGGAGCACTCCCCAACTGCAGCTTTAGAGAGTCCACTGCATCCCTGTGGACTGGGAGGGACCTGGGATTGCTCATGGGATGCCACGGGCAGGGGAAAGCACTGGATTCTTGCCGTTTTTGCTTCAACAGCCGGTGTGGATCAGCCAACAGGAAATCAAAAGGTAAAAATGGATTTAAATCCCCCAAAAAAAGGATGTTTGTCTCTCACTTGGGGGACTGGGAGAGCCATTTCTCATTCTAACAATGCAGTGATTAACTCAGAGGCAGGAGGGAATACTCCTCTGAGACAGGAATGCTCCCGACTGCAGTTTACACGGGATCTACAGTAATTCTGTTGTATTAATATAATTACCAGACAATCCATTTCAATAACATAATCACAACCCATATTTCATTCCTCAATTACTGTTCTGATGAGAACAGTTTCTAAGCCATAACCTCCTCACAAACCCACCACTAAAATGATTTTTTAAAGAGAACAATCCAATAATTACTCGCACCATGTTAAGCCAATTAGCCCAGTGGCAATGGGACAGAAGGGATTTTTTTCTTACTGGCTACTTATTGGCAGTGGGAAAAAAAAGTCTCAGGGAAAGGACATGTATCTCTTCAGAGGCTTTTTTTTTTAAAGCTTTGCAGTCTTCAAATAATGAACACACTTGGACAAATCAGCCCTCTCTGTCCGATGATGCACTGGTGGAGTTGCCCTGGTAGAGAGTTACAGGTTGGGGTTTGTCCAGTCCCATTTTCTCCAACACATCCCATCAGCTCCCCCCATGAGGTCCCATGTCTCCCTGGTCCTGGTTGGGATGGTGCATGTTGTACATCTTCCGGCTCCCCGCTCTCCACTGCTTTCCTGAGCCATTTCTCCAGTCCCCCAGTTCTGCCTTGGCTGCCCTTTCCAATTTAAACTGGGTTTTCCCGCTGTTTTTTCTGCTCCACCTCCCAGCGCTTTGCAGTGTTTTCTTGCTGAGGGTGACCCCAGGCTTGGCCAAACCCTGTTTCTGCACCCAGTGCAGGGAAGGGGAGGGTGAGAGAAGCCAACAGCCAAACTCACAGAGGACTGAGGCTCCTAAACTCAAAATTTTTGAACTCTTTCTGTCTCAGAGCCTTGTCTGTTCCCGGCTGGTGATGGAACAGGTAACACCACAGCCCAACAGCCTCCAGTGCCTGCAGTACCTCCTCCTCCAGTGCTGCTCCAGACACCAGCCCTAAAAATCCTACATTTAGACAAATTACATTTCCAGCTGCCCAACATGCAGGGGATGAACCCTGCTTGCCTCAGCACTGGAATTAAGGAGCAGAAACACCATTGTTTGCCACAGGAAAGCAGCTCAGAAAGCTGCGTGTTACACATTGTCATGTTATACATGACAGCTTTGCACTGCAGCCCCCCGAGATTGTAATGAATAAAATCTTGACAACATTCTCTCCTGCATTAATCATTTTAAGCTGATCCTACAGGATACAAGGGCAAATTAAATTCTATTTGCAATTTCATGCATGACGCCTGGCGCGGCCGATGCCTGAGCCAGCAGTTTTTCAGCAAGACAAGCGTGTAAGCTGCAATTATGCAGTTACTTTCTCCCATGTGCCAGCTCCCTTATTACTGACAAATTTACAAATGAAAATGTATGAATGGTATTAAACTCACCTTCAAGGATGGAGCAAATTTAAATGAATAACTTGTGAGGCTGCGCTTGAAGAAAAACACTGCTCTTAATGGTTGGAGTGATAAGCAGAGGATCTGTGCCTTCCCAGGGCTGCTCTGTGGGGACAGGAGGCTCTAATCCCAACCTGTTGGCACCAGTCCCTGTCTCCCACCTGGAAACAAGCAGTGGGGGTGCATGGATACACCCCAGCTCTAATGGGAGGGATATTCCCTATTCCAGGGTGCTCTCACTGTGGGACACCCTGTCCTCAGTCAGGCAGGGCTGTGGGTGCAGGCAGCTCACAGGCAACACAGGGATGGCTCTTCAGCCAGATGGGCCTTTCCAGACACTTCCAGCACTTCCAGAGTGCTTCCTTCTTCCTTTTTAAACCATAAGACACAGGAGGAGCCCAACCATGGAGAGCAGCCCTGAAACAGCAGAAGGCAAGACCTCTCCTTCCTTACACCACTGTCAGAAAAGCACAGAGTTCCTGCTTCCATCCCTCCCCTTCACACTCCAGTCTCTGCATCAGAGACAGGTCCCCACTGTCCCCATTGTCCCCTCTGTCCCTTCAAGGAGCCCAGGCCCCTCAGCACACTCTGACCAAGCCCCCCGTGCCTAGTGGAGCTGTGCTGGAAAAACCCTTCTCCTGCAGAGATTTACAGTCCCCATCTGACCTGGTGCAGCAACACACTGACACTTCTGCAAGACTAACTGTACCTGTTCAGGCTGACAGAGGCTCACACTCCTAATTCTACATAACCACAGCCCTGATGTCTTCTCACTTTCGGGGGCGTGCAAGACGTGCAGAGCGTGTGAGCCACAGTGTTGCTGTGTGGTGCTTCTGAGCAGCACAGCACAGGCATTTATTAACTATTTATTATCTATCTGATGCACATCTCATGAGAGATGCCAGCCTAGGCTTTGTTTTATTTTCCATCCTGCATGGTTGACCCCCAGCCAGCCTTCTCCAGCCAGAAGGCAACCGGGGCATTTTGGATCAGGAACAATACTGATGCAAGGTTCCAGCTCAACTCCACTGATAAAACACAAGAATTTTCTAAGCAGAAGCCCATTTACAGCTGCCTGGGTCACTCCTAAGGGAGAGCTTGGAAAGCAAGAGCCACAGGTAGGATTGCACGTGGGGGACATCAGCAGGAGAGAGCCCAGAGGAGCCCAGGGGTTCACACAGGGAGGGAGAACTGGCAGAGCATGGAAGGTCTGGTGTAGATTCAGGGGTTTAAATAGGAGCAGAGCAAGGAAAGCAAAGTCATAATAAAGGTAATAACAACTCAAGTGTGCTTGCTGTCTGTGTGTAGGGTCAGCAGTGCCCTTGATGTGCTGACACTGCTCTGTGTGAGCTGTTCCATTAAACACAAGGAATGTTCCTGCTCCCTGGCAGGTCAGCTGGGAGGGAGCAGGTCCCTGGGGTTCCCAAACCTGTGCTGTGCAGGACTCTGAGGAGATGCTGGCATGTCCCATTTGCAGCAACACTACCATCACCATTCCCTGGGCCATACAGATCCCTCAGTGGGACCCAGTGTGTCCTCCCCAAACGGCTTCTTGGCTCCCCCTGTGCAGCATCTGCAGGGAAAAGCGGGGCAGAACTGCCAAAAATCTCCCAATTCTCCTCTTCAAGCTTCACCACAGTGCTAACAGTTTTTAAAAATACTAGTTTTGTTTTGCTGTTCTTTGGATTCTGAGGTGTTTGGTGTTTCATTTTCCAAGGTCCCAGCCCCAGCAGTTGAACAATGACATGAATTTTTCACTCCAGCTTTTATGGGGTAAATTTTCAAACTAAATGAAGTGAACCGGAGGATCGGAAATAGTGCAGAGCTGGTGCCTTTCTGGAAAGCACATTTGAGTCAAAATACAGGTTATGAAGATAAAGAAGAGGTATCTGGTGAGTAGTTGAACCAGTCTCTTGCACACCCTCTTATAGGACAAGGGGGAATGGCATGAAACTGTCAGAGGGCAGAGTTAGATAGGATATTAGGAAGAAATTGTTCTTTGTGAGGGTGATGAGGGCCTGGCACAGGTTGCCCAGAGAAGCTGTGGCTGCCCCATCCCTGGAAGTGTCCAAGGCCAGGTTGGATGGGGCTTGGAGCAACCTGGGCAGGGGGTAGAACCAGATGAGCTTTAATATCCCTTCCAATCCAAACCATTCCATGACTGGGTGATTCCCACACCCTGGCAATATTAGCTGGCTTTAGAGAGGGCACGAAAGGGGACAGATAACAAACCTTCATCTCAGAGAAATACCTTTAACTTCCCTTTAGAGGAATTAAATTCCTGCCTAAGTACTCCCCAGCCAGGCAGCCCCGTGATCTCCTGTCCCCCTCACTGTGCAGTGTATGCTGATCATGCTCCCTGCAAAAGTTCAAAGCCATTTCCAGCTGCATTTGTAAGGAGCCCCGTCTTAATCGGGTTAGAGCATAATATGCTCTTAGTCCTCTGGAGGGGAAACTTACACTTTTCTTCAAAGCAGTTTTCTCTGGTAACTTATAACCTTCCCCCCTCTGCCTTGCTCCTCCTTTGGTGTTATTTCCCCCTTGGGAGGCAGCAAGTTTTGTGAAGTTATCATGTACAGCATCATCCACCAGACTCCTCTGCTTTGCTCTCAGAGCATCAGCTGCAGCAGAGCCCTGAGAACACGTGGGGCCCAAAGTGCTGGTACGTGTCCTATGGGGATAATGCAGCTCCCATGGGTTTTTCCCCCCTCTACATTATCTCAGATTAAGAAACTCGTCACCTGAGACTGTAAAAGCTTGGTGAGACCCTGGGAAGGGTTGGGCATCAGTACAGAGCACAAGGCAGCCTGGAAACTAAAGGAGGACAGGTTTAGATTGGATATTAGGAAGAAATTCTTTACCCAGAGGGTGGGGAGGCCCTGGCACAGGTGGCCCAGAGAAGCTGTGGCTGCCTCATCCCTGGAAGTGTCCCAGGCCAGGTTGGACGGGGCTTGGAGCAACCTGGGCTAGTGGAAGGTGTCCCTGCCCATGGTAGGGTGTGGAAGGAGATGTCCCTTCCAGCCCAAACTGTTCTATGAAACCTGTGTGCCCTTACAGTGCTCTCCAGCCCTTCACATCCTTTATTCACCTCTGCGTGTCCCTCCCTGTCCCTGCTCTGTGTGTTATTTATCCCTGTAATTAGATCAGCCAGCTCTGCAGTGTGTTCAGGAGGACATTTGCCTGAGACATGCCCTGTGTGACCCAGCAGCAGGATGCTGTCAGAACCCAGGTACCACCAGGATCATCACACACCCCACGCCAGCCCTGCAGGACCCATCGTGCCCAAACACCCCCTGGGAGCATCTGTGGCCATCAGATTCCTTGGCAGGGAAGCCTCCAGCATGTGACTGCTCCACGAAACCCCCCAAGATGCTGTCCCAGCATGGATGGCCTGGGACCAGAATTCCATAGGCTCATCCCAGGGCTCCTGTCCCCTGGGTCTCCTCGTCCCACTGGTGTCAAGCAGTGACCCTGCTGCTGCTGGGGCTCTGTGGGCCACACAAAATCTTAAATGAGGCATCAGAAACCCCAAGAGGGAACACACCATGTCTGACAGGAGGTCTGCAACAGGTTGAAACCCCTCCAACAGAGCCATTTGTCCTGCTCATCAGCAGGTCTGAGCAAAGCCAAGAGCTCCCTGCCACGGCTGCCCGCCTCTCAAATTTACCTAACCCTGGAAACACAGTCCTAATTAAAATATTGACGGGAGGAAGTGGAATCAATCAGCAGCTGGCACACCAGGACGAGCCCTGCATTAAATAGCAGGCGCTGGGCTGCGACGGCTCCTCAGGTGACATTTAATGGCTGTTTGTACAGGAGGAGGAGTGACCCCCCGCTCGGCAGCGGCAACAATTAGCACCGAGCACACCATGGTGTGAACGATTTTAGTGTCAAATAAAAGCTGCTCCTGCTACCCTTGAGCATCCCGGCAAAAAAGCTGAGTCTTGTTTTTCAAGGATGACGAAGGTCCTGTTTTTGGGGTCCTGGGGTGCAGCTCTATGTGGATCATGCTGGGGGGTGGTTATTGGTTACCCCCTTGTGGCAGCTTCCCCTGGGATGTGGCACAACAGAGGGGAGATTTTTTCTAGGGAATAGTGGCCTGGGATGTGGAGGGAGGAGAGCCAAAGGCTTTGCTGGAGAAGGTGTTTGGGAAGGGGGGAACACTCTGGTGGAGCAGGGTGGGAGGTGGGGACTTCAGGGCTGCGTTTCCTACAGCTCCATACCTGCAGGTGATAATGGGGTTCTTTTCCACTCACTGCCCTCACCAGTGTCCCTGCTGTGTGTGCAGAGCCTCAACTGCTCCAAACTGGGCTCCCAGGTGCCAAGGGGGAGTGAGAGCAGCTCCACCCCACTCCTACCCTGCACACTGCTTCTGGAAAATGAAAAAGCAATGTTAGGTGGAGCATCAAAGGGCTGGGGAGGTATTGTTAACCCACATGAAAGATGGGGACCCGAGCAAGAGGCTCGGTGGGGGCAGCGAACACCACGGCAGCCAGATCAAAAGGAATAAAACACCAAGATGTGCAGCATTTCTTTGCCAGCCACAGAGATAACTAAGAGAGCTTCAAAGGCATCTTCTGCACTCATGACTGACTGATAAATAAATAAGGCAGCTGGCTCCTTCTGAGCTCTGCAGTAAGAGGATGAGGAGTGGGGAAGGAGTGCTGGCTTCTAACTCTGCTTGATGAACCCGTCTCTCCCTGACATCCTATCTCTGCTTCACTCAAGAGCAATAATCACAGAATCACAGAATGGTTTGGGTTGGAAGGGACCTTAAAGCTCACCTGATTCCAACCCTCTGGTCACAGGCAGGGACACCTTCCACTAGCCCAGGTTGCTCCAAGCCCCATCCAACCTGGCCTTGGACACTTCCAGGGATGGGGCAGCCACAGCTTCTCTGGGCAACCTGTGCCAGGGCCTCAGCACCCTCTGAGTAAAGAGTTTCTTCTTAAATAATCTAGAAATGGGTAAATACTTATTTAAATGGGTAAATACTCAATGGGAAACTCCACCTGAGGTTTTGCCTTCCCTGTCCAGTCATTTCCCATGCCAGGTCTGGGGGTGTCTGACCAGCAGCTGGTGCAGGACCCCCTGGCAGAGCATCCCCTGCTGCCCATCCCTGGCACATCCCGCCCTCCTCCCTCCCTCTTGTCTGTAGCTTTAAGCTGATTCTCTCTGAGAATGCAGTGGCCCCTTGCACAAACCCTCCTCCCAAGTGTCATATTAAAAGGACTATTCAAAGACTTCCAGAAGTGTAAGTTTTCACACTCCCTGTTACCTCCAGCGTCTGCCAGCAGCGGTGCCCAGAGCTAATTAACAGCCCCTGTTATCAACACATGAAACCCATTATTTGCAAGTAACCTCGTTCCTTCTTCCCAGGTATGTTCAGAAAATGACACATCAGGCAATTTTTTGCCATTCACGAGTTACACTCCGTTTTCCAGGTTTTTTGAGAAAGGACCTCAAGCTTCATTCTTTGTGAAATAGAGGATTTTGGGATGAAAATTAAAAAGCCCTTTTGATCTCATACCATGAGCAGTTGCTTTGGAAGTAACAATCCTCTGCTCCAGGGGAGAAAACCCTGAGGGACCAGGAACACCACGCAGGGTGGGAGCACCAGGGCTCACACACACCTTGGCAGTGCATGGTCCTTCCCAACACACAGAATCTGTTGGGGCCTCAAGATGAACCCACCCAAATGATCAACATCACTGAGAAAAGGATCTTGTCTGCCCCCTCCTCATTTTGGCAGCTTTGTGGGGCAGAGACAACATCGCCCACTGTTTCCTTTTAATCCCAACAGCTTCATACTCCTCCTGTCCTTTGTACACATGGGGAGGTCACACATCCACCAGAACCAGGGGTGCAGGCAAGACTGCAACTCTCTTTGGAAGCAGGACCCTGTTTGGGTTATTGTTCTGATTTTTGGACATTCTTCCTGCCAAGGAAGCTGCAGCAGCAAGCCCAGAGCTACCATCGAGCAGAGGAGGCAGTTCTTTCATCTAACCAGCAAATTCAGAAAATAAACAGGGAAAGAGCTGGGCTCAAAAAACTCTGAGAAAACTGCAAATTATTCTGTTTGAAAGAAAGGAACCTGTTGGAAATTTCCAATTGGGCAGCTCGGGTTTGAGTGTTGGAGGATCAAAAGCTGCTCGTCCTGCGTGGCTGGAGGCAGCAGAGTGGCAGAAGCAATTCCTGGGCTCTGTGGGATCCCTGGGCTGGGCTGGTTATTTGCCCGGTGGCTTTAACCAGGGTTCAGTCAGGCTTATCTGTGATTATTGGGTCTTTAGACCAGCCACGATGAAAATGAAATAACAGCACAGCAGAGACAGACTGAGCTCCCTTTGCTCGGCAAGCCCAGAGCCCTCTCCCTGCTGGGGCACCAGAGCACAGAAATGGTCCATTTAACACTGGAACCGCAGCCAAACAGGAAGAAATTTATTCATGGCATTTTTGCAGCTTTTGTTTGGGGATCTGCAGGGGGGAATTCAGTGTAACTGTGCCTGGCTTGGCTTTTGTTAACCCTTGGCTTGCTTTGAGTGAGGGAAAGGGAAAAGCAGCGATGCTTCAGGCACATCATGTGGGTTCTGGTGTCCTGCAAAAACCAGGTGTGGGAGTAAATTCCTGGAAAAAAATTCCGTTGAACTGTGACACAAATGCAGGTGGTGGAACAAAGAGGCTCCTGCTCAGCTCAAGGCTCACTGCCCTAATCCAGCACCAGTGGTGGCACAGGGCTCAAATCTCAACACTCTGGGTGATTTCCCATCCTGACAGGGTTTTTGGGATCTGATCCTGCAGGTTGGTCTGTGCTCCACTCAGCCAGAGGTTCCCTGTAGATCTGCTGCCCCTAAAAGCTCTTGCTCTTGCTCCAACACTCAGGATTAGTGGTCTAGTGTCAGGTGCCCCTGCCCACGGCAGGGGGTGGGGCTGGATGAGCTTTAAGGTCCCTTCCAACCCAAACCATTCCATGGTTCTGTGACTTTGCTCTTCCCTGGCTGTCACACTGTCTGACCAGATTGCCTGAGGCTTTTCTGGAGGCTCCTGGGAAAACCCCAGCCAAGGACTGTTGTACCAACTTGTTTTATTGCTGATTTAGCTTCAGGAATGTTTTCTGTCACCTCAGTTGTTTCACATCCCTTATAGCTTGGGTATTTTAAACATGCAGCTGCTTCCCCTGACAAAAGCAGAACAGCAAAGGGGAAGAGCCTGAAGGGTGAGACAGTTCAAGGGTTAGAAGGTGACATTCATCAGAAAAGATCTAGAATGAGCATTTCCTCCAGAGAAAAGACACTGCATCCCTGCCCCGACCTGGAACTGGAGCTGGAGGACGGGAGGGAAATGGGAATGGTCAGGATGCACTGATGGGTAAAAGTCTCCTGGTGGGTAAAAGTGTCCTGATGGACAAAAAATTTTACTGTGATGTGCTAAACTGCCCTGATGGGTAAAAATGTCATTTCCAGCACCAGGTGAAGGTGTTCAGCCCTGTGGAGCGTGAGCCAGCTGGCGTTTGAAGTTCTGTACATTTGCATTATAAAGGATCAGATCCAGGTATAAATTATATATCTTGTTTCAATACCAGCTTTAAAGCAAGTGGAAATTGGCCTTTGAAGAGCTGGTTCCTGTGATAGAAGACCTGAACCACTCTTGTGAGGAGCTCACCCCCTTGGCAGAGCAGGGGTGGCAGGAGGGTGGGGTAAGAACCATCCCCCTCACAGGCCCAACTGTTTGCTGGAAGTACCACCAAGCAGCTCCACTTCCACGCCTGGGAGATGATTATTTCCATTCTGGATATAATAACATACGTAGGGACACACACTGCCAAATTGCTCCCTGGCTGCACTGTCTCCATGGCAGGTAATGCAGTTATTCCACAGCTGAAAGGATGTACAGAGGTAAAGGAATCCAGCCTGGAGTACCCAAATTACTGTCTCCCTGAAGCAGTGCCAAAGGGAAGTGAAGTGTGGGGACCATGGGGATGTGTGCTGTGGGAACAACTCTGGGGTGGAAGGGACCTGCTGGCTGGGACAGTCTGTGGGGTCCCTGGGGCTGGGGATTCCAGTCCCACTCACTCCCAGGAACCACCCCAGACAAGTGTGGGGGTTCTGGGGTGAGGGAAGAGCTGGAAGCAGCCTTGTGACACCCCAAAACCCACCTGCAGCCCTGCTTGGCCACTGCATCTCTTGCCAGAGAGCCATGGCACAGTGGGAACCAGCACCTCGCCCCAGAGCAGGATGCAGGGAGCTCAGCTGGCACTGCTGGGCACAGGCTGTGTGAAAGCCTCCAGTTTTTGGCAACCTTGGCATCAAAAGCTGAGTCCAGTGCTGCCCTCGCCTGCTTGAGGGCTGGAGAAAACTCAGCACCACCATCCCATGGAGCTGCACAGCAGTTTTCCAGCTCCATCATCATACTGAGCTTGTCTGTGTCCGACCAGAGTCACCCAGAGGTGTGGGCAAGAGGAGGCAGAGGGCACTGGGCATCCCAGCTCCTCACCTGGGCAGTGTGTGATGGAACCAACCTCTCTCCAGGTGGAAAAGGGACAAAAAATGAGTGTGGATGCTGTGGAGCTGGGGCTGCCAAAAAATCCCGAGCAGCATTCGTGATCTGGGGGTGCACAGAGCTGTAACTCCAGGCCAGCTTTGCCTGTGTCCCTCAGTGCCCCTCACTCAGCTCCCTTCCTTCCCTGTGGCACTGCCTTCAGTCCTGCTCTCACCCCAGAACCTCTGAGCCTCCCTGGACCCCCAGCACTTGTCTGGGGTCGTTCCTGGGAGCTGGGTCTGGGCATTCCCATGGTTTCTGTCCCCCCGGAGCTGCAGCAGTCCCTGTGGAGACAGAAGAGGTCAACCAAGGCTGTTGTATCACAGCTGGAATAACACCTTTTCCTGTGTCCATGGGGAGATGAAGGAGTGGTTTCCAGCCACAATCTGTCGTGTGATGTGCGCATTTTTGTTGTCTCCTCTGAACATATTTCGAGGATTAGAGAAAACCCACATCGTACAAGGGATTTAAAGGTTATTAAGGGAGAAATGCATTTTTCAGCACATGCTGCCTGAGAAGTGTGCAGCCAAGTGTTTTAAATACCCTGGTGCTGTTATTCATAGAAGCTGCTTTTCTTTTAGTTTTTTTCTTTCCTTTTTTTTTATTTCTTTTTTTTTTCTTTTCCAGTGTAACTGTAGTCATCGTTCAGCCCTATAACTATAATGGATGGTTGCTAGAAGCCTTCCAAACAAGGCAGCACAATAAGATACAGACGGTTAACCCACATCAATTCTCTAAGGAAATTTCATGTTGGGCCCTTTAATTCACTCTTTTTGAAATTATTCCGATCAGTCGGTGCATGGGGCACTGCTGCAGGGAAAAGATTGAACCTGGAACAAAGTGGAATGAGATTTGAAATAATAAAAATAAAGAAAAAAAAGCCACAGAGGCGAGCTTCAGGTACACCTCTAAAATTCAAATGAGCTCATTTGCAGAGCTAAAAATTTCCCAGGGACTCCAGTTGATTCAAAGAGAAATGTATTTAATTTAAAACAACTCACTTCAGGGAGCTCTGCACTGGGATGAAATGTATTAAATAATTGATCAACCGGGGAGTAAGAAAGAGGGGAAGAAAGAGGAAGAAAAAAGAAGGGGGGAAGGCACCTGGATGGTGTGTGAGATGGAGAGGGAAGGCACAGCTCCACACAGAGTGCCACCCCCCGGGGGGTGGGTGACACACAGAGTGGGTGACAGGGGGCCCAGAGCCACCAGGCTGTCCCTGAGGCCCAGGGTGGCTCCACCCAACCCAGGGGCTGCTGGGGGTGAACCCCCAGCATGGAACACCCAGACATTCACCTCATCCCTCTGCAGTGACACAGATTTTAGACTGCCTTCCCTTCCAGTCCCAAAGTCACACAGAGCCCCCGTGTCCTGCGTGGCCTCTGCCGTGGGATTGCTTTCCTTTCTGCTTCACTGGCTGTTTTACAAAGTGCTTAAAATAAAACAAATATGCTCCATTCTTTCTCCTCAGCAGCTCCAAGGGCAGGTTAGGATGGGGCTGGTATCAAAACACACACACCGATAATTTTTCTGCAGTGGCTCGGATTTTGGATGTAAAATGGAAACACACATTTAGTGCTCGGCTGTGGCACTGCTGTGTATGCAAACAGCAATTAAAACCTGCAGCCAAATGCCATAAATCCACCAGCAACAGAATAACTGCTGTTAAAGGGGGAAAATGAAAAGGAACTGCAGCTCATTTGCATATTTGAAGAGTAATTTTGTTGAGGCTACAGTTGTTCTGAATGAAATGTAACTTCTAAGTACTGTTTCACTGCACTGAGGCCAGGCTGTGAGTGCAGGAGGCTTTGGAGACACAGATGGGCTGCCCTGGAACAGGGGATGTGCAGAGCAGCAGGTGCTGGGGACCATCAGTCCAGCCTGGTCTAAGGACACCAAAAGTTCCCTCCCCCTCTGCAGGGAGGCTCTGAGCAGCCCCTTCTTCCCCCTGACAGCACCACCTCTCTACATTCTCATTTTAATGATTATTATTTAAGTAGATTTATTCAAATTTACTCCCTTATTAAGTGAACCAGGAGATGGCACAGCCTTCCAGACAATATCCTTGCTGCCAAGTGGGTTAATACACACTGGGGTTAAGATCCATCTCTTTTTACTGCAGACTGTGCCCACTCCTTTTTGGGGCCCCCCCGGGCACGTGGGCTGGTGAGAGCCTGTGAGAGGCTTTGCTGGTGTCAGGAGCAAACAAAGCAGCAAACCAGATGGATGCTCTTAGAACTACAAGTAATTAAATTAGAGGCAAAAATGTAATTGTTATCCACTTAATTTGCTCTTGACTGTGATAATCCTGCTCCATAAGGCTTGATGAGGGAAGCGAGAGATGCATCCTGGTCTGTGGCTCTCCCCAGCAAACACCACCCTGCAAACACCAATAAATGCTGTTTGCTGGAGAAAATGAACTCAAGTTGTGGAGATCATACAAAAAAGTGAGGCAGGGGAAGGAAACAGGAAAAGATGGAAGAGGGTATATAATTTTACTCACTTAATGGCAGATGGTAAATCCAGCTTTTAATTAATAGGTAAAGGAACTGATAGGACAAGGGGGAATGGCTTTAACCTGTCAGAGGGCAGGGTTAGATTGGAAATTAGGGAGAAATTCTCCCCTGTGAGAGTGGTGAGGCCCTGGCACAGATTGCCCAGAGAAGCTGTGGATGCCCCATCCCTGGGAGTGTCCAAGGCCAGGTTGGACAGGGCTTGGAGCAACCTGGGCTGGTGGAAGGTGTCCCTGCCCATTGCAGGGGGTGGGACTGGATGAGGTTTAAGGTCCCTTCCAACCCAAACCATCCTGGGATTCTGTGGTAGTACCTCTCCCTTGTGCCAAAAGACCAAGAAACATCCGTGGACTTGCCCTCTCCTTCTCCTCTCTCTTGTCTTCCCATTTATACACCACCCCGGATTGTTTCCTTTCATACCTCATTAGGACATGTAAAATATGTAAAACTGTAAAGAGCATAAACAGAATTTTGAACACTTGTTCCTCTTGCCTTTGATCTGACAGTGTTGATGCCAGAGATTCCCAGCAATGTTTGCTTTTCCTCTGCAAAACAAAACTGTCAAAACCGACCTGGTTTGGGACATCAGTTGTGCTGCTCAAGAATGCAAAAGTGTGTTAGGTTTAAAGTCACAAGAGCTTTGCTTCTTTTTCCCTTTCTTTCCTAATCCTAAATAAAGAGAGCCATCCTGTTTTTCTCATCATTAAGTGCCCAGGAGTATTTCAGCTCTGCAAGAGGTCTCAATTTTCCAGAAAACATTGGTACCTCTCACTGGCAGGTGAAGCAGAGGGTTAAACACAACTGACAAAAACAGAGACTTAAGACAGTTTTGAAACTCCCAGGTTTTTTATCCTAAGAGTGTGGCATCATTCAGCAAGTGAGCTAAATCCTTGGAGTGTAAAGCATACATTAAAATACAGGATTGAAGTCAAAGTGACAAATTTAAAGAGATTATTTCTTTAACTGCGACTGTGAATTTTCTGTCCTTTCCTTTGCAGGAACATTTTTATCCTCTCCACACACCCAATTTCCACTGCAAGCTAATTGTTGTAATTGCCACCGATTTTTTGTGTGCAAATTTAATGAAAGACTGTTTTCAATGTTTAACCAGCTCATTAGAAGGTTTTATCTTTGTGAAAAGGGGAAAAAAAAAACCCCAACAAACATCTGGACATTGGAAATTCTGATGGGATGAGCTGCTATGGATCAGTCTGAGCCCAGGGGTCCATCTCATCTTCCAGGAGTGAAGGTTCCCAGGGGTGGGTGAGCATGAGGGACCCCTTGGGCTGGGAATGCTCGTGGAGCCATGGAATTGCTGCTGCAAGGAGGGAGCCACAGGGAATGGGCAGTGAGGGACCAGGGGGTCTGGCTGGGCTGGGGGGTTGGAAGTGTCCTCGTTATGCATCTGAACACATCTGTTGGGATGTCCTCAGGGAGAGGGGCTTGCAAAGGATGCTGTTAGCAGAGGGATAATGAGGGATGAACTGAGGAATATATTTAGACTGGAAATCACACAAAGGTTTCTGAGCTCGGAGCAGGGCGGGGCTGGGCTGTAAAACCCCTCCACCAGCAGTGGGGAAAAAACCACATCCATCTTCTAAGGAGTGCTTTGAGTTTCCACAAGGACCTGCAGGGAATGGTGCTGATGGCAGGAGGGGACTGGGCTTGCAGGGCTCCCTCTGGCCCTGAGCCCTCAGAAGTTGGCACAAAGCAGTGCCAGTTCCACCTAAAGCAGGTGTGTCACCTAAAGCCTTTCTGCAGTGGGACAGCAGCGTGTCTGGGCCCCAAGGCTGCAGGGGAATGATGTCCTGGGCACCCTCAGGGCTTTGGAGCAGGGTCAGAGGTTCAATGGAGTGGTGAGAGACCTGATGCACATCATCTGCTGAATTAACCTGTGCTGCTCATCATGGGCAGAAGCCCGAAATTCTTAAAAAAGACCCCCATTAAAAACAACAAAAAGCCCTAAAAAACGAGCCCAAAGAATGAAGGACAGACATACAGGGACAAACAGAAATCTTCTTCCACTCTCCAGGAAATACCAGCAGGACATGGCCCTCGCTCAGCATGGTTCGTGCACTTTGCTCCCCGCCTGAGCCAAATTAATCCCTTGGAAAAAGTATTGATTACAGGGATGTGGACTAAACAAGAGGCAGGCAGCACCAATGAAGGCAGTTAATTGCTTATTGCGCTTTCCTTTGCCTGGTCCCTCGTGATTTTCTCACCAATGAATAATTCAACAGCCACTGACACATGAGCAGCATCTCCTGATTTGCATGGGGCGTCATTCATTAGGGAGAGGATGAAAACCTCATCCATCCCCCAGCTTACACCCCACCCCTGGAAGTGTCCAAGGCTGGGTTGGATGGGGCTTGGAGCAGCCTGGTTTAGTGGAAGCTGTCCCTGGGTTGAACTGGGTGAGTTTTAATATCCCTTCGACTCCAAACCATTCCATGGTTCCATGATAATGCCAGGGAAGTGAATGCTCCCCCTATTCAGCTCTTCCCTGGGACCTGAAGGCACAACCTGTCCTTTTGTGGGCAGGAGGGGAGTACTGTGGCCTGATCCCAGGAAGCCCCCACCCCATGGAGAGGCATTTGGGACCATCCAGTGCTGGCAGCAGGGATGAGGGCTGTGCCTCTCCCAATCCTCCTTATTTCCAGCATCAGCCTTTTGGCATTTTAAATCACCGAGTGCTACACAGAGCTGATAATCAGATTTACTGATGGAGCTTCTCCGTCTCAGAGGCCCAACAAATCCCTTTTAATCCTTTTCTTAAACTCTTTCTTACAAGTGCTTACAACAGAGTTTATCTTTCAGCTTTGGGTTTAATTTTGGTTTCCAAATGTATTTTCTTTTCAAATGAGACCGTAGCTGTACTTCTTATTCCTAAATGGCTGAAGTGGAGCACGTTCCACATGCTTTACAAATATCCCACTGCCCTCCCAGCCCATGCACCACCATGAAAAATGCATCCAAATGTGCCAAAGGGGTTGGGAGAGGGATGGAAGTGGAGCCTGGCAGTCGATTTACCTTCACCAAAGAGTACATGCAGTCATCTGCCCAGTGTGGTGCCAGGGCACATCCAAGCTCCAGCTGACAGCAGGGAGGCTTTTGGCTCAGGGATCATTTTTAGGAGAGATAAATGGGTTTGTGGTGTGTGATGCACTGTCAGGAGTGAGGCACAGCAGTCCTAAGGCTTCTCTTGGTCCTTCCCATAGCTGGGAAAACTCTCACATATGGGAAAAAAAATCTGGTTTTAAGCTGTGACCAATCCTGGTGAGACAAAGCCAAGCAAGGACAAGGGGAGGAACTGCCTCTTGTCTTCCCACCAACACCAATGCCTTGGCAGTGACCTTCATGAGTGAGGTTTACGTTGGATATTAGGAAAAATTTCTCTACTGAAAGAGTGGTCAAGCATTGGAAGAGGCTTCCCTGTGAAGTGATGGAATCACTGTCCTTGGAAGTGTTGGAAAAACACATGGGTGTGGTGCTGAGAGACGTGGTTTGGTGGTGGACCAGGCAGTGCTGGGTTAATGGTTGGACTTGGCGATCTTAGAGGGCTTTTCCAACCTGAATGATTCCATGATTCCAAGTTACAGCTGATTTAGAAACCAGCAGGCAAAAATAAAATCACCCATTTCCTTCTTTTTTCTTTTTTTTTTTTGAAGTAGGAGCTACAATCATTGCAACAAGCGCTGAGATTGTTCTCCCGTGAACACCTCCTCATTACATCCCAACTCCAGCACCCAGGCACCTTCTGGGATGGCTGCAAATTATACAAAAGCCCAGCCTGAGTCACACCAATTAATCTCTGCATCCTCAGTCCCACTCCCTGCTTCTCCTGCCTCTCCTGCACGTGGGTTTCTAATCAACCATCTCAGCCTGTTCCCATAGAAACTGAGCAGCACATCACTGCAGAGTCAGGCTGCTGGGCCTTTTTAAGTTATCATCAGAGCTTTATTGTGCTCCTCAGAAAGCCAGGCTGGTAGCTGGGGCTGGGGATGGCCACTCTGCCTTGGCAGAGAGCAGGACTCAGCAGTGAGAGATCCCGTGCTGGCACCCGGCAGTCTGCTGTCAATATTTGCATCTCATGACTCTTTTCCAGCTGCATCTTAGTCAGGGAAGAGAGGAGACAGGAGAAGGTAGAGCCACGGGTGTTTCTTGGCCTGTTGGCACAAGAAGGAGCTACTTGGTTCCTCTACTGATGTATCAAAAGCTGGTTTCATCATCTGTGAATAAGACCAGTAAAACTGCACGTCCTCTTCCACCTCTGCCTGCTCCATGGCCGTGTTCCACCTCTCTGTGGGCATGGGCTGCACTCTGGATCCTGGGGCAGTGGAGAGATCAGGGTAATTCAGCTTCTCCACTGTCCAACTCTGCTCCCTCTCTGCAGTCACCACTGCCAGAGCATCCCAGGAGGGTTTGGACTGGGCTTGGTCATCATCATCTTCATCATCATCACCATCATCATCAGCTCCCTCCTGTTCCTCAGCTGTGGGTTCCAAAGGGCTTTGGAGAAAGAAGGTGATGAACCCTTGCCAAAACCTTTATGCAGAGAAATTATGTTCAAAGCCTCCAGTTTGGCTGATGTTCATTTGATGTTTATAAAGAAGCTTCTGCAAAAGGTCTCTCCCTCGATGTCCTGGATGTCCCTGGATGTCCTGCACTGGGGCACAGACACTGGGGGCTCCAGGGGATCTCTCCACACAAAGCCAGGCACAACCATCCAAAGATCCCACTCCGCTGGAGAGAGCAGCAAGGAGCCAGTGAATCTCAGAGCTGCATGGGAAGCCTTAGATCCTCTGCCTGGAGTTTTGTTTTTCCATCAAAAGCTGCTAATATAAATATTTACTGGCAACTTTTCCCATTCTATTAGTGACAGTGCTTTGTGCAGGCTGAGTTTCTTAAGGAAATACTTTAAAAATCTACTTGATGTATTCATATAATATCCAATGCATTTATTTAATTTGTTTTTTTCTTTTTTTCCAGGAGTGAAACTCTTGCACATATGGCTATGCTTATGCAACTAGTTGATTAGATTTTACATTTCCATGTGTAATTTATGGGAAATTGCCCATAGATTCATTAAAAAACCCATCTTTTAAATATGTCCTGAATAATCTCTTCCATGCATTTTATATATAGAATGAAAATGGGGTGATTCTGTATTCTAAAGGGACACCTACTGATAAGAACACATTGTATTTGTAACAGTTTAAATGCAGGATATAGAAAATGTCTGTCTTGTTGGGACTTTAAATCCCTACTAAAATGCATTTCGAGGCATCAATCAGTAGCAAGTCAATGTACAAGAATTGCTTTAATAAATCTAAATAGAGGTGTCAGGCTCTAAGTGAATTGCACATTAAATACAATCTGATTCTTCATCGAATGTATTGATTGTTATCATTAAGAGCAGATCTGTTACCCTTGCAGAGCAGGGGGCTGACAGGAGTGACAGCACAGGCTGCACTGCTGAGCTCCAAACAGAGACAGGATGGTTTATGTGCAACCTGGGAAATATCACAGAATCCCAGCATGGGTTGGGTTGGGAGGGACCTCAAAGCTCTTCTCTTTCCACCCCCTGCCATGGGCAGGGACACCTCCCACTAGAGCAGGTTGTTCCAAGCCCTGTCCAACCTGGTCTGAAGGTCAACCCCATGGGCATCTTCCCAGAACTGGCTGAAAGCCCTGGGGTGAGGCAACAGCTCCTCCCCAAGGTGGGGATGGTGGGGATATTGGGAATGGTGGGCACAGCTCACACCTCAGCTCTGGACACAACCCTGTGCCCTGCACTGACCCAAACCACTGAACCACGGCTGTAGCAAGTTGTTCATCCTCACACACAGCTCATGACTGTAAAATAAAGTGTTGAACCCACTGCCCTTACATTTCCTTTAACTCTTTTAACCAGTTCAGGACAGATATTCTATAAACATATATTCTCTCCAAAAGGCCATTTTCCAAGCATGGGTTTGACATACAACAAGCTGTTCCAACGTCTGATTTATAAGGCATATGAAGTTTCTGACTGAAAAAAAAAAAGATGATGAATTTCTCAGGTGTCTCACTGATTTATTGACCATGTGGCAATTGATTAGTCATGTCAGCAACTTCATAAGTAACACAATTAATTCTGAAGTTATCCCCAAGTTATCCAAGTCCTGTGTCACTGATGAATTCGTGATGGGACTGAGTTATATGTTGGCTCTGAACTTGACTGACTCTGAAATAAGTCACCGAGCTGAGTCGTAAATCACGCGAGACGGATCCGGGCACAGCGCTGAGTCACAGGCACGTTGTTGGATCACACACAGCCCGATTTACAGGCTGCTGAGGTGGCCTCTGCTCCGTCTCAGGGTTTGGGAGTAAATGCCCAAGTGTAAATCTGGGCTTCCACTATCAAATGTCACCTTGTTTGGGGACACAAAGCACCCACGGGCAGAGCTGTGATGCTCCTGTCACACACACGAGCACAGCGGGATAAGCACCGACATCTCCTTGCAGATGAAGCATTCCAGGTGTGCCTCATGGCTCCATTCTCACTCCCCTCATGGGGCACTGACTCCACAGCAAGCCTGGCTGGCACTGGCAGATATTGTAGGCTATTAATTAAGATGTCATTTACAGGCCCGCTGGGTGACCTTAATTAAACTATAAAATGGCAAACACTAATAAGAAGGATGATGTCCCTGTGGGGGGTGAATCAAACACATTAACCTCCTGGTGAGGAATTCTTTCTTCATCTGACAGAGATGAGAGACCTCCCAGCTTGCTGCAAGGTGTCCTCAGTGTCACTGACAGTGGCAGTGGGTGGGCTGCTCATGGGACACCCTCCTCCTGCACCCACAGCGTGGCACAGCCGTGATTCCTCTTCCCAGGCACAAGGGGATGGATAACTCCTGCAGACTTCACACTGGACCTTTCCTTCAGACACTTCTTTGAAGGACCATCAAGATGGGCTTGCCTTCTCCTTTCCCTTCTCTTTTCAGTTTATTACCACAGAACAAGGTGGAGATCCCCAGAAACACCGTGGATGTACAGGGAGCTGTTCTGTTTGTTTTCCTTCCTGTGCATTGCTCTGATGCTGTTACACTAAACACTCATTTCATATTCCCAGGAGGTGAGGGAGATGCCATGGGAGACACATTTACATCTGTAAACTGCAATCAAAACTAATTAAACCCAACACAAATACTGATTAATAGAAGAGGGAACCTGATGCCAAGTCCCATGGCCCCGTCCCAAATAACAGTGGCTTCTTTTTTCAAGACTCAGATTTGCTTGTTCTGTTTCATTCCCAACATCTGGTGGCACATCTCCAGCTCCTGGCTCTGAGGCAGCTGTACTGCATTTGGAAGTGATACAAGGAAAACCATCTGACATCCGGAGCTCTGCCTGAAATGCAGCTTCTCTTTTAACAACTCACCACTGGGACAATGCTATGATACAAGAGGAGCTCCATCCCTGTGCTCATTTTGCACCAGGCCACTGGTTTCAGTTTATTTCATTCAAGCTGAATTTATTCCAGCAAAGCAGTTAAAATATTCATTACCAGCTTTGCCACCTTCAAGAGCCCCCGTTCCCTGTGCATCATCCCGGATTCCCGTCTCCAGGTACTGGCTCTCCAGATGAGGTCTCAAATGGAACAGGCACTAACAGGAGGGAGCTGGAGGTGCAGAAACAACTTGCACAGGTGTGAGTGGCCACATCAGCACCTTGTCAGCAACCTCACGGTGAGCACGAGCAGCAGGAAAAACCCTTTGCACGTGGACTCGGAGGAGGGAAAAGCGCAGAGCACGGGGCTTGTTAAACATGTAATGAACATGGAGCACTGAGGGGAACTGGGGGAAACAGTGTTCTCAGTGGAGCAAAAAGCCAGTTTGTTTAAAAAGCAAATTATTGATTATCATGGAGAGAAAAGAAGCAGAACCACTGGGTGGGGAATGAGGGATGGCCACTTCTAGGAGTATCGATTTGGAAGCGGTAACTGTGGCATCAAACATCAGCTCTGTCCTGGGAGACACGGACCCACCTGGCTGAGCACTGGCAACAGGACCCTCAGCACCCAGCCCTGCCCATCCCACTGAGTGATGGGGACCAGGGAACAGCCAGCCCAGGGCAGGAGGGGCTGGGCTGAGTGATGGCAGGGAGCAGGATAAGGGACACCCCTCCCAGTCCCAGGGGAGGCAGATTTGCTGCTTCTCTTTCATTCCCAGCATCTCCAGGTCCCAGCTCTGAGGCAGGAATGTGCCATGGATAAGTAAAAATGCCTGTGAAGCACTGTTATGACACTGCCTCATCTGGCTTTTCCCTCTGCAATGAGCCTTTACTGGGATGGTGCCTGGCAGTCACCATTATCAAATCACCTTTTTTCCACAGTAAAAGGCTATTTTCCCCAGGCAGCCAGTGGGGATTTTATTGTTTAAATAGTGTGAAATCCTTCTTTATGAGGCCACTTGCCTTCTGGTCTGTAAGAATGGCCTTTTGCAGCATCCAATGCTCCCTGTTATCCCTGGTGCTATTTGTCAGAGGCACAGCCTGTCCTCCCTACCAGCTCCACAGGTGCTGCCTTTGAGGATTTAAAGATAAAGTGAGTGATGCTGCGGGTGGGGACTGCCAGGCACCACAGCCATAGGTGGTTAATCTTCCCATTTCTTGCACAGGATGTTAACGACATTTCCTTGTGGAAATGGGAGGTTTGCCCTGGTAACACCTCCTGGGCTCTGCTGTTTGAGGCTTCCAATTCAAAGGGGAGTTGGAAAAGCCAGAGCTAAATATTAACCAAACATTGGCCAGACCCCAGAGAGCCACAGGGCACTCCTACATTCTCCGAGGAGCGGTATCAGCCCAGAGAGAGGCAGAGATGGGCTGTGAGGGGTCTGCTGGGGTCCTCCCTGTGGCAGAGCACTGCAGGGTGGGAAATGCCCCAAGGGCTCCTTGTCCTCAGCCACCCAGAACTGATGTTGGTCAGCTCAGTGTTCAGACACTGCACGTGGTGAGGGCACCAGCTCACTTGTCAGTGTGATCAGATAACATTGATATTCCACCTTCAGCTCGACTTATTAACCCACTGCTCCTTTCAAACAAAATATCACATCACTTAATTATTTCTTGGCTGACCATTTGAAAATGCCACCAGGTGCTGAGAACATGACACCCTTGCCTTTTGCCAGGAACTGGAGTCAGACTCCGTGTCACCCTCTGACAGGAGCATCGTAAAACTGCATTAATCAAATTGTGTATCAGTCACAAAAATTGAGGAGTAATTTGTCAAAGTCACGGCCGGGCTCAATAACCGTTTGGAGATGACTAAGTAATTAATCAATAATGTGTTCTCACCTTTTCATTTCCCCAGGTTTCTGTGCCTTGCACAGCGGAATGACTGGAAAATAACACGCTGGGTTGTCTGGTGGTTTCAGAAACGTTGGCTGGTGTTACCTGGGGGGTTGATTCAGCTGGGCTGGGCACCTTCCCTCCTCTCCTGCACATCACCAGGGTTTGTGAGCTGCACCTCACAGCGATGTGTGCTGGTGCTCAGAAGGCCATGTCAGGCCAGGTGGCACTGAACAGAGCCCAAAGCACGAACAGAGGAACCATGAGAGGGACAGAAAGCATTGCCAAGGACTTCTGTTCCCAGCCAAACTCCTGGATGGGTCCTGCTGACAAGGTAGATCACCCCAGAGCCAGACACATGCTCCAATTCCTCAATCAAAACCAGGCTTTTAACCTCAGTGCTCACCCCATAATCTAAATAACTATTTAGCAGAGATCCTGTTGGTTAGTCCAAATTCTTCTTTCTTAATGTTCTTGAAGTAACACCCTCTAAAGCAATCCCGGAATAACCCATCAGCAGAATGAAAAAATTCCCCTGTGAGACTGAGCTGCTACTTCTTCAATGCCCTAAAAGTGATAATTTGATTAATAAAATGGTCAGATTTGCAGTACCACAGGGCTTTTCAACTCAGAATCAATCACTTTACATCCATTACTCAGTGCTGGATTCACTGAACGCATTGTTGAACTCATTGAAAACTGTGTTAGTAATATTAAGTAATTAGTGAGATTAATGCTGTTGCAGAGCTATAACCTGGGCAGAGTCCAGATTGATTAGAGTTAATTATCTTCTGCCTGCTTAAATAATTTATATTCTGATTTCCCTGCTATGTAAGAGCAGAAAGCCCTGAAGGAAGATTCCCATCCTTGGCACGGTCACGCACATTCCCGATGGATAAGAAAGACACCCCTCACCAGAGGGTCACTGTCTCCTCCTTCTCTTCCCTCTCTCTTCCTCCAGTTAATTTTGTGCATCCAGACCCCCTGTCAGGGCCCACCACTCAGCTCTGTCCCCCACCTGCATTCTGGATGGATTGGGCACCCCTGTGTCTGCTGCAAAACCAAAATTCTCTGCAAAGCCAAAATATTCCCGACTGAATCCATGGATTCAACACACTGTTTGGCCCAGAGGGTGGATGCAGTAATTCATGCGTGGTCTTGCCTTTCTAATCAAAATTTTATTATTATAAATGATTGCAAAAGTTTTCATATTCTACATTTTGTCTTTGCAGGGAATTTTAAACACTCTAATTTTGTCCCTTGGTGCTGGTGTGTATGTAATAATCCCGTTGATCCATATTCATATCCTCCCAGCCTCACAGCTCCTGCATGGATTTCACAACTCACTGAATCATTTTCTTACAGAACTGAGTATCCACAATATTTATTATTGTTATTAATGAACACGATCTCAGCCCCTTTAATAATCACAGGACATGATACCCAGTGTATTTAAATAATTGATTGGCTTAGAGCTCACTAATATGAATACATCCACGAGTATTTAATGGGATCGTTACTTGATCCTGGCTCCGTGCACTGTATCATGTTACCAATAAATCAATTATGCATCTCTCTCTGCCTGTAGGATCTCACTCCTGGTGGCTCAGAGGACCAGGTTGGGCTCACAGCACTGTGGAGGGAGGTGGCCAGTCCTACTGCACAGGACTCCAGGCACAGCCTGCCACACGTGGGGAAGCTGAGACCAGAGTAAAGCACATCATTAGAAGGAAATGGAGCATGTGCTAATTTGTCCGTGTTTTCAGTTAGCAGGTATTTATTAGGGGTGTCTGACTTACTCATATCCAGGTCAGCCTGCTAATATTATATTAACCTCTGGTGCTACTGATGTGTGCAGGAAAAATTCAAACCACACTTTGCAGGGATTTTTACTCCCATCCCGAGGCACCTCCTGACCACTCTCAGCACCAGCAGCCAGAGGCACCACTGTCATCCCCACCCTGGAGAGGTGCTGAGGCTGCTGTCTCTGGGAGTCTGAGCCTGACAGCAGGGGACTGGGACCCTCAGGAGACAGGGGAAAGAGGATTGGGACCCCCATGGAACAGGGAACCCTGGATTAGGATCCCTATAGGACAGAGGACAGGGGACTGGGAACCCTGTGAGACAGGAGCAGAGAATGACCCCCATGAGACAGGGAACAAGGGATCAGGATCCCTATGAGACAAGCATCAGGGAATTTGGGAGACAGGGAGCAGGGGATTGGGATTTCCATGAGACAGGGGGCAGAGGATTAGGGCCCTCATGAAACAGGGAAGAGGGGATGGGGACCCTTATGAGACAGGGAGCAGGGGATGCTGAACATGCCACGAGAGCCAGTGCCGGATCACAGACTGAAATGCTCCTGCAAATGTCAACAAAATCATACACATATTTTCATTTTTACCTATTTGACCCATTAACTAACTGCAGAATTGCTCAGTAATCCCCAGCAGACGAGCATCAGAGCAGCCCTGTGGTCCAGGCTAATCCCTTTATTATGAAGCAACGCTATGGAAATCAAATACCAGCAGTAGGTCGGGAGATTAACAACAAGCTGGGAAATGCACAAATTACATTGCATCCTCCCTCACTGCTCTGCCCCAGCCAATGGCTCTGTTTCTGCTGTGGCCACTGCAGCCACCCCCCAGCAGGAAAACAAGGCTCAAAATCACTTTATAAAAGTGAGCCTCTGTTTAATCCCTTGTGCAGGCAGTGAGCAGAGCCTGCCCAGGATGGGCCCATGTCTGTGCAGCCCCTCATCTCCATAATGCCTTTGTCCTGGGGAGGTGAGAGCATGATTCAATGATTCTATGGTTCTATGATTCTATGATTCTATGATTCTGTGATTCAATGATCTGTCTTTGCCAAGTGTGGGGATCCAGATCTGCAGAGAGAGAGGAAGGACATCTGGGACTTGGCACTCCTGACTTTTCCTGCCAGCTTGGGATGGGAGTCATGGATAGGGCTTTGCCTGCAGCAAGATGGGACATGGGCACTTCTCCCTGGTGCAATGCCAGAGTTCCTCAGGCTGGGCAGGGGCATCTTCCAGGTTCCTCCAAGCCCCATCCAACCTGACCCTGAACACTTCCAGGGCTGGGGCAGCCAGAGCTTCTCTGGGCAACCTGTGCCAGGGCCTCCCCTCCCTGTTCAGCACTGACTGCTCCAGGGCCAGATGGAGCAGGGGAGGGCAGGGAGGGCTGTGCCAGAGCTGCAGGACAGGGCTGGTGTCTCTCAAGCAGGTGGCAGAGAGGGTCACTGACCCTCATCCACACCAGGCACATGGTGGGATTCTTGGGAGTGTCCTGCACAGGGCCAGGAACTGGACTCGATGATCCTTGTGGGTCCTTTCCAGCTCAGGATATTCAGTGACTCTGTGATCCCCAGGGATCCTCCTGGGGCCCAGCAGGATTCGGGCTGCCTGCAGCAGGGCCAGCTCTGCCCTGACCCCCAGCAGTGGTTCCTGCCCTGACTCTGCTTTTATTGCACAGTAGCATCTGAATGAATATTTTATTCATTTCCCTTAAGAACATCTCCACAAATGCACATTTGAATAAAACATGAGGACGTGTTTTTGGAAGAGCCATCTAATGCTTCAAACAGCCCCATCACAGAGTATGAACCAGAGCAGACACTGTACTGTTGTATTTTTATCTTGGTGACTCTAATGGAGTCCCACAGCATTCAAGGCAGTGGGGAAGGTGCCCATGGCCCTGTGTTCCCATATCCTGGCAGTGAGGCTGTGGCTGCTGTTGGTTTCTGCCCCAAGTGCTGGCAGGATGGGGCAGCATGTCTGGATGCTGGAGCCATTTACTTCACAGCCCCAAAACAGGGATATGTCTACCTACAAAGATGCCAGAGGGAAAAAAATTTAGAGTTTCTTAGTGAAAGGTGCTGGCAAAATAGAAAACTCCTGCCCCACGTGCTCGTGTCCAAACACAAGTGCCAGAACAGCCACCTGCACCTGCCTCCTGTGTGAATCCCATGAGCTGGATGAGATGGACTCTGCTTCTTGTCTGATAAGCCAGTTCTGGGTTTCTGGGTTCCCAAATACATCATGGGAGCTGCTCAGGGGTGGTTTTTTCACAGGCAAGGTGGTTCTAGCAAAAAAATCTTGCTGCTTCTGGGAAAGACAAAATGCTTTTTCTTGTTTGAATCCGTTGAAAAGCAGTAATAAAGCAAATGGGCAGAGAGGAGCAAGTGGAGCGATGGCAGGAGGATGGAGGAGGCAGAGGTTACAGGGAACAGGAGCCAATTAAGCCTGAGGGGAGGAAATTCAACTCCAGTGAAAGAAAATGTTCCTCCAGCCCTAAACTGGGCTGTTCAGCTCATGGGTGCAAGAGGCCACTGACAGCAGGTTCCCAGCAAGGTGACGGAGGAGCAGCACTGGCAGAAGTCACAAGGGTGGCACTGGTTGGAGCAGCAAAGCATCAGGGAAAGGGGAAAAGCTTTTGGGGAAGGAGACAGACCAAATCTGACCCAAATGCATCATGACTGGGTGAGGGAAAGGGCACCAAGGACTTGACTCTTGGAGGCATCACCTTCTCCCACAAGGACACAGAGTTCACTGTCCAGGTGAGCGCAGCACAGCCCAGAGAGGGCGAGGGCCCCACCAGCAGCATCCCTGGGAAAGCTCCAGCTCTGGAATGGCTTGGCATCACTGCCAACAGGTAGCACTGATTTATAAAGCAGAAATAAATGAGCCTGCTCTGCAATTTCACCTAATTTTGTCTCCCATTGCAATTTGCCATCTTTCAGCATAATGCTGGGTGGTTAATTATGTTTCCATCTTATTTCTCTGATAATACCCCCCCTTGTACTGCACACCATGGCTGCTCAAAGGGTTTCATTTTACCTTTCATTTCACCTCCTAGCACAGCTCTAAATTTAGTCAGCTTGTAATTTTGGGGTATTTTATACATTATGCCTTTATTATTGTGAATTAAAATGGAATCCTTGTCTTTTAATTCACTCTCTAATAATTCTCTACCAAACCTTAATACAAAAGCCTTTTTTTTTCCCTGAAGACTAATTGAATGGGGTGTAATTATAATACCCAGGGAGATGATATTGAAAGTACGTTAACTGTGACAGTTTCCTCTGACTAATCACCCCTCGGGCGACTTCGAATCGTGTCTGTGCAAGCTCCCCATCAGTTACTGCACCTGTGTGCCAAGACAGAGCTTGGCACAAAACTTCCTTATTGAGATGGGGATGTGGGCAGGGTGGATCTGGGATTCTGGGCTGTGATTTTGGGGACTCCACGCTGCTGATGCAGCCACAGGGGCTCTTCTGTCCTTCAGGCATCAGCAGTGTGGAGAGAAGGGATGTCTGAGGTGGCACTGCCCCACTGAGAGAGCAAAGACAGCGCATTGTGCAAAGGGGTGTTCCCACCTCCATCACCCTCTTCCTTGGCTTAATAATCCTTCTAGGAATGTTCTCTCTGTCCAAAGGCAAGCACTGAAAGTACAGAGTGGCAAGGTGGAAGAACAGGAGCTGTGGCAGCAGCTTCCTTTGCTGGCTGCTCAGGAGGCAGAGATAACCCCAGCAGTCCTGCAGGCTGCAGCGCTTTCCTCTGAAAAGCATTTACCTGCCAGGAGGGGAGCAGCGATTTTCCTTATTTGTGTACTCTGATGGTGTGATAGCAGCGAGGTCAGCACTCAGCAGAGACACCAAGGGGCTATTTCCTCACTAAACTGTGCGTTGTAGTAAGTGAAAAATAAGCGTTGAGGGTGGCTATTATGCAGACAATAAAATGTTTCTATATCAACGCAGGTGTCACGCTCAACACTTCTGCAGAGTGGATCCTTCACATTACGAGCCAACCATGGAAATGCTCAGCCAAGCAGGGATGCTCCCAGCTGTAGCCCGATGTTTGCTACTGGAAATAACAGATTTCCACTTGGCATTCGACAGCCTGGGTTCTTGGGAGGGACAGGGGACCTTACAAACACAGTCTGGCCCTGGGCAGGGGTGGCATCTGTGGGGACATGGCACTGCAGCAGTGGGAGCTGCCACACAAAGGAGAAGGGGCAGGACAAGAGAAGCTCTCAGCAAGTCATCCTGGAGAAATTAATGCACTTTTCTTTAGGATCACTATGAGCTAATGAGCCTTTGCTGGCCATAACAGGCTTCCAGCTCTTCTCCAGAGCCACCCTTGCACAAACTATGTTTGGTATTGGAACGGCCAGGGCACAGTCCCCAGCACCTCTGCCTCAGATCCACCCCGCATGAGAAGCACTCCCAGAGCCTCCCTTAGCTGCTGAGTGAAAAGATCATTTGCAGAGATTAAAATGAATTTATTATTTCACATTCTGGTATGTACATCACATCTGGAGTGGGTACTACATACCCTGTTACAAAAACATCTCAATCACGAGTCCCACCCATGGCAGGAGGCAGGAGGTTGCACCACACACCAGTGACCCTGGCAGTGCCACGGCCCCCCACAACATCTCCAGCCCCTCCTGAGCCAGCTTGTCCCTGCGTGGACCACAGATCAGGGCTGGAGGTCCCCAGCCCTGCTGACACTGGGGGCACAGAGCTGGTGTCCTCTCCCCCTCGAGCTGCTGCACCACAGGAAATGGTGTGTCCTGGAGAAGGTCACGAGCTCAGGGCCAGGAGATGGTATATTTTCCTTTATTTTGGGGTAATGCAATAAAACCTGGCTGGGTCTGGGGCCCTGGCTGAGCATCTGTTCAGGCAGCCCAGACCTGCAGACAGAGAGGGCTCCCCCCACACACGACTCTGGAATTCGATTGCAAACACAAGCAGCAACTCGGTGCCTGGGACTTGCACGGTGGAAAACATTAAATTTGCAGCCTGATTAATGCAATTACCGAGGAAGGAGAAACCAGCAGCATGCGCCATGGAGACATCTCACCATCCCCAGGGTACTGATGGGGTGTCACAACCCCCCTGACCACGCTGCCACATCTGCCACAGGCAGGTGGTGTGGCAGGGAAAGCCCAGTGCTCCGAGGGCAGAGCAGACTCCGGTGACTTGGGATCAAGCTGGAGCTCAGGGCCTGCTCCTGGGAACTCCCCGGGCCAGGAGCTGGGAGCTGCATGGAGGAGGATCTCACACGACCATTGACTTCCCAATTCCTGACAGCAACTCGGATTCAGCATCTTGGGAGATGGGGAAAGGCGACTCACAGCAATGATTTCAGCTATTTGGAAGAAAGCCCATTTTGGGGGGCTGCTGCCTGTCTGTCCCTGTATGGTCAACAGCTCTTACATGGCTGGAGTATTTTATTTAAGAGGATTGGAAAACAAGCCCATTTCTTGGTTGGTGAGCATGTCCACAGAGGAGGAGGGGACCATGGAGTGACAGGAGTCTGGCAGCTGTGCTGGGGTCCCTGTCTGCAGCCTCCGGGGCAGCCGGGGCTCAGCGGATGCTCTGATCCAGTGGTACCTGTCATGGTCCTGCCAGCGGGCACAGGATGGCAGCCCTGGATCATCCCACCTCCACAGGCACCGGGACACATCCTGCTGCTCACAGGAGCACCAGGACCCACGCCGAGGCTGGTCAGTCACTGCTGCGCTGCACAGGGGCTATCGAGTGACCTGTGGAGAGCAGGAGAAGTCACCCAACACATCCAGCTGGCTCCCCATCCATGAATTACCACCAAACAGCTTCAAGAGATTTGCTCTTTATGTTCTTTTAACACGGTGCTCGTTCCAAATGTCACCTTACAGATCGTTTGTGTACTCCGTGCTCTGGCTGCAGCTCCCCCTGGTCTGCAGAGGGGACTGTAAGATGCAAATCCAGCCCCTCAGCACCATTCCAAAGCCACTAAAGTCACCCAAAGACCCTCTGAAAACACAGGTCTCCATTTCCAAACCGCTGCCTCCCTAAGGGAGGACATGGGACCCAAAAGGGGCACTGGGAGAATGGTCATGGAGGGGTCTGCTGGATGAGGGAGGAGAGCAGAAGCTCCAGAGTGGTCCAGAAATGGTCCCAGTGAGAGCCCAGGACAGCACATCCAGAGCAGAGGCTTTGGGCTGAGTTAACAGCTGGGGGAAACCAACCAAACAACAGTAAAATGGGAAAAAGACAACAAGCCCAATGTAGTGTTGCAGTTACTGGTCAGTGATGGATGCTCGGGGCTGGAGGAACCTTCTTGGATGTCCATAAAAACACTTAAGCATGAAAGTGCTTTCTGTGCACAAAAATAGTACCAGTAATGAAAAAAAAATTCCAACATTGCTTAATACGATAAATTTATGGCAAGGGGATGTGGGGTGAGGAAAACCAAAGCATAAGGAATAATTGCACTCAACACTAGGAACAATGATTACAAAATTATGCAACTGATTAACCATGGCATATATGTAATTACTAATGAGTTTGATAAAATTTTAATTACACCTTGTTCTTTGGGGCATTCAGCAAGCCATGAAAATAATAATCATGTAGTGCTCTGTCACAGATGATTGCCTCAGACAGGGAGTGGGGACGGACTCAGGGCTGTGCCACTGGGGTAGGATGAGCCATGTGTTGCCCCGGAGCAGTGGGAGGTGCTGGGGAGCAACCAGGACACCCTGGGATGGTAGAGACACCTCCATATGTCTGACCAGGGGCTGAGACACCCAACATCCTCCTCACCGAGTTTCCCAGTGGGAATTATGAAATGGCAAAGCCGTGGGACCCACACAGGGTTATGGGACCCCCCACCAGCCCCTCCAGCACTGGTGACAACCACACAGTCCAGACCCTCTGCTCTGCTTTGCATCCACACCAGTGCCTGCCCTGGAGGAGCCACAGCTCTCCCCTTCCACAGAGAACTCTTTTTGGGATGCTTTCCTGGGTTTTGCTTGCCCCAGGCTGGGGGAGGCACAGCCAGGCTCCCCCCACCACCTGCCTGTGACGTACCTTGGTTGTCTTCACCTTGTTGCCGCTGCTGCAGCTCCAGCCCGAGAGGTCGGGCAGCACCTTGCACTCCTCCCCATCCAGGCACGGCTCCATCTGGCACCACCACTTCTGCAGCACGATGGAGGCTGGGGGAGAGGAGGGGTCAGTGGGGCGTGGGGGGCCAGCCCTGCCCAGCTTCGGGTGACAGCAGGAGGTGCAGCCCCTCCCTCCAGCAGAGCCTTGGTCAAGGAGCTTCTGCCTGGCCTTGCCTGACCCAAACTGCTCCAGCTGCCTCTGGAACACCCTGCTTTCTGTCACCAGCCCAGGTAAAAAGCCCTGTCCTCACTCCCAGTGAAAGCAGGGAGAGCAGTGCTGTTCAAAAATCCAATTTAGGTTCCACTTACAGAGCAAAGGGACTACTGTGCTGCCACTCTGATCTGTCAGGCTCTTGTAATTCATGCCTCCAACCAGAGTGGGCTCCCATATATTTGGAAATAAGGATACCAGAGCTGTTGGGACAACAAGAGCCTTCCTTGCCAACTCATCCTGGCATTTCCTGGTGTTGCACACAAGTGCACTCACAGGGCACCAGATGCCAAGGGAGTCAGTACTGCCCTGGCAGGGGCTGCTGCTGCTCCTGACAGTGATGGCATGTGATGGCATTCAATAAAACATACACAGCTTGAATTTTGCTTAGTGCCTTTCACAGGTGATGGTGCTGCACAGCTGGAGTTACATCCCTGCCTCTGGCTGTGGTAGCACAGTGAGGAGACATTTGGGGATTGATGCTGCAGTGCCTGGTCCCAGTGCAGCAATCCTGGAGCACCATAACCCTCACACAGCACAGAGCCTGGGGCTGCACAGAGTGGGGCAACACAGCCACACCAACAGAGAATGTCTCCAAGATGCTCCCTCTTCCCTCCCTCTCTGCCGAAGGATCCCCAGGCAGGTCTCACCTGTTAATCCCAGGGCCACAGAAGTTCTACAGCAGACTGACAGTCTAGGAGGATGCAGTCAGGAGCTGCATGGGATGGGGCTGTGGCCATGGGGTACTCACCATCCACACAGGAGGGAGCTGCCCGTGTCGTCCCTGCCACCTGCCCCGGGAAGCAGGAGCATTTCACTGTCTGGGAGCGCTCCTCGATCTTGTTCTTGTTGCAGCACCGGTGAGCTGCAATCACTTCACACGTGCCGGGCTCCACGTGCACTGAGGGAGGAAAAACAGCCACTGTCAGACCCTGGAGACCCCAGACCACCTCCTGCCCACCCCCCTAGGCAGTGCTGCCAGTGACAGAGTCACCAGGAGAGACTGGCATGGGCAGTGCTGTGCCAGCCTCTGGAATCTCCCTAGGGCTGCTGGTGACATCCAGGCACTGGGCACAGCATCTCCCCAGCCCACCCCTAAGGAGAAGCACTGGTCCTGCCCCACATCTCCTGCATCTGAGCTCTCACTCCTAACAACCCTCACACCCATCCTTACCCGCCAAAATTCACCCCCTCTTGCCACAGCCAAGCCAAGAGCTTTATTGAAACTAATGAGCATGTTAGCTAATTGCAGCTGATAATGAGATGCACTTTGCTCTACAAGAGGGGATGGTGTGTTGTGCTGCTTTTGGCTTCAAGCAGAGAACCACCACCTCTGACCCTCCAAGTACAGCTGACACCTCCACCTCACCATCACCCACCATCCTGTGGCTGGAGGTGGAAGGACCAGGGTGGTGTTTCCACCCTGCAGCGACAGAGGAATGTCACAGTGTTCATCAGCAACCCAGGCTGCTCTGCTGCTCCCCCTCCCACTGCCATTAAAATATTAAGGAAGAAAGAAAACTACTGAGCTGGCTGATCACCTCTGGGATCGGGGTTTAGGGCTGGTCAGCATCACGAATCAATGCCTTGGCTGGGTAATGGCCCACACAGGCACAATGCAAATCAGCCAAACAGGGCTGGAGAGATTTCATTCCCATGACCCCAGAGATCCCTGCAGGTCCTGCTTAATGAGCACTGGAGGAGCAGTGCAGGACCAGGCACAGACATCCCCTGGGTCACCAGGAACAGGATTTTATTCTCCAGCCAGCAGGAACCAGGCTGGGTGGAGGACAGGGGAGCTTCATTCCTGCAGTGTGGCATCCCAAACTGAATACAGGTGAACAGGTGTCAGGGCATCAGGCCTGGCTGCTCCACACCCTCAGGACACCTTCCATGCCCCAGAGTGCAGCCATGAGCCCCCAGGAGCTCCTCACTGGAGGAGAGGCTTGGAAATGGGTGCAAGCAGGACAGGTAAGGCCCACACAGACACAATGCAAATCAGCCAAACAGGGGATGGAGAGACTTCATTCCCATGACCCCAGAGACCCCTGCAGGTCCTGCTTAGTGAACACTGGAGGAGTGAAGTGTCATGATGCTGGTGCTGCTGGCACAGGGACCACTGAGCACAGGCCCACTCTCTGCCCTCTCCCAGCATACTCAGCTCCAGCAGTCACTCCTCCCCATCCCATGTTTGCCAAAGTCAACCTGTCCCCCCAGTCTGTCCCACCCACCCCCAGCCACATGAAGTGAGGGGGACCTGGGGCAGCTGAGCTGTGTCACAGCAAGTGCCCCCGTGGGTGCCCATCACACCCCCCTGCTCATCCAGCAAATACCACCCAGCTTCCAGGAGCTTTTGGAATGCACACACTTCACCTCTCCAGGGAAAGCTGAGGGAAGTGGGATCTCTCCCTGTGGTGCTGGGGGAAATCCCTTTGCCTTGCAGCCACATTTTCACATCCCTGCTGGGAAATGATGGTCCAAGTGCAACCCCCTGGCTTACATCAGCTGTGCCAACTTCCAGCTGAAGCATTCCTTGCCCTTCTCCCATTCCCATGTGTCCAGGTGCCAGATGGGAGATGAAGGGCAGGATGTGAGGAGCTACCCCCCAGACACACCTCTGTGCCCTGCATCCTGCAGCACATGGGCAGGACAGGCTATACAACCACCACAGCTTTAATTTATTTATTGTTATTTCATGGTCATTTTCTTTTAATGCACCATCGCTTTCATTTATGCCCATAATAATTACACAATTATCTATCCTGGAATATTTTGTAATAGCATCTCTGGCCATAAATTTTATCTTCCCTTTGAAATGCCATAACAACTCAGCTTTAATAATAAATTCCATTCTTTTTGCATGCAGGAATGGTAGACCTTGGTGGAAGTGAGAAGGAAAGCAACTCGTTAATGAACAAACGTGACTGTTCTGCTCTGCTTTTATGCTTCATGGGATTTTTCAAATAATCTGAGGTAGAAGCAGAGATCCTTGGCTTTGGCTGCCTGTGAGCCCACACTCCCACCATGCTGTGGTCTGGGACCACAAGGAGTGACTGTCCCACCCTGCACACCCCACCAGGGGATTTTACACCCTCCAGCCTCAGGGTTCACACACAGTTGTGGTTTCGACTGGTTTTTAGAAAAGCTTCATTAGCAGAACTCTTCCCAGGAGGGCTGCCCAGGTGACCCCTCTGCTCCCTCGCGCTCCTGCTCTCTGGCTGCTCATTTTCAGCTAATTTAAAAAAGGTTCAGCTGAGGGAGAGCCAGGCAGAGCTGAGAAATCGCTCATTACAGCCATGCAATAGGAGTTTGCTAACGTGCCAAAGCCCTTTTAATTTGCTCAAAAAGGTGCAGCTCAGAGATAAAGAGAAATTTTTCTCTCCTCTGCCTCACTGCAGCTGGCTGAGCACAAGGCACAGTGGTGCCAGACTCGCAGCCTTGGAGCCTCTGCCAGGGAAGAGCTGCCTACACAAAGCACCCTGCGTGGGGCAGGCACCCCACTGCCCTGGCACAGCCCCACCGCCCCCTGGCACAGCCCTACAGCCTCCTGGGGGCTTGCACAGCCCCACAGCAAGGGCAGTACTGACAGCAGAGCTGGGGGAGCAACATACAGCCCCAGGAGCCATCCCTCTCTCAGGCCATGAAATACTTCCCTCTGCCTAAAGCTCTTGGAATTGTAGACTCACAGATTGGTTTGGGTTGGAAGGGACCTTAAAGCTCATCTCTTTCCACCCCCTGCCATGGGCAGGGACACATTGCACTAGCCCAGGTTGCTCCAAGCCCTGTCCAACCTGGCCTTGGACGCTCCCAGGGATGGGGCAGCCACAGCTTCTCTGGGCAACCTGTGCCAGGGCCTCCCCACCCTCACAGGGAAGGCTTTCTTCCTAATATCTAGTCTAAATCTCTCCTCTTTTAGTTTAAAACCATTGCCCTTTCCATTGTCTTGTGAGCATCCAACATCCTGCCCTGGGGCACAGTGACACTGGAAGTTTGCCAGCTGCCCGGACCACTCCAGGTGCCAGCCCCAGCCCCAGCAGCAGGGCAGGGTGCATCCCCTTCCCGGGCATTTGAGCAGGGGTGACATTCCCGTGGGAAGAGCCATCCCACCTGGCATAAGGCACCTCAGCTCCTACACACCAGATTCACCCTCTTTCCTGCCCCTCGCCCGCAGCGCCGCTGACCCCGACAGCCGAGCGGGCTCAGGGGTTTGGGGGGTGGCAGCTGGATGTCAACAACCCCCCCTGCCTCAGATATGGTGATTCCCAGGATGTCAGCAAGAGACACTGCTGTCTCCCAGTTGCAGAGGGGGTGAGCAGCCCTGTGCCCAGGGATTCCAGCAGAGGAGCCGTGCCCAGGGCTTCTCTGCCATGCTGGGCTTTCATGTCCCGCTCCCGGGAAGCACAAGCAGAGAGGCTGAGCCCACGTGCAGGGCAAGCCATGGGCTCCAGAGCTCCCTGCAGCTGCCTCTCCTTTTGCTGAGCAGCAGGAAACTTGGAACAAAACGCAGATCAGATGGATGGTGTGTTTAACACCAACAGCAGGAAACCCCCAGAGAGCCTGGGATAAGTTCCAGAGCTTCTGGCACACTTCTCCCTCCCATTTAACTGGTATTTCCCCACTGGAACCATTTTTTAATAAAAGCCACCTTATCTCATGGAACCATAAAAGAATTGTAAGAGCACAAGGCTTTTGAATCCTGCATGCAAAAATAAAATAAAAACGGTGTCCTACTCTGGCTGACCTTTGAGTGAGCAGCAGAACATGGGTTTTTATGGCATAACCTGAAATGACACATTTTGAGTGTCTCAGGGCGCGTGGGCACAGCTCCACATGTTCAGTATAAAACACTGCTCTTCTTGCTGGTACAGAGCTGCAAAATGAAGAGAAGCTCAAACCCCCTGTGTCAAACTCCCTCCTCCTGGAGGTGTTCAAGGCTGGGTTGCACAGGGCTTGGAGCACCCTGCTCTATTGGAAGGTGTCCCTGCCCATGGCAGGGGATGGAACAATATGAACTCTCACGTCCCTTGCTGCCCAAAGCACTCTGTGATACTGTGATATGATTCTCCTGGGCACTGAAATGCTGTTAGAAAGGGGTTTGAGTGTCCCAGGGTGGGCTGAGCAGCAGAGAGAGGCAGGACCTGGAGGGAGGCAGAGGATCCTGTCCCCAGTGGGCTCTGGTCAAGGGTGGCACAGCCCTGGTGGCACCAGGAATGGAACAGACCATGGGCAGACCTGGGCAGCCAGTGGTGTGAGTGATCTGTGCTCTGCACCCTGAAACAACTCTACTACTAATATTCACTAAATAATTAAAGCCTTAAAATCACTACTGCCTTAGATGCATGTATTATTTAAGAGGACATTGGAGAGAAGCAGCCTTGTTTTTATCACTCATTATCACTGCATTTCTGTTGGGATTTTTTACTCCTGTCACCTCAACACTGCACATCACACCCCATCCCCCTTCATCACATGTGTGAGTGTGTGTGTGCATATCCATGAACTGCTCGTGCACATCCCATCAGCTCACACTTGCAAGCAGAAATCCAAACTCCTGGGCTGTGTTGGGAGTGTTCTGACATTGTGTGACAAGGAACCTGCAGCTGGAGACGCAGCTTTGACACACAACCACCCTGGTGCTGAATGATGCTCCCACACTCACTTTGTCTAGAAAGGTGTGGGATAAAAATACTCCACCCTGTTGTGAGGGCTGCATGGGACAGAGGACCCAAGGCTTCTCCAAGTGAAGCATCTCATAAGTAAAAGCCACAGAGCTGCTGCCTTTGCTCTGAGCAGTGCTGACCAGTAAATCCCTCTTACAACATAACCAGAAACTGGTGCTCTTCCTTCATCCAGAAAACCTCATTTCCCAAAAGCTGACTAAATGCCTGTACTGCTGCTCCAGGTTGAGCAAAGAACACGGATAAAAGCAAAGACAGCACTTTGATTACCAGTTTTAGAGGGGTTTAGTAGAAAGTGCTGGGGCCACTTTTGTGGGATCCAGACATCCCAGCCTTGCTCATCACAGAGACCTCGCAACGTTACACGGGGGATTAAACTGCTGGTGAATCATTCCCCACTGAGGAGTCTCCTATTCCATTTCCAAATGACTGTATTGGTTCATGTGGCTCTTTAAATCCAATCACACTCCCCAGGAAGCATCACTCTGCTTGGACACAGCAGCATCCCCACGTGCTGGGTGGGCACAGGGGATCTCAGGCACATGGTGTGATTTTGAGGTTGTCCTGTGCAGGGCCAGGAGTTGGACCTGATGTTTGTGGGTCTCTTCCAACTCAGGATATTCCATGATTCTATGATCAGACCTTACTGCCACAGCCCAATGAGGCAAATGAATTCCTGGTTTGAGCCCATGGAAACACAGCCCAGGAGAGGAGGCAGCCACAGAACGTTCTTACAATGCCAGGAAAACAGGATGGGCAGAGAGAAACCGTGTTCATACAGACACAGAGGGGGTGAGACTTTCAAGTGCTTGCTCCTGGTCTGCATTCTTTGCTGTGGATTAGAATTTTCCTGAATAAAAAGTGCAAGTTTTGGTCCACTGTGGTTAAGTCTGTGTGAGTGAAAAATCCCCAGCTCTCTGCCTGCTGGCACATGAGTCCATGAGCCTGGCTGTTCATGGACGAGTGAGATTTATACATAATTCACATCCCAGCAGTACACTTGAGTATCTGCACTTCAAACCTTGGTGAGTTGCTGCTTTATTAATGCCAGGTCTGACTCTTCCCTGAAGAAGCAGCTCCCTGCAAATCGATCCCGTGCTGGAGTGGGATTCTTGGGCACTGGAATTGGGCAGGTTGGGGGAGTGCCTGGCTGCCAGCAGTGCCTGTAGCCCAGGGAGTTCTGAGCCAGTGCTGTAAAGTCATTCCAGAAAAAAATTAGTTTTCCCCAGGTCAGAATCACAGAGTGGTTTGGGTTGGAAGGGACATTAAACCTCCTCTTGTTCCACCCCCTGCCACGGGCAGGGACACCTTCCACTAGACCAGGTTGTTCAGAGCCCTGCCCAACCTGGCCTTGGACACTTCCAGGGATGGGGCATCTGGGGTTAGGAGGAGGGAAAGGCAGGTATCTGCTGCCTGCCTGGGTGAGGGAGTCACTCTGGAAGAGGCGTTTTGGTTTTAAACAACATGGTTGGGGATTACAGGATTAGAACTGCTTTAACTGTCAGGCAAAAATGACAGAAATAGGACAGGGTGAGGTGTGGGGTCAATCAAGAGCACGAGTGGTTGCAAATTAACGCTTAAATGCCCTTTCCAGACAAAGACACAAGAGGCAGACAGCAGATGCCCCAGGATCACTCCAAGTGTTTGTCTCTGCTCCCCAGCTGCACAGCTCTGCCAGTAACACCAGTAGCACCAGTAACACCAGTGCCCACACACACACAGTGTCCTCCCACCATGCACCCGAGGAATCTCCAGCCCTGGACCACTGGGTCACCACCCTGGCACAGCCCATCAGGCTCCTGCACCAGCACAAATTCTCAGCTGCTTCTCTTCTCCAGACACAAACATCAGCCATGGGTTCACACAGCCCCTCCAAAAAGTCACATCCATGGCACAAAGGAGCATTCCAACACACACACACAGAGGGGAAATCTCAGATCCACAGCTGGGAGTAACAAAAGAACATTCCAGAGCCAAGACAATGCTTTCCAGCAAGACTTTCAGTTCTACATCACTTTATACTTGTTCCATCTTTCAAGATGATCTTTGCAACCAGGGGGATGAAAATTTGTATTTCTAACAAAAGCCTGAGGTGGAGAGTGTCCATGGCATAACAAGTGGGGTTTGTGACTCTCATTGCAACTTGGATGAAAAGGTTTACATCCACAGCTCACAGACCAAGAACTACCTCAGTAATAACCTGAATACACAGACGTGTCAAATGTACCCATGGGTCATTCTGTGTGTCTCAGACTTTGCTACAGACATGAAGAAATTCACTTTTCAGCTCCTCAGACCAGCCACACTCACCAAGCCACAGGTTTTAAATGCCTCATAGTGGGTATTCCTGAGTTCCAACTCCAAGGAGCAGCTTTACTGGCCCATGGCTCCATGTTCCTGCCTGTCTCCAAGGGAGTTTCCTGCACAAACAGGCACTCCAAGTGCAAATCCCACACCGCTCCCGTACCTGAATGGCTTCTGTGATGATGGGTGGAGGCCAGTGTCAGTCGTCCCCACAGCGTGGTAAGGCAGAGAGTGAGCACGAAAACCCATTTGCTCAGGCTCTGTATGTCTCTCTCACTCATTCTACCAAAAAGAAGAAGAGATATGTGAAGGAAGATGGGTGAGGAGGGCTGGGAGTGCAGCCCCACTCATCAGTGCTGCTGCACACAGTGGTGCAGCCACTGAACATGTGGGGACTGGGGTGTCCTGGCTGTGGGGTCACGGCCCTGGGAGAGGAAGGGATTCACCCACCACCCTCAAGTGGGCTCAAATTTCATCAGCAGCCCAGGCCACTGCAGCAGGACAGAGAGAAACCCCACCAGCAGTAGCACAGGTGAGTGATAGTTACCTTTTACTGGGGATTCACGCTCACATCTGCGCATCTGCCAACCTCGGGTGGGTCAAGTCTTGGCAAGGGACAGACATCAGCGCATCTGAAAGGAGAAAGAAGGACATGGGTGGTGATACTCACTGTCAGTGTGAGCCACCCTGTCCCTGGGAGTGGCTGGGGACACCTTGGGCTTGACCAGCCCCACTTCAACAAACACATTCTTGGGTGGCCACCACATGCACCGTGTTCACCCCTCTGAACACCCATCCACTGCAGCAGAGCTGCTCCAGATTTTTACTGCTGAAAGCACAAAATCAGGCCCTTTGTAGTAGGTTATTAACAGAGATGACAAATACTACACACAGACCCCGAGTGTGTGGGAAGAGCCAGAGTAAATCAGCAGCGAGTCGTTCCAGGCTCCACCTTTTCCGTGCGTGGCTACACACCGACACTGCCCTCATGTCACCGAGGTCCCCTGCAGTGATGCCCAAGGTTTGGCACTTGCAAACCACTTGCTGACAGACAGATGGATGCAGTGATCATGCTGGATCTCCCGGGGTCAGAACCACACAGGTATTTGGGAAACAGGGCAGGTGATGCCTGGTTGGATACACACAGCCCACAGCAGCTCCAAACCTGCAGCCCAGTGCTCTCCTCTCCCAGCACATCACCTTCTTCTGGGGCTGCTTCTCCTCTCAGCACAGCTGCCAAGTTCATGCCACCACACACTCACACTGCACCCATTACCTCTGGACACACCAATAACCTCTCTTGGCACCTCTGTGCACACCAGGGCACCATGCAGGCACCCCCTCCCACCCCACACAGGGTGTGCTGGCAAAGAGCCGAGTTTTACATCATCTGGAGCCCTTAGGGAAAAATGTAAATCCCTGAAGAGTTGGTATTTTACTGTTGACTGCTCTAAATATGTTTTCTGCACTATTTACAGCCACAGCCCTGCAGGTGGGAACAGCTCTGGGGCTCCACGGGCAGAAGCACTTGACAGCGGCGTCACCGCTCGGTGTCTGCCAAGTGACGTGGTGACCTCGTGGCCTTGGTTATCACCTGCTGAGGTCTAACCAGGTCCAGAGCAAACTGAGTCCTCCATAAAACTTTAGTGCTGGATCATAACTTACTAATGAGAGGACATGAAGGTGATGATGCTCGTGTTGGGGAGAGCAGCCAGGACCAGCAATCCCTGCCCTGCACCAACCTCCCACCCACGGTCCCCTCCATGGGCAGCACGGGGTTCCAGCAGTGCAGTGGGCAAACCCGCACCTCTGAGGGAAGAAATCTTCATTTTTCAACCATGTTTTAAATTTCTATCCACTCTGCACCGCGATGCAGTGAAACAGTGGCTCTAATGAAGAGCCAGAGCACAAAGCGCTGACATTTTTAATCAAAACAAAGTGATTCGAGGTGGTAAAAAGGGCATTTCTTGTTTTGAAGCATTTCAAAATGAATTGTCCTGTTTTAAACTGACATTTCAAAATGAAAAATGCTTCATTCTAAATTGTTGATTTAAAGTGATATTTTCCACTTTGATTCTCCCATCTGGAAAAAAATAATCATAAAATGTCATAAAAAATGCTGACATTTGTCCAGAAAAAAAAGAAAGGAAAAGTATCTTACAAAAACACATATTTTATGCTAAAAAAGGAATTTAGAGGTAAGGAAATTCTCCTAATTAGTGCTGTGGGATGGACGGCTTGGCCGGGAGCAAACTGGAGAGTGGTTGAGAGCATCTTGCTCGCTGTCCTGGCTCCATCCCTGCCCACTGGGTGACAAGGGACTGATCCTGCTCCAGCCCCTCCGTTGCTGGAATGAACCCAGGATGGCTCAATGCACAAGAAAACGTTGAGGTGATGTGATGAGACTGTGAGACTCCCTCGGGTAAACCCACATTTAGGTGATCTCCGGCGCTCCAGCAGAGTCTTCTCTGCATGAAGCTTCTCAGAGGGGGATCACACAACAGCCAGCACTGTTGGAGTTCCTTTGGAGACACAACAGCCCACTGTGTAAATATTGATGCCAGCTTAAAGCCTGCACTATTTGCTCAGTGACAAAGTAAACAGCTCTCGTGTTGCTGCTCAGCCCTCCATGTGAATCTAGAGGCAGCTGCGCTGCATCCAGCTGGGAGGAGGGAATGTGTCCCCCCAGCCACGCTGCACCAGGGAGGAGCTGTGCCCCAGCTGGGATGTGCACACAGCTGTCCTGCCCCACTGTGGGACACATCTGGCAGCCCAGATGTGAGGGCTGCCAGCCAGCCACTGCACTTCTTGTGACAGCAAGTCCCCGATGAACATCCCACTTTGTCTTCCAGCAGAGCAGCCGGGCTCACGCCAAGAGACTCTGCTCTCCTGGCTGCCCCTTCATGCAAAGAGCACAGCCCTGAGCCCCATAGCACACACCAGAACCCCTCTGGAGAGCCTGGCCCCAGCTCCTGCCCATGGGACCCTCCAGGCCATGTGATGTCTCCAGGGGATATCCCTAAACCTCTCAGCTGGACCAAAAACCAAGCGCCCCACTGGCTGCTCCCATCCCACACAGGACAGGGACTCACTCCCAGAGCAAAGTATATTTAGCTTGGGAAGGCTGAGCTGCTTGTTATAGCCAAGGAAGCATAAATAAATCACGTTATCAATAATGCAGCCTGCACTGGCCACAACACATTCCAAAGGGAAGTCGCTGCGCCGAGAGGAAGGAGCCGCTCCGGCGGCCGGGAGAGCACAGGGGGCTCAGGGGAGCACGAGGCTGAGAGGTGCCATCCCACTGCTCCACCCTGGCACAGGCACTCAGGGCTCCCACTCGTGCCCAAACTCCCATCAGAAAACACATCTCCACAGAAACTGCTGCTTTGACAGTTGTCAACCCCCAGCGTCGTGAGATTCCAACTACAAATGTTTGGTCTGACTTGAAATTTTTCAGCCCGGAGTGTCAGTTTGAAATGAAGAGTGGTGTTCTGGCATGTCAAAGCACTTAATTTTGATTGAAAGTATCAATATTCTCCCTCCTGTCACGTTCCGTTTGGATTTTGTGGGATTTTTTCATTAAGATTTTTTGGATGCGTTTGCCTTTCAGGTCTGGGCTGGGACCTCAGGTAACTGCCAGGTGCCCAAATCTCTCAGAAGATCAAACTCAGTTGTAACCAGGGTGGCAAGAGACGTTATTTCCTCTGTGTGGGCCAGTGTTCCTCCCCATGGGCACACATGGGCAGGGGCTGCCACCCACACCGGAGTCATATTGAGTTCTCCCAGCATAGAGACATCCTGGGAGCAGCTCCGTGCTGTCCTCCCAGACCCTGACCACTCCACCTGTCCCAGCATCTCTGGACTTTTTGCTCTTCCTTCATTAAATCCACACGTGGAACTGCAACCCTGCAGCCAGGGCTGCTCCGTGCGCAGTTCGCTGGAGCCCAGCCCAGCGCCCCACGGTGCTAATGAGGGACTCTGTCATGCCAAATTATGCTCCAAGACCTGCCAGTCTGGAGCATTGTTTGCAAAGGTCCATGTGACCTGGATAATTAGAGTTAGCAGAATTCCACCCAAAAAGGAGAACGAGAGAGGTGGGGGAGGCTGGTGCATTGGCTGGTTTCTGTGTCGAGTGACGCCAACCCTCCCTGCTGCAGCCCCAACCCTGTCAACCTCTGTGCACCTCTGGCCCTACAGTCCTGCCAGTTTTCCGAGAGCTATTTCCATACTCCTGCTGTTTCAGCATTTTTTGGAACTTGGGCACCTTTGTTTGATGCTTTGACCCAACGGAGCACAACCTGAAGGTCGGCAGTTCCAAGCAGCTCCATACCCCGGCCAGAGTGGGAAGGAAAACCTGGCCAGAGCCCACGGGTACAGAAATCCTCCCACACCACTGGGGATGTTACACTGCCCATTGGAGGGGGTGATTTTATTTTAGCATTTCCCTGAAGCAAAAAGCCAGATTGTTTTAGCAAATGTCCCACTGGGCAGGACATGGGGATGGGCTGTGCACCCAGCCCGGGACTGTCCTGAGCATCCCTGTCCATACCTGGAAAACCTCGGCACAGCAGTGACTGATCCCTCCATACAAAAGGAGGGCTGGACTCCCAGAGCTCTCTACCTGCTCTGTGCCTGCATGTGCTGCCCAAGGGAAGGTGTCCTTCCCTCACCCCCAAGCACAGCTCCGTGGGCTGCACAACAGCCAAGGCAGTGGTGTGGAGAGGCTGCTGGGTTTCCAGGGAAGCTGAGGCCTCCTTGGAAGATCTAGATGAGCAAGGAGACACCTGGGAAGGCACAGCACAGGCTCTAGTATGGTCAGCAACCTGTCTCAATCCCTGCTCCCTCCACAGCACTGAGGCAAAGCTGGGATGTTGGAGCTCCTGTGGTCACAGAGCTGAAGCAGCGCTCAGGGAGCTGGATGGCCCCTTGGAGCCCCACTGATGGAGCTTCACAAAGCATCTCCCACACCCTGCCAGGCTCTGAGCTGCCCCAAAGGCTGCACTGCTCCTCCCCAAAAGGAAAACCCCACTGCAGGGGAGTCTGGTCCAGCCCCAGAGCTCCAGGTTGAGCCAAATCATTTTGCACACTTCATTTTAGCTCTTACTCAGGTCACACTGACGGCAGTCCAGCCCCACCGAGGTGTTTGTGAGAGCACCAGGAAGCATGTGCCCTCTGACCAGGCAAAGAGGTGGCAGGGGAGCACAAAGAGATGCAGAGGACTCCTTCCCCTGAGTGTTCCCTCTCATCCTCTTCTCCACGCTGATTTATTTCCAGCTTCTTGCTCATTCCTCCAGCGTCTGCAGCATTTCCTTCCCAGCCAAGGTGAGCGGAAGAGTTTTTAATTCCACCCAAGCACGGGCCTGTTCCTGCTCCCTCACTCAGTGGATCCCATCACCACACTGCCCCTGGCATCTTGAAGGTCAGCTCTTCTGATAGCACAAATCTCTGCTTCATCCAGTGCCAGGATTGTTCCCCAGGAGATACAACATCTCACCTGTGCAGGCTCCTAGCTGGGGTGTGGGTGCCCCAGCACAGATCAGCTCTCTCAGGGCAAGAGAACCGACGCACTGAACAGCCCCCCAAGCCTCTCACTGCAGCAAAAGGGATGGCTAATGGGCAGGAGGAGGAGACTCCTGCTTCCCTGCCTGGCACCACGGCATGGACCAACTCCTGCCCCACTCCAGAACGGGGCTGGTACAGCTCACACTCTGGGCCACTGAGCCTCCACTTGTGGGTGAGGGGGACACCCATCCTGTGCCCATCCAGTGCCCCTCGAGCCACCCCAGGAGGCAGCAGGAGCCCAGTGCCCCTTCCCCACTCCAGACTGGTGTTGGACACAGGCAAACCCATCCTGACTAGAGGAGCTATGGCAGAGAAGAAAGAAGCAGAGGAAGATGGAAGCCACCATCCCATCCTGTCCTGCCCGAGGCTTTGGTCACACAGACACCTTGCACCGAAGGCAGCAGCGGTTGCGATTCCAGGGAGAAGGAGCATCTTCGGCTGCAGAACCTGGGGGTCTCTCCAGCGGTGTTTTGCCTCCCAGCGGCTTCGCAGGGTGGGCAGAACCGTTTCACCGGGGCAAACAGCCCCCCTGGCCGGAGCCCATCCCTGCAGCCGGTGATCGGATCGGGCCCCTCCTGGTCCGAGCCCACTCCGCGGCAGATCCCCCCACACAGGGTGGGCAGGGACCGGGGGCGCCGCTGCTGCCGGAGCCACCGGTAACGGGGCTCGGGGCTCAGCGCAGCGCCGGCCGCGAGAAACTCACCGCGGGGACCCTCCTGAGCCCCGCACCGGCTCCGGGGAACCCCGGGAGGCGACACGGGACCGGGACACGGGAGGACCGGGCAACGACGTGCGG
>VYXB01000246.1:468265-480249 GCA_013397135.1 Pachyramphus minor
CGGCTCGGCTCGGCTCGGTTTGGCCGCGCTCGGGATGCTGCTGCGGGTGCGCGCTGCCGTGGCGCATCTGGCGGCGGGGCTGGGTGCGGGGCCGGGAGCGCAGCCCCCCGCCGAGCCCCGGGGCGGCGGGACGGGGGCTGGAAGCGGGGGATCCCCTCCCGTGGCCGCGTTCTGCCGGCCGGCCTTCCTGCAGCTGACGCCCGAGGAGCTGCGCCGCGCCGACGATCACACCGGGAGGGCCGTGCAGAGCCCCCGCGACGGCCGCCGCCGCCTGCCCTGGAGAACGGGATACGCCGAGTAAGGAGCGGGAGTGGGGCTGGGACTGGGAGCGGGAGCGGGAGGGTTTGCAGCCCGAAGAGGGCGGGATGGCACCGCTCGGCAGCGCGGACCCTGGGGACAAAAGTGGGTCGCGACGCGCGGTGAGCTGCGTGTGTCGCTTTTCCAGCAGCGCTGTGGGTGCCCGCGGTGGGAGAGCATCGGCGGGGGGCTGTGCTCTCACCCATCTCCCTGGGGAGGGGGTTCAGGGCTTTTCTGTCCTTGTTTTCTGTGCTTTTGGCACAACGCGCGGTATCACCGATGGGGAACCGACACCGAGGGCGAAGGAGCTGCTGCGGCTCTGGCAGGACTCGAGGGGGAGCAGGGAACTGGGGCCTTCCCCTTGGAAGTGGGACTGATTGTGACTTCCCCTTCAAAGGTCTGATTCTCTTCTCCTTTCACTCGATGCGAGTTTCACCCCTAACTGAAAGCAGGTGGGGAAGGTCAGGGTTTGAAGGCTTTTGCCACTCAGTGCTGTCAGCCCACTCCTGCATCCCTTCCTTAAGCTGATATTCCCAATACCCTAGAGAGCTTTTTGGGTTGTTAATTTGCCCTGGGAGATACTGAGGTAGGAGTACCCAGAGCAAAAACCACCCTTTTCAGACTCCCAAGACTTCTTTCTGCAAACTCCTTGAAAAGTCTGTGCCCTAAGCACAGTGACCCTGTAGTGCATATTTACAGCTTCCTCCCATGAGCAGGTTCTGCAATCTAGACCTGAAATCTGCTGTGTCAGCACAGGCTGGGGAAAGTCAGTGTGACTCTCATTGCAGAAGTCCTGCTGGTTTTGTCATTGTCACCTTCTCCCCTCCTTCCCTGAGTCCCCTGCTCCCTCCCTAGAGGAGATGGGATGTGGGTGAGGCTGTGAGCCCGCCCATGAGTCCAATTGCTCTGCTTGTGGCAGCAAACAGAGCTTATTTGTGGTCACTTCCCTCGGTGGGTGCCCTGACAACTGCTCCCCCCTGGACCCTGCTGCGGGTGGGACTCAGTGCTGCTGCTGGCCCCAGATCAACCCACTGGTTGTCCCAGACTGGTCTGGGACAGCTGGGACAGGACAGCAGCACCTGTGCAGAGCATCCCCAGGGACACAGGGGCACGAGTGGAGGGTTAGTGGGGGATGAGATGCTACGGAGTGAACTTTGGTGGAACATGATGTGAGAGAAAGAGCCTTTACAGCTTGTTTCCTCCTGGCAGGGTGATAAATGCAGGGAAGAGCCAGCACAATGAGGACCAGGCGTGCTGTGAGGTGGTGTTTGTGGAGAGGAGGCCCAGCCTGAGGGGCCAGCTGACGTCCCGGGAAGGCAGCACGGAGCTGGACGGGGTGAGAGCCATGGGGGTGTGACCAGGCAGGGACACGACAGGGAGGGTGCCCAGCAGCAGGGCAGGAGATGGNTGCCCGCGGTGGGAGAGCATCGGCGGGGGGCTGTGCTCTCACCCATCTCCCTGGGGAGGGGGTTCAGGGCTTTTCTGTCCTTGTTTTCTGTGCTTTTGGCACAACGCGCGGTGTCACCGATGGGGAACCGACACCGAGGGCGAAGGAGCTGCTGCGGCTCTGGCAGGACTCGAGGGGGAGCAGGGAACTGGGGCCTTCCCCTTGGAAGTGGGACTGATTGTGACTTCCCCTTCAAAGGTCTGATTCTCTTCTCCTTTCACTCGATGCGAGTTTCACCCCTAACTGAAAGCAGGTGGGGAAGGTCAGGGTTTGAAGGCTTTTGCCACTCAGTGCTGTCAGCCCACTCCTGCATCCCTTCCTTAAGCTGATATTCCCAATACCCTAGAGAGCTTTTTGGGTTGTTAATTTGCCCTGGGAGATACTGAGGTAGGAGTACCCAGAGCAAAAACCACCCTTTTCAGACTCCCAAGACTTCTTTCTGCAAACTCCTTGAAAAGTCTGTGCCCTAAGCACAGTGACCCTGTAGTGCATATTTACAGCTTCCTCCCATGAGCAGGTTCTGCAATCTAGACCTGAAATCTGCTGTGTCAGCACAGGCTGGGGAAAGTCAGTGTGACTCTCATTGCAGAAGTCCTGCTGGTTTTGTCATTGTCACCTTCTTCCCTCCTTCCCTGAGTCCCCTGCTCCCTCCCTAGAGGAGATGGGATGTGGGTGAGGCTGTGAGCCTGTCCATGAGCCCTGGCTGAGGGTGTGTGTGAGGCTGGTTCAGGTTTTTGGGCAATTGCTCTGCTTGTGGCAGCAAACAGAGCTTATTTGTGGTCACTTCCCTCGGTGGGTGCCCTGACAACTGCTCCCCCCTGGACCCTGCTGTGGGTGGGACTCAGTGCTGCTGCTGGCCCCAGATCAACCCACTGGTTGTCCCAGACTGGTCTGGGACAGCTGGGACAGGACAGCAGCACCTGTGCAGAGCATCCCCAGGGACACAGGGGCACGAGTGGAGGGTTAGTGGGGGATGAGATGCTACGGAGTGAACTTTGGTGGAACATGATGTGAGAGAAAGAGCCTTTACAGCTTGTTTCCTCCTGGCAGGGTGATAAATGCAGGGAAGAGCCAGCACAATGAGGACCAGGCGTGCTGTGAGGTGGTGTTTGTGGAGAGGAGGCCCAGCCTGAGGGGCCAGCTGACGTCCCGGGAAGGCAGCACGGAGCTGGACGGGGTGAGAGCCATGGGGGTGTGACCAGGCAGGGACACGACAGGGAGGGTGCCCAGCAGCAGGGCAGGAGATGGAGCATGTGGGGATATGTGTGCTCTGGGGGTTCCCTTGGATCCCAGACTGGCTGTCCCTGCTCCCTGCCAGCTCCTACCATCCTCCAGCCCCATGGGACTGCCCCAGGGCTGGCTGGCCCAGGGAAACCACTGGCCCACATGCCCTGGTGGGCTGCAGAGGTGGCTGCAGTGGTGGCCCCGTGGTGCCTCCCCTCCGGAGGAGTTGGCTGCTGGAGGAGTGCTGCTGGCAGAACAAGGTGTCTGATGCAGGGCTGGGCTCCAGCCAGGGACCAGCCGTGTCCAGACACCCTTGGTCAGCTGCCCACATCACTCCTGCCCATGCTGGGACCTGCGAGACCAAGGCAGAGCCCCATGTCACCATCAGCTGGTGGCCCCAGCTGCTCTGAATTCCCTGTCCCATCTGCTTCCTCCCAGGCTTGTTTAACCTCCCCTCTTCTCCCTGCAGGGCAGGAAGGGTTTTTATTTCCACTACTGGGCCCTGTTTGATGGCCATGCAGGCAGTGGTGCTGCTATCATGGCATCCGAGAAGCTCCACGTGCACATCTGTGAGCAGCTCCGGGACCTCGTGGACATCCTGCAGGACCCCTCCCCTCCTCCCATCTGCCTCCCACATGGCCCTGGGGACCCAAACAGGGTGTCAGTCACAGAGGATGGCGGGGAGGTCCCCAACGATGCTGTGCCACGGTTTCACCTGGAGAAAGCCGTGTCCCACGAGAGCCTGGTGATCGGCGCCATCGAGAACGCCTTCAAGCACATGGTGAGGAACTTCTGCCTGTGGGATCATCCAGGGCATCCTCTCAGAGCTGTCTGTGTCTGCATCAGCTTATCCCCTCTGGCAAAAGGCAGCTCTGAAGCGAGGAGAGGGCTGCAGGGAGGGGTCTTGGAGAGGGCGCTGTGATGCTCCATATTTTGAGGGTTCAGCACACGGAGGCTTTGGGCCCCAGGCCTGGGTGGGTGCCAAGGGTTTTGTTGCACTTTGTTCCAGCAGTCCCAGCTGTTCCCCTCTTGTCTTGTTCTTTTTTGCCCACTCCACTGCCCTGGTGAAGCCACATCCCCCACTGCCCCATGGGGTCCCAGACCCCCCCAGGCCCTACACCCACCCCTGGGCTGTGTGGAGAACAGTACCCTGGCTGGCTACTGCTCCCCACCTGGAGCTGAGATGCTGCTGGAGCAGCTGGTATTGTTGGGAGCCCCCCACCCACCCTGCCTGCAGCCACTCTCTGCCTCCACAGGACGACCAGATCGAGCGGGAGCGGGCGGCCCAGCACCTCGCCGGGGGCTGCTGTGCCCTGGCTGCCATCTACCTCATGGGCAAGTTCTACGTGGCCAACGCTGGTGACAGCAGGTACAGCCCTCCCCCAGGGCAGCCCTCATCTTTCTCCTGTGACTGGGGAGCACCCTGGTAGAGCAGGGCAGTGCTGGAGGCCTGGCTGGTGAGGAGCACACAGCTCCATCCCTGCCTTGGGGAGGGCAGAGGTGGCAGGGCTGGGCACAGCCACCCCCTGCCTGCTGCATGCCTTGGGGACAGTGTGTCCTGCTGTGATCTCTGTGCTTGCCTGGTGCACAGGTAGGGCTGCAGAATCGCCTCCCAAAATCTGGGACTCGCTCCCTTCCTTCCCGACAGCACCCTGTCTGCTTTCCCAGATGGCTCTGGATCACACTGCAGCCCCTGCTGCTGGTGCTGACCCAGGCTGCAAGTTGGGGGAGTCAAAATTGCCCTCAGCAGAGCTTTCAAAAATATGCAAGAAGTCATTTTAGGGCACATTTCACACCAGTGACCTGTTCTGGGAGGAGGACATGCAGATCTATGTGCAGTGGGAGCTTGGAGCTCAAGAATTTTGACTTCCACGTGCATTTCCTGGGGTGGGTTACTGGGTAACTGCACCTGGGTGTGCTCATATCCCCAAGCAGTGGCAGGAAGGCAGGTCCACCTTATGGTGAGGGTGAAGCTGGTTTGAATTGTCCTTATTAATCACAGGATCACAGAATGGGTTGGGTTGGAATGGACCTTAAAAGATCATTTTGCTCCACTCCACTAGCCCAGGTTGCTCCAAGCCCTGTCCAACCTGGTCTCGAACACCCCCAGGGAGGGGGAATCCACAGCTTCTCTGGGTATTTACTGCAGGTTACCTTGCTCTCAGCAGTGTCAGGCCAGCAAATACAAACTCTGGTTGGTTTTCTGAGGCTGGATGTTCCAGCTCTGGGACAGAGGACAAGGAGATCCTTCATGCCTCTGCTTTTGGGTGCAGGCCCCCTCCATGGCAGCAGCAGACAGGCACCAGCTGTGCAGGATGGCAGCATACATGGGGTCCTGAGGCTGTGACTGTGATTCTGGGCAAGGGTCTGTGTCCTCCCTTCAGGCATCAGACACTGCCAGAGCTGGGACAGCAGGTGGGACAGATCCTCGAGCCCCCCATGACACCCAGAAACATCTCATAACCAGACTTTTCTGTTATTTTAACACATCAAACCATCAGAGCAGCCCCAGCAGTGAGTGCCAGTGCTGGTGTGGGCCAGGCATGTCCACCCACGTCCTGCTACAGGAGATTTCTGCCCCTCCCATGTGCTGGAGGGGCAGCACCACTTAAGGAGGGTGCCCCACCTTTGTGCTGCTCCTTCTCTGATCACATCCTGTCCTTTGGTTTGCTCTGCTTCATTCCCCTCTGCCCCATGCTTCTTTCCCATTTTCCTTTCCTCCCTGCCCCTGTCCCATGCAGGTGGGAGTGGTGCCATGTCCTGCCCAGGGGGACACTGGAGCCAGGAAGCAGCTCCCAGCTCAGGCTGGGAAGAGGGCAGGCAGAGGAGGGCAAGGGGTTGCACCACTCTTGGGAATCAGCCCTCGAGGGCCGGGCTCAGCTCCTCCCCACGTCTCCTCTTCTCCTCTCTAATCTCATCCTTCCATGTTTCATTGCAGGGCCATTATCATCCGTAACGGGGAAATCATTCCAATGTCCAGGGAGTTTACTCCAGAGACAGAGAGGCAGAGGCTGCAGTTTTTAGTAAGAAAGACCTTTCTTCTAACCTCATTCCTGCTGAACCACCTCCTGGCCCCTTCCCAGCCCCCCAGCTCTGCCTGCTGGGCTGCTGCCATGGGGGGGTCCTGGAGCTGAAGGAGCCCCATGGCTGGGACCTGCTGATGGCATTTATCCATGCCAGCCTGCTCGCTGGGATGAGGAGAGGCTCTGGGATGCAGGGAGCTGGTGTGGGGGCATCTCCTGGCTGGCAGAGCCCTGGTTTGCTGCAGGGTCGGTGTGAGGGGCTGTGACTGTGAGCCTGGCCTAGCCAGGAGCTGGAGATCCCGGGCTCTTGGCATGGGGCTGGATTGGGACGGTTGCACGGAGCCATTTGGTCCATCTTGCTCTGCTCCTGCCCAGGGGACAGGGAGCACCCCCTGCCCGAGCTGCTGTGACCAGGAGGAGCGTGGCTCTGCTCCCTCCACCCCTGTGCCCCCTCACATGGTCACAGGAGTCACAGTGCTCCTGCTGAGTCCTACTTTCTTCCCTGGCTGCTCCCTGAGGAGTCGGAGCTGACGTGTGCCAGTGGGTTTCTGGCTTTCTCCCTGAAAGCTCCCTGTCCCTGTCCTGGACAAACCCTCCAGTGCCACCCAGGGAGACTTTTTAAGGTTATAAAGACCTCTCTGAGGGCAGCACAGGGGAGGAGGCGTTTGTGTTGGAGAAGGTCTTGCTGGATGTGATTTCCTGGCTTGCAACGTACTTGGAAAAACACTGAGGCGTTTTTTTCTTGAATCTATTTTTGAATGACCAAGAGGAGGAAACTGCTGTGAGTGGGATCCTCTCCAGCTGGCTGTGAGGGGCAGGGCACAGGCTGAGGATGGGCACGAGGTGCTCTGCCACATGATGTCCAGGCTGTGGTCAGGGCTCCTCTGGAGTGGGATGGGGATCTCCACGCCTGTGCACCAAACCCCCTCCATGCCCTCTTCCCAAAGGATCTCCTCCTCTCTTTTGGCTCTTTCTCCCCCCATCTGCATTTTCCAGCTCTCCCTGTTCCCAGTCCCCTGCACACTGTACCCCAGGAGGGTCTGGGGCTGCCATGGAAAGGGCTCTGTGCTGCTGTTTGTCCCTTTTCATGGCTGCAGCCGGGACACTGGTTTGGAAAAGATCCATCCCTCTTTTCCTTGGGCGAGTGCCATGCCCTGTGCTGAGCCTGGCATCCTGGGGGGTTTGCAGCTGTGACTCCTCCTGGGCAAATTCCAGCTTCTGATGGAATTTGCTAGGTTTTGGTTTCTTTTGGAGATCCTTATTTGCCAAAACTCTCCATGCAAAAGCTTCACCTTCTTGCTGGGAGCTGGCATGGCTGTCCCCAGCCCTGGTCTCCCCCTCTGGGGGAGCACAGGTGGGTGGTTTGAAGCTGCTTTATCAGCACCTGTTAAAGTTGCTTCAGAGCAGAGAATTCCACCCTGGAATGTCAAAGCTGAGGTCCCAGTGGGCTGGTGGGTCCCATGTCTGGGTAGAGCTGGATCCACAGATCCCACTCTCCCACCCCTGAGGCTGAGCCTCCCCTTCTTCCCACAGGCATTGCTGAGGCCTGAGCTGCTGGGGAAGGAGTTCACCCACCTGGAGTTCCCCCGCAGGATCCAGCCCAAGGAGCTGGGGAAGAAGATGCTGTACAGGGACCAGAACATGAATGGCTGGTAACCCCCAACCCACTGGTGGCACTGGGGTCTTGCTGTGGGGGCTGCCCAGCTCCAGCATCCCATTCCACAGGGCAGGAGGCTCTGGCATGCTGGGTACCCAGGTCCTGAACAAGCAGGGGAGGTGCTGGAAGCCTTCACCTGCTGACAACTTATCTTTGGCTTATTTTAACCAGGGCTTACAAAAAGATAGAAGAGGATGACCTGAAGTTTCCACTTATTTACGGGGAAGGCAAAAAGGTGAAGTGCTGTGGCAGCAGTTGGGGGTGGGTGTTGCTTCCCACCTGCCCTCAGCAATTTGGGGCTTTTGGGCTTGGTTTTGGTAGTGCTGCCATCACTCCAATGCCACCAATTCTCAGCTGGGAATGGAGATGGAGATAAAATGACTTAAAGTTCTCTTTTGATTCCAACGTCCTCCAGGCTCGGATGATGGCCACAATTGGGGTCACACGGGGCTTGGGAGACCACGACCTCAAGGTGTTCAGCTCCAACATCCACATCAAGCCTTTCCTGTCCTGCTTCCCGGAGGTAAGCCTGGCTTCCAGCCACTCTGCACCCAGGGGTTCCTGCAGCAGCATGACCAGATCCATGGTGTGCCCAGAGCAGTGGGAACCTCTCAGCCTCTCTGCCCCTCACCCTCCCATCTTGCCCCACCCTTGCCAGGTCAGGGTTTACGACCTCACGCAGTACGAGCACTGCCCCGACGACGTTCTGGTCTTGGGCACCGACGGGCTCTGGGATGTCACCAACGACAAGGAGGTGGCTGGTGTGGTGATGGAGGTGCTCACGAGCTATGAGCCCAATGACCCGTGCAGGTGAGTGGGCAGGGGGATGAGCATTCCAACACCTCCCCTTGGCCTGGCTCTTTGGGGCAGCGTTGTGGCCGTGCATCCTTCTGGGCTCTACACATGCAGTGCTCCCCTGGATGTGCCTGTCTGAGCTTGGATCTCTCCAAGGGACCCTTCCCTGCATTTCTAGCTGCTCCAGCTTCTCCTTCCTTGCTGGGAGGCTGCATCAGGGGCTCTGGGGTGGCTGCTGAGCCGTGCCCTGCTGTGCCCACAGGTACACCATGGTGGCCCAGGAGCTGGTGGTGCGGTCCCGGGGGGTGCTGAAGGAGCGGGGCTGGCGGCTGGCCAACGACAAGCTGGGCTCCGGCGACGACATCTCCGTCTTTGTGATCCCTCTGGGTGGCCCAGGCAACTACACGTGATGCCCGGAGAGCCCGGGGCTCGCCTTGCCTGGGTGGAGGCAAACGGGACACTGGCGCTGCCTCAGGGCCACCTCTCCCTTAAGCACTTGTTTCCTGAGCCGACCACAAGAAGAGTAAGAAACCTGGAACCTCAGTCTGTGCCCCTGGCCAGAGCATCCCCCTCCACCTGCTCGCATCCCAGCCCCAGGTGGACATGGAGAGGCCTTGGATGGAAAGTGAAGACTGGGGCTCAGGGATGTTTTTGTGCTGCTACTTTCTCAATGCTGTGAAAAGCCTGAAGGCTCCCTGAGTCCTCAGCGTGTTCTTTGCCCCTCACCCTGGCTGTGCTGGTTCCAGCCCTGTGTGATGGCTGTGGGGCTGATGGGGCACTTGTACCTGCAGCAGTCCTCTCCTGTCCCCTGCCCTGTGACCCTGGGACAGAGAAGCTGCTGTTGGGGCTGGGCACTGGGGCTTGGATGGGATGTGGATGGGGGTGAAGCCCCACTGGCAGCTGGGTGATGCTCAGCCCAGCACAAGTCTGGTTGTGGGTGGTGTGGTGGTGAGTGAGCCCCACAATGGCCATCCCAGCTTTGTGCTCCCAGTTTCGAGCCCCTCTCACCTTTGTTCCAGTCACATACCTTGTCTCAGTCTCTGGTTTGGGAGGACAGAGCAGTGACCAAGCCCTGCTGTGCACCCAGAGCCCCGGGGAGGGATGAGCCATTGCACTGGCACTGGCTGTGCCACAGGTTCTGTCCCCACCCTCCCATGCCTTGGATCACTGCTGTGCTTCTAGAGCCAGTTATGTATTGACTGGAGAGCTGGGCTGGAAAGCATCTAAATCCTTTCCTCCAGTCTATGAATGTATGTCTATATTTTTGAGTGGCTCTGAATTAGCAGCTACACACAGAGCAGCCCTATTCAGGCGAGCTTAACAGCTTAACTGCGCGCCGTGGATCTGCTTAGCCCAGGGCTGGGAACCCACAATAAAAGCAGCTTGGTGTGACCAGGGCAGGGGCAGAAAGCTCCCTCCTTTTCCTTAATAATCTCAAAACTGGTGCAGGGCAGAGCTGGAGCAGTTGATCTCTGCACAGGATCTTTGCATCACGCAGATCTCCACTTGGGGCACCCATTTCCCACACCTCTGCAGAGTGTTACGTCCTCCCAAACTGTGAGGGATTGTCCCATCCTGGCAGCGTGGAGGTGGAAAGAGCTGGGCCGTGGATCCTTGTTTGGGAAGGGCTCTGTGGCACTGGGAGTTTGTGTCCTGTCACTGGGCACACAAAGCTCTTGTCAAGTGTCACCTCTGATGAATGTTTGTCTCCTGTAACCAGTGAGATGTAAATAAACTGGGTGCACTTAATGGGAAGTGGAAGTTATCCGGTGAGATTTGAACCTGTTGGCATCCATGCTGAAGGGAGCAAGGAGTGGTGCTGGGGCCAGGAGCCTGTCCTTGCATAGCACTGTGTGTTTAAATAAAGGTTTTGCCACTCGCAGTCTCTGCTTCAAAGTCTTTCTATGCAGAGCTCCTGCAAAGAGGACTTACCTAAAAGCCAATTAGCTCTGATTAATTTATGTAGGCAGGCAAATAGGCCGAGGCAGAGCCATGTGAACTGCTGTCCCTCTGCCCTTGGCACTGGTCAGAGCCCATGGAGTGTCCGTCTGTCACCCGTGGGCAGTGGGAGCCACTGCTGTGCTGCCAATCTCTGTGTGGTGCTGCCTGGGGCTTCTCAGCTCCTTGGCTCTGGCTGGGAGGCAGTGGCCAGTCTGCTGGGAATGGGAACATTAAACAGGGAATGGAGGGATGGAAAGGCTGATGGTTTTCCTGTCTGTGGGGGAGGGAGAAAGGTGGGCTCTGGATGGAGGCACAACCTTGCAGGTTGTGGTTCCCAGGAATGTGACTGTCCCTCTCTGGGAGTTCAAGCATGCCAGCAGCAGTTACCTCTGCCTCTAGGGTGGGCTGTCTGCTGGAAGCATCCCTGCTGTTTCACATCCTGACAACCATCCAGTACCCCTGGTGCTCCCTCCACTCTTGTTTGCACAGCCCTGTTCCCCTGGCACGATGCTTTTCGTGCTGGTGGCTGAGAACTGGCTCTGCTTTTCCAGGTCACTGCCTGGGAGCTGCTGGATAAGGCAAGGAGGCAGAGGCTGCATTTAAAGCTTCCTCTGTGGTTCCCTTTTTTACTAAGGAAACATTTCCTTTGGAACCAGCTCCTGGCCTGGGGCTTGATAAATTAAGAAAAATTGTCTTCGAGTCCTTAAAATAGCAGCAGTTTATGAGCCTGGGCCTGGGCCAGGCCCCTGGGGCTGCCTCTCCCTGGCTCAGGGACAGAGACTCTGCCCTGCAGCTGGGATGTTGTGGGGGGAGCAGCTCCTTCCCGACAATCTGTGGTGGGCATGGGGAGCCACAGCCCCACCCAGCAGCACTGGGGTCACCTCAATGAGGGGCTGACACGTCACAGCTCCCTCTGCCAGTGCCCCAGTGGAGGGGACAGAGACCCTGGGGACAGGGCTCGACCCTCAGCCACCTCTGTGTCTGTCACACTGGGAACTGGGGTGTCCCTCGAGGAGTGAGGGGGTTCCTGGGCAGCACCTGGGGAGGGGTGTGATGGGCTTTGGCTGCTGGTGCCTGCTGGGATCAGCCTTCTCTGGCAGAGCAAACTGGCTGGCACTGCCTCTGGGGGGATGCCATAAATAAAGCACAGAGAGGGGTAAGGCATCCCCTCGAGGGGTGCTCCAGTAGAGGGGACTCCTGGTTAGGGGGGAAAGAAGACAATGCTCATGGGGGGAAAGGAGTCCCCTTGAGCAATGCTCCAGTGGCAGGTGGTTTGGGGCTCCGATGGTGGGGGACCCTGGCTGAGGGGCAAAACACGAGTGGCCTTTGCTGTTGGCGCTGCCTGGCACAGGGTGTGGGGTTGAGGGCAGCAGCTTTGCTCCTCCGGGCAGTTCGGGTCGCGCCCTCCCCGGGGCGCTGAACCGGGGGCTCCGCGGGGAAAGTGCGGCGGGTCCCGGATGTCCCGGAGGCGGGCGGGGGCAGCGCTGGGAAGGGGCTCGGCACAGCCCAGGAGCGCTGGGAAGGGGCTCGGCACAGCCCAGCACGGCTCGGCACAGCCCAGCAGCGCTGGGAAGGGGCTCGGCACAGCCCAGCACGGCTC
>VYXB01000248.1:0-122990 GCA_013397135.1 Pachyramphus minor
ATTCTATGATTCTATGAAAGCTGCTAGACTGGGATATCAACCAAAGAGCCCAGCATAGGCCAGAGTCTGTGTGCCTGGGGAGCACTGTGTGCCTGCTGAGAGGGACCTGGGAGTCCTGGTGTACAAGCTGGTATAACAAGCTGAACGTGAGCCAGCCTTGCAATGCTGCGGCAACGAAGGCAAATCAGATCCTGGGTTGCATCCACAGGGGCACTCCTGGCTCAGACAGAGATGTGATCATCCCCCCTTACTCAGCACTTGGAGTACTATGCCCAGTTCTGGTCCCCACAATTCCGAAAGATGTGGACAGACTGCAGAAGGTCCAAGGGAGGGCTGCAGGACATGCCCTGTGAGTAAAGAGTGAAGAATTAGGTCTTTTCAATCTGGAGAAGATAAGGCTTGTGGGGGGACCTTATCACAGTTTTCCAGTACTATAGGGTACAAGGAGGACTGAGGTTCTCTCTTCACCATAAGCCACATGGAGAAGACAAAGGGCAATGGGTACAAGTTGAACTGGGAGAGGTTTCATCTCAATATAAGAAATTTTTTACAGTGAGCATAATCATTCAGAACAACCTCTTCAGGGACATGGTAGAGTTTTTCAAGAGGCAAAAGGAAAAGGTGCTAGATAAACTCAGCTAGGCTTTCTTTTCCGCAAAAGGTTGGACCAGATAATTTTTGAGGTCACTTCCAATCAGTGTTATTCTATAACTCTTTCATTCAATCCCTTAAAAACCAAGCAAATACAAAGTTTCAGGGCCTACTGTCCTGTGTCCTGTAGGTAATCATATCTGATTGCAGTGAACTACTTTCTCCTGCCTCAGTGTGCTAGGAAATATGTGCAAAGTAAGTTATGTTAACTAAAGAATCAATGAGGTAAAAAATAAGCTGAACTAACATAAACTTGAGATATGAGAAACATAAAGGAAGCATCAAAAACTGAGCTAAGCAATGAATTAATGACTCATGTGGACCATAAGAGGTACAGTTCATATTTATTTCCTGTTTTTATTTAGTATAGTAGAATTCACCCTTTACATGAATTAAATTACCTGTGAAAGCAGAGTGCACCTAGTGTTGCTCGTGGCACAGACAGGACTGGTAGGCACAAGAGAGCTCTGGGTGGCACTTCAGATGGCTCAGTCAGGAAACCCTTTCAGTCTGCTGCCAAGTCTTGGAGAAAGAGCACCTTTCTGGGCTGAGTCACACCAGGATGCCTTGCACTCACATCAGCCCCACTATTTAGCTTTTGTCAGGAGCCTGTGTGCCTGCACTAGGACAGGGCTGCGGCCACTGTTACTGGTCAGGGGACACAGCAGTGACCGGTGTGGGCATGAGCTGGGGGCACGTGGTGTGTTGTGCCAAATGAAGACATTGCAGCCCATCCCATCCTCATAGCTCTCAGATGAATGGAGTTGGCTTGGCTGGGAACAGAGGTAGATATGAGGTGTGGTGGCATGTTACATCCGTGCTTGCATAAGAGAAGAGTGTTTGGGCCAGAGAGCTTCCAGAGGGGCTGTGTGGGGAAAGGCACCAAGGAAAGCCCTCCCTGGGAAACAAAAGAAAATGTATTCCTTGCCAAAAATAAATGTACTGGGGTTTCCCCTTTGGTTACACAATGTTCAATTATCCAAGAATGAACCCTTTTCTTCTTCTTCCCACATGTGGCTTCCTCTTGGTATTCTTGCATCTCTCTCCCTTGTAGTGTCCCCAACCTTGTGGATAGACTTTAAGAAGAAGATTTAGGTCAGAAGTTAAAACCAGTATTTTCTCTTTAATATAAATATTTAGGTTCTAGCTCCATCTTCTCCTCAACTTCTTGTCTAAACACAGTTCAACTCATTCATGAGTTTCCTTTGCTTTTCTGGTAGAATTTCGCATAGAGTCTTTTGTGTTGAATTCTATCTTCTAAGTGTTGGAAGTGATGTCATTCCTTAGGATGGTTTAAAACAGAAATTTACTAATTTTAGGACATGATAGATAAATTCAAGTTCAAGTTTTTATATCAATGTGCTTGCAAAGGAGCTGTGGAGGTTGGGGCTGAATTGCCACCACATTGAGAGAAGACACAGTAACAAAACTAACTGTCAGCTACTGAGAATGTTTGTATGGATGTGTTTTGGAAGGCTGGCTTTAAGAAGCTTCTCAGTTATTTCAAGCTCGCTGAATAATAAGAGGAAAGAGGTAGCCATGGAATTTGTCAGTTATAATCAGGATAGATGACCTTATCAGATTTATGCTGTAAGTCAGAGTTTAGAAAGAATAATAAACCTACCCTGTATAAAAGTGGAACATTATATATATATATATATATAAATAAAGATAACATAAAAATACATTTGGTCTTAATAGTCTGAACATTGAATATTTCCATGAAGCATTCCATTATATCCAATCTTTTCCTTTCTTCTTTTTTAAACAAAAAAAAACCTTGCAAAATTTAATTTCCATCAGTAATATCTTCTATTGTGGCTATATATTGAACTTACCACTAGACAGTAGTTTACCTAAGGAGTACTACTGTATCAAAACAATGTCTTAGAGTGAAGTCTGGGAATTGCAGGCACCATATTTTGTTATTTGTCTTGCTTTTGAATGTTCTTTGTCTAGTGAATTTACTATATGCCCTGGCACACACTGAAGTCCCCTAATAATGTGAAATTATTTTTTACATTACTTACTTCATATTCAACTGAGCACTTTAAAAATGATCAAGAGACTGCTTTTAAATTTGAAAGCTATTTAAATAGCAAATATGTGGGACAACATCCTTTCCACTGAATTAGTTCCATTACTTTGCTTAGGCAGCATAAAACAGTCAGCCCCTGGCAGCATCTGTCCAGATGGGAATATTCATGATGAAAGGGAAATTTCAGCTGGCATGTAGCTTGTTTACCCACCTTCTTTACCAATCAGTCACACCAAAGCAGACATGAGGCATGGAGAGACAGAAGAGTGCAGCTGCAGGGAGCTCATTTGCATCTGGTGTAGGGTACCGTGGGGGGAGATTTACCAACAGAAATGGGGAAAAGTAGTGAGGATATGATCATCAGGCCTTAAAAATATCACCACAGAAGTGTTTTGGGTTTTAATTTTGAAAAGGTACCCTCTGAGGGTACAAGTCTTTCCTGGGCTAGTCTGCAGTCCTGGTCAGTCCAGCCCTGCCCCTGACTGGAGTGAGGAGTGGAGAAGGGGGCATCTCAAACCTTGAGCCCACACCACTGCCCACACAAACCATCACAGCCCAACTTGGGCTGGTGGTCCATGCTCCTGGACTCCTTTTGGGGATTCAGTGGGGAGTCAGGGGCAGGACTAGTTGGTGCCTTCCTACTGGCTGCTAGGCAAAAAAAAACCAACAAAAACCAAAACAACAACAACAAAAAAAAAAACCACAAAAACCCCCCCACAAAAAAACAAACAAAAAACAACAACAAAAAAAAGAAAAAAATCTTTTCTGGGGGAGAAGCTCCTTTTGGACAATGGATGGCTACTCCAGAAGTGCAGCCAGCCTTTTCAAGCTTTGCAGGATGCTCCATTGAGGATGGCAACCTGCAGCTTCACCACTGATGCTCTTTTCTCTCCATGGCTGCCAGCGTATCACACTGTGTACCCTTACCTTCTGTATGGTCTAGGTGATTTCCAGTATGAGGTGCCATCTGGAACTGCATACAATCCATAAGATTCAAAGCCATCCATTCAAATTAGCAGCTGGTGTTATCATTTGGAAGTCGTAACGTTGAGACCACCTCATATGGAGTAGATTGCTTCTCAATTTTACCAGTTTACATGGAATTGCACTGTAGAGTGTTAGAACACCTTACCTATTTTTGTCCTAGAAACTGAAGCCTTAAATCTTAATCTGAAAGATATCCCAAACTCTTTTCTGCATCTGCAGGAGCCAAGAATAGAAGTAACAACAAGAACAAAAGCTTTCTTGTTTGCTGTTGAACTCTGAAAGTTTTAAAATGTTCTCCTTTGACAGCACACACCAGAAAAAGAAGAGGTGATGGTGTCCTCTCCTTGCTCCAAACCCTTGCACTGGGGTATGCAGTCAACAGGAGCTGTTTCTGAGGGTATCTGAACCCTTGCTTCCCCCATATCAGCTCAATATGCTGACTTCTGACTGCACAGCCATGTCTTCTTCTGGATGTCAAGCTACAGTGGGAGAGCAAGTTGATGTGTGGTTAGTGAACTATGTGAGACTCTAAAACCATTGCCATCCTTCTAACACATAGCATCTTTTGAGCACAGTTTTACTTTAAAATTCAGTTTCAGTTTCTCTCAAGAGGCTTGGACTCCAATTGCCTGAAATGCAGTCCTTTCAGCAATTACTGCTGGCAGTATTTGTTCTTAAATGGTGATGGCTTATTTCCTGTGATATTTCACATTTTAAGAATAGTGAAGTTGTTCATATGATCACAGATGCTGTACATCATCTCATACCAAGCTCACTGATTTCTAGCCCAGTGTCTTTACTATATGTCATAAGTCTTAGAAATTACTTTCAAGGAAAACAAAATCTAGGGAGAAAAAAAATCGTTGATAGAAAACAAATGAAGCTACACATGGTGAACATGGAGATGCTGGGTTAATGGTTGGACTTGATGATCTTAGAGGTCTTTTCCAACCGTAATGATTCTATGGTACCTTACAGTGATTGTTTGCATCTGAACTAAGAAGCTACAAATAAGTATTCATGGCAGTTCTACCATTGTTTTCTTCTTAAACTTTTTGGTAATGGGTTGGTTTTATTACATCGCCCAAGTTACTTTTGCCTAATGTCTGCACCTCCATCTGTGAAATTTCACTGGCGTTATCTGAGGAAAATAGGAGCAGATGGAAAACATTTTAGCTCCATACTCACTGAGCACAAGATTAAAAGAAAGGCCATGGTGCATTTTCAGTAAAGGAGGTGATTACACATAGAGAACTCCTCCTCTGTCTGAGAAGCCATGTAATTTACAGAGCAATCTGGACTTCCTTGGTCAGCTGGTTTCCAAAATAAATTTTCAATTCTGTTGCCACTTCTACTTCTTCTAGGCAATTCGGAGTCCTTGATAATCAAAATCAACTCTCCGTTCTATTACCTATTAACACTGTAAATTGTTGCACCTGCAGTTGATGAACCCTTGGTTTATTATGCTAGAGGAGTCATATGCAGCTGTTCTTTCCCCAAGTGATTCATTCTCACCACATGTGAGAAATGCATCATACATTACACAGTAGCTGAATGTTTCCTGTTTGCCATTCAATTCTCTAACACTTAAAAAAATTATAATTTAAAAAATTGTTATGCATCAAAATTAGGTCAGACTGCCAATAAAACCCAAAGTTATCACCAGAAAGCTCTTAGTATTTCAGTAAGCATTCTGTTGGAGATGTGCCATTGGAGTTCCCCAGCTGTATTGTTTACTTCAAATAGCTTTGTTCATAGATAAACATACTAAAAAAATCCCTACCAAAATGTTCTAGACACTGAAATAGAGGGTGATAGATGTTTTATATGTAGCACAAGAAATTTAAGCCTTCTGCAGAGTATGACTCAAGCACTGAAGTACAACAGATTCCTATTCTTTTTGTAGTTTCTCTACGAGCATCCTGTGGGACCTTGGACAAGTCATTTTATTTCTCTGGAGGAAAAGTCAAAGTGTAACCAGTAGACTTGTACTTTCTGTATTCAGAAGAATGAGGGTTGGTTAATCCAAACAGCCTGTGCTGTTAAAATAGTGGTGCTGTTATATCACAGTTTAGAATCATCAAAGCTTGTATCACTTCTGAAAAAGGCAACCTACTCTCACACCATCCCTGCTTGTTCACCCCATCGCTGCCTTCCTACTGCCATGACCTGGTCCAGGTGAAGGCTGACCCTGAGGACACACAAAATGAGCACTCCAAAGCCAGGAGTGAAATGAGCTAGTGCACTCAGGGTCTGGGATGACTCAGTGTGATACAAAGCAGGTGATGGGAACATGTACACAAAGCATAGGGGAAAGGGGGGATTGCAATTCACAACCTAAATCAATACCAGATGACTATTGCTCAGGATTTGTGTATTTTTGCAAATATTGTTTTTATATCAGCACAGTAATGCCAAAAGAAAGTGAACTTAACTGCTACATATTAGTTAGTTTGGGGAACTGTAATATCCTGTGTCAGTAAAGACTGCATTTGCAGCAGGAGTCCTTGCAGATATTGCTTTATCAGTAACCTCTTCTTGGCTGCAGTGTACTTTATTGGGTTCTTACTAGCTGAGCTGAGATTTAAGAAAATGCTTTGTGCCCCACTTCTCCTCTGATGAAAGAGAACTGACCCTTCTTCACCTCCTGGGAACACTGGAAAAATGAACACTTCAAGCAACTGTGGTAATGACAGCTATAGAACATTTCAGTTTCACTTTGCACTTAAACCAGCCTAACTGCAGTCTGAGCTGGGTAGTGGTGACTTTTCTGGTCAGTCTGCTCCTCATGCACCCATTACACAATTTTATCTCACCATTGTGAGATTCTCACCAGTGTAGCATGGCCCTGCTCTGCCCATCAACAGGTACTTCACAACCTCCGCTGAAGCAACTTCTGCCGTTTCAATCTCTCCATTTTCCTCACAGCTTTTGGAGGTGTCTCTCTGACTGGACTGTAATTATTCTTCCTTTTTACTCATATTCCCCTTTCCAAATCTTAGCAACATTAATGCGTCTCCCTAACTGAATTGTGTGGAAACTTTCTTACTCTTGAATTATGCAAAAGCTTGTCTAAACAGCTTTAAAATGAGTTGTTTGCTTGTTTGGCCTAAAAAGGGCCAAATACTTAATACAGCCTGTAGAAAACTATCTGTAACCAAATTTTCCAAACCCAGGTGCCCTGTCTTGTATGAAAGGAGTTTCCAAATTTCATGTCCAATACCTTGATTCATTTTAACTGATATGATAACTTTTAGATAGATTTTAATAAAAATACCAGTCTGTAGTATAAATGCCTGGCTTATACACGTTTAATTACATGTGATTGCCCAAAATAGAAGATATTGGTGCAGACTTAAAGTGAAACTCCACTTCTTCCTCAGTAACAGTAACATATATTATATGTTAACCTATTGTTTAAGCAATTTGATTTCAAACTCAGAGTCTTCAGCAGTTTTAATAGTTTTTCTGTTGGGACATATGGGAGCATCAGGGAATAAGTGGACTTCTCTTTGTAGCCTTGACTGAGATGTAAGGAAAAATTACACTTCTTATGTCTGCATATCAGTTCTGCTGCTGAAAGAAGAGGCATCCTGCCCTACCTGGGACCTACTCACTCATAGTCCTCTAAATACTGCCTGTCCATTTTTAAAAAAAGAAGGCAGATAATTAAAGTATGCAAGTTCCGATAGTCAGGAATATTAATACACATGTATGATTGTAATATAAAGCAGTATACACTGTTAGATAATGATACATTTTTAAAATCTATGTATGTATAATCTCACTATAAAGAGTTTCTGGAAAGCATTACTTATTTTGATCTTACTGTGCAGCAGGCCTCAGCCAGTTTCACAAGTCTTTCTTCTGTTTTCTTTCAATTCTATTCAGAAAATTAATATATGTTTAAAAGGCATTTATAAATGTAAGAGAAGCCTCTGTTATTTGCTTTGTCTTTACTGTGAAAAATCCATCACCTGTTTCCTGGCAAAGAAGGAATAAACTATAGGAATCTACTTCTTAAGCTCTTGTTAAAGCTCATTTAAAGAATACCCAAGGACAAAGCTGAGAGGAGAGACATATATAGGTTCTTTACCCCTCAGTATCCTTCATATTTCTGAGTATGCAAAGATTTACTCATAGCTTTGAATTCTTACAAAAATATGATAATACAGGTAGAATGATCACATTGTCATAATTTAAATCAGTCACACTATAGTATACAAATAACCTCCCTTTGCTATTTCATTTTTTATTAGGAACAGTAGGAAGTACTAGGAATTTCTACCTACATTTTTGCTCATAATGAAAATATCTTACCTTTCCTCTTCCTCTTAAAAACAACTGGATCTTGCGCAATCCTCAAGGTACTCTTGTGCGTGGCAGAAAATTAGAACTGGTCATAGACTTTTTGTAATGTTGTATTAATGTAAGAATAGTTAGTATGGTAAAAGAAAACCAGCCAGGTTTAACCTTGACAACAAAAGAAGCACAAGACAGGTGGGCAGTCCTCAAATATAAATGCTGATGTTAATAAAGCAACATCAAATGTTTTCTCAGCAAAAACTACTGAACTGGTTCCGGTGAAAAAAAATAAATCTGGTTATAATTCCTCGTTCTCCCTTCCTTTTTCTGTCTTCTGAAAGATATTCAACAGTGATGGAAAACTATTAATCAGCTTTCACATATCACGTGCTCCGTAAGACTTACTCCACTTTTCTACTAAGAGTAAGAAGTAAATGAATACAAGTGGTTAAGCTTCACAGTAGCTTCCCTTCCTGGTCATGCTCACCATTTACTTTTTCACATGCAGACTTTTAAGAATTAATAAATTTTTTTAAATTGTTTTTTCAAGAACGAATGTGTAGAAATATATTGCTGAGGTCAGTTGGTCTGTTCAGGTTGGAGAAGAGGAGACTGAGGGGAGACCTCATTGTTGTTACAACTTTCTTGTGAGGGGAAGAGGTGGGGTAGGCACTGATCTCTGCTCTATGGTGACCAGTGACCCGAGGGAGTGGCCTGAAGTTGTGTCAGGGAAGGTTTAGATTGGATATTGGAAAGAGGGTTTTCACCCAGAGGGTGGTTGGGCGCTGGAACAGGCTCCCCAGGCCAGTGGTCACAGCACAAGGCCTGACATAGTTCAAGAAGCATCTGGATGATGCTCTCAGGCCCATGGTGTGACTCCTGGGAATGGATGGTCCTGTGCAGGGCTGAGTTAGACTCAATGATCCTTGTGAGGCCCTTCCAACTCAGCATATTCTGTGATTTAATGTTATGCAGAACAGTTTACCCTTGAAGAAAGTTTGTTCAAGCTTTGAAAATTCCAAAATACAAACTTGTGGGTTATTGTACTGATTTCACATGGTAACTTTTCCTTAAATTGCTTTGGAAACTGTGGATAGTCCAAGTGAGGAAGCTCTTTGGTCTCCATGTCATGTGTTTACAAATCTTCCAGGTACTTGTGGGTCTTAAACATAGCTTCATTTTGCTTTTTAGGGGAACAACACGGTATATTAGGTTTGCAAAAGAAACAAGGTTAAACTTTCCTTTCAAACCCACAAATGAAAGGTGATCATTTTTGTAAAGAAAACTAAATTGCCCTTTTCAATTGTTTAAAAGAGAATTTATGGCCCATGGTTTTCCTTAATTTCTACTTGGATAAATTAGTAATTTTTTTTCCAGTCTTCTTAGATCCTTATTTTCTCCTTGGAGGATCAAAACCTTCAGCATTATTAATATGACAAATTCATAGAAGCAGTTTCTAAATTCCTGAGTAATTTTAATTACTAAGCAAGTTCCTAGAAAATTTGAAAATCTTTTGGTGATATTTCTTCAGCTTCACCCTTAGGTAACCCCCTGCTGATTCCTTAACATTTATTGGCATCTATTAGCACTATTTTATGGCCACTTTTCTTTGCTCTATCATAGTATTTCCTATAATGTATAGTAATGAAGCTACTTTCCATCCTGCAACTGCAGCACACGTTTCCTGTCAAATTATAGCCAAAAATAAGTATATGTAAACTATACTTTCCAGGTTATATTAATTAGTATGAGTATTTTGAATTAGTAAACACTCTATGCAAGCAGTAAGACAACATTCACTGCACTTGCTAAAGGAATTTAGACTATCCAGCATACTAAAAATTTAGCTGCTAGATGCTACACTGAGGTACAGACAATTGGAATCATAGAATCATGGAATCAGAGGGGTTGGAAAGAACCTCTGACATCATCAAGTCCAACCCTTGATCCACTACCACTACAGTTACTAGACTATGGCACTATGACACATCCAGTCTCTTCTTAAAAACCTCCAGGGATGGAGAATCCACCACCTCCCTGGGCAGCCCGTTCCAGTGCCTGACCACCCTCTCCGTAAGGAATTTCTTCCTAACATCGAATCTAAACTTCCCCTGGCAGAAAGCTTGAGACCGTGCCCTCTTGTCTTACTGCTGATTGTCTGAGAGAAGAGACCAACCCCCACCTGGCTTCAACCTCCTTTCAGGTAGTTACAGAGAGCGATGAGGTCTCCCCTGAGCCTCCTCTTCTCCAGGATAAACAACCCCAGCTCCCTCAGCCTCTCCTTCTATTGCTTGTATTCAAGTCCCTTCACCATCCTGATCACTCTTCTCTGGACCCGCTCCAGCACCTCAATGTCCTTCCTGATCTGAGGGGCCCAGAACACAGTACTCCAGGTGTGGCCTCACCAGTGCTGAGTACAGGGGAAGGATCACTTCTCTGCTCCTGCTGGCCACACTGTTCCTGATCCAGACCAGGATGCCATTGGCCTTCTTGGCCACCTGGGCACACTGCTGGCTCATATTCAGCTTCCTGTTGATGAAAACTCCCAGGTCCCTTTCTACCTGGCTGCTCTCCAACCATTCTGTCCCCAGCCTGTAGTGCTGCAGGGGGTTGTTGTGGCCAAGGTGCAGGACCCAGCACTTGGTAAAATAGTGAAATGGAAATTAACATTTCAAGGGTAGTCATGTGATAATGAATGTGGGAAATTTTGTAGGATATTTCATTTCAGACACTCCAATGATATTATCTCAAAAGATGTATTCTGTACAACTAATATCATTAACTCCTATTTGTTTTGTGGAAAAGAAATGCACCACTCTTGCAGGATGGTAATGACCAGCTAGGGATTATTTGGAAGGTACCTTGTTATCTCCAATCCTGGTTTTGTTTTGTGTAAGCTTATGTAGTGTGTCATCAGCAGTGACTAGCTTTTCAGAATATTGCAAACTCTGTTTTCCTCCTGGAAAGAACAAATACTCTTCTGCAGTCAGCACTTTAACTTAATCCAAAATGGTGATGAGAATCTATGACAATTGCAACTGCAGACAAAAAGTAGGCAAAAATACTTTATGTAGTGATAAACTTTAATGCTGAACTTAGTGTTAAACTTTTAAACTTATAATAGCATTTTGCAAAGCTTGCAAGTATTTTAGGTCCAAATTCTGCTTTAGTGTGCAGCTATTAGTCATTCATTCAAAATGTGAGTTTTCAGCGGGAGGGGAGTGCTACTCAAGTGGAAGAAAGATAAGTATGGTCTTTAGTTTCTGCAAGTGTGGGGAAATCTAAACTTCAAATTGTCCAGATCTCTTCCAAGAAATATTACAGAATCACAGAATATGGCAAGTTGGAAGGCACCCTCACAGATCATTGTGTCCAACCTGCACAGGGCCATTCCCAAGAGTCACACCATGCGCCTGAGAATATCGTCTAAACGCTCATTTCGTACATTGTTTACATCTTTCAGGAATGGTAAAAAAGAATACATTCTGGTTTTTGTGGCCATAAAAGTATGGTGTATTGGGACATTTTCTGAGATGTTGATTTGCCTATGGCCAGCTAAGACGTCTGGCTAACCCTGCAGGAGGAATAGAAAAATAGGAATAGCTGCCCCTCCTGTAGGAGAAAGACATGTGGAACTAACACACAACTTTTCTTCCTCTCTCCATCTTGGTCTACAGCCTGGTAGAATTTAGAGAACATTGTCAGAGATGGGCCATGGCTAAAACAAATACTCCCCTATTAACTTTGAGTACCTATGGCAGGATATTTTGTCCCTCTCTCCTTTTTGCACTTGCGATCTCACACATCCTCTCAAGCACATAGTGCAATTTGGGGCCAGGAGCCCCTTCCAACTCAGGATACTCTATGATTCCATGAGTCTATCCTAATACTCTGATGCTGGGGCACTGCTTTAGCATGAATCACTCTGATTAGCACACAAAATAGACTGAATGCCCTGCAGCACTCTTGGGATTGACTGTCACTCTGGTGATCAGGGGTCTCAGGACAAAAAAATTTAGGGAACTAGAAATACAAATAATTAGTAAATCTTTGAACCTTAGGAGAATTATGAAACTTGCATATTTCGGGATATGAAAGGATAAACTGTGCTGGTTTTTCCACTTAAGAGATAACTGAATAATAAGTTACTGAAACTGTAGAGGATTGTTTTGCCTTCCTGTTACTTAAGTGACCTTGCAAAAATTATGTCTCTTGATAATACTTCCACTTATAGCTCTTCTAATAAGGGAAGTATGCCTGGAACTGTAATTAGGAGAAAGAATATCTTGAAATAAGCAGTACACTGCCTTTTCCAAACAATAACTTAAGCAGATCTGTATGATTCATGAGAAGTACTTTCAAATATGTCTTGCTTTCTACTGATAAATGCTTGTATAACTGCAAATGCTTAGATACACCCTCAGCAGTACACATAAAAGCAGACCAATTGACTTCAAACATAATTTTAAATATGTATGTATGTAAGTATTTGCAAAGATTCAATCTTTGTAGACATAAGCTCTAGTTCTTTTTAAGGTAAATAACTCTTTTTCTAAAGTTCAGGCAGCAAAGTGTGCATGCCAATTTTCTACCTTTAAAAAATGTAAGTACTGGGGTGGAGACTCAGCTTGACAATTTCACTTAGGTAATGCTTAGAAATTAGGTCTTTCCCAACAGCCACTTCTGCTTCTTGCCTGAGAAAACCCACAGACGTGATCTCAAAAGGACCTGTGTCCTCTCTCTCTTATTGTGCCAGAGCATCTCAGGTGAGACAGTCTCCACACCTCTTAGATTTCATTGAAATATTTTCTTCCTAAATGTTTTTAAAAGCAGTTTCATTTGGTTGATTACAATGAAATCAAAATTGCAGTTTTACTCTTTCTTGAGAGCAAAAGGAGTATAGCTGTTGTGGCTCCAGCAACAAGCTTTGTATGCAGCGGGTTATCATTCTATTTAACCTGTTAGCACAGGGCCCTCTCCTTCCTCTCCTCCCTCTAACAGGAGAAAGAGGGATGGTAAAAAAAAAAAAAGGAAAACATTTGATTGTATTAAATTCAGAGACAAAATAGCAGTCATTTGGACCTCTTATTTCTTTTACACTTGATTGGAAAAGAAGTCAGGTGACCCAGTTAGGCGGGGTGCTTCATTAAGTTATTGGAGCCATGTTTACATGGAAGTTTCTTGATATCATTTTGACAAGATAAAAAGCTTTTAAAGTATAGGAAATGTAATTCATACTCACCCGAAAGTTTTTGCACCGTCACTCAAATGAAAAACATCTTTCCTGCAAATAAGATTCACATTTCAAATTTTTAATTTTTTACTTGAGGTTGGTTTCATCTGAAAGTTAATTTTCTGACAACAGGGCTGGCACATATGTCTACTCCTCTGATAGTAAATTATCCTGTGAATTAACTTTTTGAATGCTGTGTCACCATCCACAGCACTGGCTTTTATCTGTCATAATGTCAGGCTGCAGTCCTGCATGAAGCTGGCTCTCCACAGCTCTGAGTTATGGCTCAACGAAAGTCAAGGACTGGTTCTGTAAAAGAACTGCAGTTGTCAGAGTTCTAATTATTTATTATTAGTACTGGGCTCATACAACACATAATCCTCTTTAGCATTGAGCTCATTTGCTTTTGCTATTTTTGGAAAAAGTACCAATTGGAAAGTTTGACATTGTGCTGGGTAAAATTTAACCGCACTGAGTAGTTTCTCTTTGTTCTGTAAGGAAAGTTACTTATTGTGCATGAGATCATTATATATTGTATCCTATAAAGAGTGCTATCTGTTTTTTGAACTTCTTAAAGGGAATTAAGACTGACTATCTGAAATTTCTATTCCCTGAAATATGTATTGACAATGATTTTCAGTACAGTTAAAAAAAAAATATATAGCAGCTAGAATATTCTAGGAATTCTGGAATCACCCTGTTTGTTAGGAAATTTATTTTTTTCCAACTATCATCTTCCTCATCTCATAGTAGGCCATGTTCTGGTGGTATGATAAAACCTGAATAAAAGTTAACTTGTATCAAAGACTGAGAAAATTTTTTGGTATTTTAGTTGGGGTTTTGTTGACAATAGACTACAAATATCTGCTTTGTAAACAAGAATGCTTTGTAAACAGGAATGCTACCAGTTTAAAAGGTTTGTATTTTTGCACTGGTTTAAAAAGAAATTAAACTGAGGTAAACACTCATTTGGAAACTCTTGAAGTAGCGTTAATAGAATTCATTTTGGTTTAGCCTGTATCAATGTAAACATCACTTCTTTTGAACATCCTGGTTGCTCCAGGGAAAATGCATCCATACCTGGGTAACTTAGGAACCAGCACTGCCAGGAAAATTGTGCTTGTGGGATCAGGCAATGAGCTCTGGACTCCAGATGCCTGAAGGAACCTGCAAAGTGGCTGGCAGTGAAGTAGAGGCTGTTCTTTGTGGGGGAGAAGGATGGGTTGCTTTTTTATCCTTAGGTAAATGCAGTGTCAATCCAGGCATTAAGACAGTTGTTTGCTTTAAGAAGGAGAACTTCAGCAACAATTTGGACCACTCTGGCAAGTCTGTGACCAAGCAAATCTCTGCAGAGTAGAATAAGCTGCAGTGCCAGCAGTACTGAGAAGGGATTGAAGAGCGATTCTGGATGACAGATGACCCTCACTTTTCTCTGCTTCAAAGTCTGGGAGAAAATCTAGTGTAAAGAAATTTACCTGATGGGCACATATTTATGCTAATATATATATATATAAAATGCTGATATATATATATGCTAACATACAGAGAGAATGAAAAGCACCAGTTAGCTGGAGATGAGTAAGTGAGACAATGCCACAGAAAAGATTTTTTTCTTCTTTCTTCATTTTTTGTGTGTGTCTGCCTTGTGCATTGAAACTCCTTGACATAGTAGTGGAGTGACTTTTATTCTTTCTCTGCCCAATGACATAGCTACAATTGAACAGGAGGGGTAGACAGTCTCTAGTGAGGATTTCATTTTTTTCTGCCTTTAAATAAATTGCACTGTATTTCATTGAGATCTGCCTTAGCAGCAAAACTGCCTCTACCACTTTTCTGTGCCAACTTCCAGCACTCTAAGTATACTTTCTGGTTTGATGAAATGTTGAAGATGAAGAAAGCATAAAATAAGTAGAACAAAGATTTTGAGATTCACATTAAATTTCAGATAACTTTCCCTTACTCAGAGATTAAACATTCTGTATTTAAATAGCCTTCATAATTCTTTCTTGCACTGATAATCTGTATGATTTTAAAGCAAGTCACTGCTTCTCTTGGCACCAGCCTGAATGCGAGGTTTATAGTCAGGCAGAACATTCTTTAGGAGGGACAGACCTTGGTACAGTAGCTCTTCCGGTGGCCTTTGTTCCCTCTGCCACCTCCCATCCCATCCATTACCTTCCTGCCTCATCTGAGTCACCCTGTTCATGAGCAACCCATGTGGCTCTGTGTTCAGGGCCCTCATGTGTGGGGCTATAACACTCACAGCTGCAGGGGATTACACACAGTGCCCTGGTTCAGTCCCTTTCTCTTCTTTCTTACAAATATCTCCAAAATATATGAGTTAATTTTATCTTTTAAATTTTGGGAACAGAAACACTTACTGACAGGCATCTACTGGTCCTCTGGATTAGGTATGCCTTTGGCAAAACATATTTTAAAGCTTTCCTTATGCTGTTTAGTGATTTTCCTTGTGATATATATACTTTGTCCTATTTTTTACAAAGCCTAAATGAAAGAGAAATACAGTTGGGCACAACAATTGATTAGAAACTGAAGCACTAAAGAATACTAAAAAAGAGATAAGAAACAAACTCAGTGGCCCAAAAATATTAATCAAACAAATTACCTTTATTATATCTGTTTCAAAACATGGTTTAACTAGGCTAAAATAAAAAATTAAGTGAAACAATGAGCTCCCAAAGCATTGTTTGGAAACAGATGACACATCAGCTATTTCTGGATGTTCAGGATTCTGAAAAAATGACACTGCTCTGAAATGTACCCATGTGACCAGCTCATTGATTAGACTAATGGAGAAGAGTAGAAACACTTGGTCATGTCACTATAGTGAGGAGAAGCTGGTCTTTTCTGCTGTGTGAGAAGCAACACATTTTTGGTGGAGTTGGGAAGGGATCTGGCCATACAAAAGAGAAGTCTGCAGAGTCTTTCAGATACATACACCACAGAGGAGAGTGTTTGTCTTACACATTATTTTTCATTAACTCTACTCTAAACATATCATATAGTGAGTAATCCATGAAATGAAAGGGCTGCTTTCAGTGTGTCAGGTATGGCTTGTGGTAGGATAGCAAGGGTGGCACAGGGCTGAATGTCTGGGCTCTGAGGGAAAGTACGAAGACCTTTTTTAGTTTAGGAACCTACTCAGGTACTTTGGGGCAGGCAGTACAGCGTAGGTGTATCCATATTGCAACTGGAATTGAAATCAAATACCCATATCCTTTTCCTCAACCCAGAGGGCCAGCTGGTGTGCCAAAATGAAGCCAGAGCATGCAGAGGTGTGGTTGACCAGAAATGAAGGCCTAGACCTGAAGCTAAGAGTTTCTCACTATAATGGTGCAGCTGGACCAGTACCCAGAAAATCTCTGCATTGACCAGAGGGAGACTGGCATCTAACATGAGCCCTTCGGAGTAAAAACACACACACACAGAACAGGACACGTGCTTTGAAACTGCTGTGTGAATACCTCCATTCAAGTGCCAATAGCATCATAAGCTGTTCCAGCACCTACAATTCTAAAGAGCACTACATCTGTTAATTTCTGCTTTCCTCAGTGCAGAAGCCTATGGATATATTTTCCTCAGAAGTGCAAGCCTCATTTCACAATCTCCTCTTCACCAAAGGAGAAGCTCTGGGAACCTGAAGGGGCAGCAAATGAGCCTTATCTTTCAAGTCTGTTAACATCTAGATTTGTGCTAACCCTGCTCAGTGAGTTCTGGAGTTTCCAGCTATTCTACAGCCTTGATAGCTTCACCTCTGGCAGTGGTACTTCTGTTAGTGTCTCTCCCTAAGTCTTTGTAAGCTACACATGTAAGTAATCTAGTGAGTGCTAAGATTCAGTATATCCACAAAATCCAGGAGATTATCCATAATAAAAACCCCTGCTGCACACCTTGTCTCCAAAATGTTTCCAAAGTATGTGTGGCGATCTAGAGACAGATTCAAAGCATGTTCAGGTCTAGCATGAACCTGGAAAGTTGTTTGGAAACTACTTCTATGTCTTAAATTGTCTAATGGTGAGGGCTGTTTCTGAAATACACAGGTACAGAACACAGAGTGAGAGCGTAGCTTCAAGCAATTTTTATTTTGGGAAAGCTGTTCTGTGAAGGTTTCATTGTTTTAAGCACTGGCCACACATTGCAATTCCTCTACCTCAGGTTACCCTCTGTTTTGCTGTGCCAACACTGCTCTATATAAGGCTACATTTTAAAATTCTTGAAATTGTATATGTATGTTTTTAAGTTAGGATTAAAAAAATCCCTGGAAAAGTCCCACAGAGAGGTAGTCCAGATGCCAAGGATATGTGGTTGAGTGTAAAGGGTTATGAAGAAAATTAATATAAGGGCTAACCTAAAGAGGTTTCATTTGCTTTTCACGTGGGACTATTGTGCTTTAAAAAGAATTTACACATTTAGAGGAGCTATTCTTGCTCTGGCAAAACACTGGGTAAGCCCAACTATGCTTGGAGGGCCTGGGCTGAGCAGTTACTTAATCCAATGCTTGCTAGCTTCTTCCAAAGATGACAAAGAAGGAAAGTTTACTGGGCACAAACATCTATGGGTTGTTGTACTTACCTTGAAGAGACAGTGTCACCACACAGCAGCATAAGCAGCAAGTGGGTAACAGGAATAGGTAAAGAAACAGAAATAATTAGTAGAAAGGGCCTATCAAGAGGATCTAGTGGCAGCAATTGGGCTGAGGAGAGCTAGCAAGGAAGGGAAGTAGAGAAGACACTTTCCGTTTAAGTATGGTCAAGTACAGTTTAAATCCAGTGAGACCTGCCTGCCCAGAAGCCCAAGCTGATATTAGCAGATAGGCAACACAGCTTCAGGGTGAAACATGTTCAGGTTGATGCACAGCAGATGTATTTTCCTATAACAAGAAAAGGAGATTAATTCTTATCCATTTAGTTTGGGGGAGGACACTGGTTTTCCTGTTGCGGATTTCTTTCTCTTCTGCCTGGTTAAGCCTGTGTTGCTCATTAGTTGGAAGGATGCAGTGTAACTCATTGCCCACTTACTCAGTCAGGCACTTTCTAAAGACAGGACATGATCTTCCATGTCCTTTGACAGATGCTTTAGCATTTCAGGGAAGACATACCAAAGCCAGATCCAGGTCAGCTGAGACCTGGGAGAGGCTGCAGTTATTATTAAAGATGGGGGAACATGCTCATTAGCAAGGCAGACAATGAAACAAAGCTGTTTTGTTCCACCATTTGTGTGTCTGCAAAATATTAAGTAGCACTCCAAACTACACTGTAAGCCTTCATCATGTCAGTTAGGCTTTCTCATCTGATTAGAGATATTTTTACTCTTCAAGACAGTGAACTCATTATGATCTTTACTGTCTTTTCTTCCTAAGTGGATTTCTTACATCAAGGGGATTTTGCTTTTGCAAGTTTGCCAAAGTACCCTGTGTTTGCTGTAGTTCTTTGTCACAAAATGCAGTTGACCTTGTCTATGGGGGCTGAGGACCAGCTTCTGGCCCAGCTTCTCCTGACTTCTGAAGAGGGCAATACTCTCATCCCACACAGCAAAACAAATATATTTCTATTGGTTTAAGGGGGAGAAGGGTGGTTTAAACTTTAAAAAAAAAGTGTCTGGTTAAAATCATACTTATATCACTCCTCAATAGGTGGGGCATAACAAAATCAAACTTCTAGTAAATCTTTCCAATGAAAAGGAATTGCTAGATAGGCTCTCATTGTGGCACTCGTACAGCTAAAAGTGATTAAATACTTTAGTAGTGGGATTTTGATTCTGATGATAAATGAAGAAAAAGGAACACATGCAACAGTGGCAACAGACTTCCTCGACCAAAATTAGCTGTGATTAGAAGCCATTGTCTTTCTCTTTTGTGCTTTTATAGTGATTACAGTTTGTATGTTTGTGCTTCTAGGGTTTGTTTACATAACAAAACTTTTTTACAAGTCCCTATTCTCCTATTAATTTTCTGGAAACCATTTCATTTGGATTTTCTCAATCATAAAGATAAACAAATGAGGAATAGAGTCCTCATAAGTGTATCCTCTGAACTCCAGTGCATTTTCATAATTTTCTTTTTCTTCCTTTGTGTTGATATAACAAGATTTCAGATGGTAAGTGACCCTCATTTCAAATATCTATTTTAAACCAATTACAGATATACACTATTGACACAAAGCTGACTCTTTTTTCACAGTGTGTTGAAGCAACATTCAGTTTAATCGCAAAATGGATTCTTTTAAATTTTTTATTCTGGTAATTTCTCCTGCATTGTAAATAAAAACATTCTATATTTATTTGTTCTTTTAGCACATCCTGGTTTCAAAGGGACTCAGGAACTACAGAGTCTGTATGATGTAGAAAGCTGTGGAGTTTTTTATACCAGATTTAAACAGATCTGCAACAATTATTCCATAATTTGAAGTATAGCAAAGGTACCCTGTATCAGCAGCAGATTCATGTTTTGTTCCTATTCATGTTGAAAATGAAATTATTGTCTTGTCACTTAGTGCAAGCTGGAGTAAAATTGAGAACTTGCCTCAAAGATATTTCCTTACAAAATAACAGGAGTAAATGTGAAAGCAGAAAGGAATTTCTTGAGATTTTTCAGCAGTTTAACCCCAAGTAATTATAAGGTGATTTTTTATTTAGTTCAGTTATAAAATATTTATGCAGAAATACTCATGGAGAAGCAACATTTCATTCAAAGAACGCCTGGCAGTAAGGGGTAGGTTAGGCATTAAAAATAAATTAGAACACAATACTCATTATACAAACACCAGCAAAAATAAGAGTGCTAAGGACATAATTTTCTAAAAATGCACATCTGCAACAAGCTCCAGTGGTGTGTATAGTAAGTGAAGTTTGAAATTTTTTTGTACAGCTGCTTATCTGTTGAATGCCATTTCTTCATTTGAATTGCCAGCAATCAATGCAGTCTTCTGTGCATTTTGGCGGAGCCCGTTAGCCCTGTAAGGCGATCCACCTACGTCCTGAGGACCTCGCTGCCACTGTCCAAGCTCACTTGGCCCCAGCAGACGAACCTTAGGATTAAAGGGTGGGCTCAGTTCTGCGCGCACTGTGTCCCACCTAAAATAAATCCAAATGCGCAGGCTGGAAGGCGTACAAAGACCTTCCACAGATCTTCGTTCACGAAGTCTGGCCATTCAGGTTTGTTTTTTTCAATTAGAAGCTGTCTCTTCTGCTGTGACTCACATCACTGTTATTTATTTACCTTTTAGTATTACAGGGAGCTGCAGGTTAGGGTCATAACTCCCTTGTGCTGGCTACCTTACCTACAAAAGAACCTCTCCTGACTCAAATGTATAACCAAAAGCTCTGATCTTGGAAAAGCTCAAAGCTGTGTAATAAGACCACCCTGGTTAATGTGAGGCAAGTAAAAGTCTTTGATGGTTCAGGCTTTCCTGGGTATGTGAACTAAGCCAAAGGGAATACGAGAAAGTAATAACAAGTGAAAAATAAATACTAAAATGAGACTTAATAACACTCCAGCACCATCAGAAACCCAGAAGAGCCCAGGGCCCTTTTTTTAAGGGAATTTCTTTATGAGGGTAGACATTTTGTTATGCCCTACCTACTGAGGAGTGATATAAGTATGAATCTTATCCAGACACCTTTTTTTTAAAGTTTAAACCACCCTTCTCCACCTCAAACCAGCTCTGACTGCATAACTTTTTTTCTAAAATCATTTGATGAACAAAGTAAATAAAATACACAACAGTACAAAGAAAAGAAACAGAAAGTAACAGAAGAACAATTTCAGTTTGTAGTTTCCAAACATAGAAATGACAGTTATCTGCATCCTTTACAAAGAACCATGAACATCTGCTGAACAAAGAGGTGGGAGAAATTTAACTTGATAGTACCAAAACTAGGTTCAAGACATAAGATTTTAGCAATTCTTGTTCAAAGCTGCATTTCATTACACTTTTACAGAGGAGATTATCAAGGTATGGTTATGATTTATACAATTCTGTATATGTTATAAATAATCATTAACAATTTTCTGTGAAGACTCGAGCAGATTGGATGAGGTGTTCTTTACCTCTAAATGATAAGACCGGCCATTGTCTCCCATTTATTACTAATTTTCATTTGTTAAAACCTTTCAGTAGGAGAGTACTGGAAGGAAAATGTCAGTTTTAGGGATTACAGCATATGAGACTTAAGAGGACAGGCACTATTGCGATAGCAACAACGGTATCGGTGGGAGGAGAGGTCATAGTGCTTCTTTCCTGGCTCCCAATGAAGTTGTCACAGTCCAATATTTTGCAGCTTTTTTCACCAGAGGAGTGTAATCTACTGGGTTGTACCTGGTGATGACCTCTGCACCAAAGCACATTGTCTTTTACTACTAAATTGTGTGTTCTGGGAGTTCTATGTGAGGCATTCATAATTCCTCCTGCTCTTATTTTCTCAGAGACCCCTCATTCTATATTTTTCAGACACTATTGATTTTGTGTCACAAGATGTACTATATCAATTCAAAGAAAAAGAAAGGAGATGTTCAGTAATCTTATTCTAATCTTGACAGACCTTCTCTATCTGAAATTAAGTATAAGGTCATTTACCCTTTGATGAGACTGAGTCACGAGTTCTTTCTTTTGCAAAATGCAAAATATTTCAGGCATGGGACTTAGGTTATCCCTAGACTGATACTGATTTTTTTTTTCATATCTCTTACATTAAAATGTTCAGAATATTTTTTCCAGTAAGGTTATTGCTTCAGGGGAATTGAAAACAGGCAACAGCCTGTGATCATCTGCATTACTGTTAAATTAATGGTTATTTATTCACGAGGCAAATGGAGGAAAAGGTCACATGAATTGTCATTTCTGCATCTATATTCTGATCTAGTTGCAGTACCTCCCATGAACTTCTCTGGGGAAAGTGAACGATTTACTGTCTCAATCACTTTGGAAGGTATGGAGAGTGGTTAAATTAGGTATTGGAAAAGGTTTTAGCTGACCAGAGAGTTCTTTTGTTCATAATGGACAGTCTTTATTCCCTCTGCTCAGCTTACTGATGTTTGACTTACTGGAAATTTTGGCATTTTTGCTCCTGTTCAGACAGAATGTTTCTCACACGCATGTGCATTTGACTTGCAGTTCTTACCTGATCATCTTTTGAGTTCACATAAGATAGTTACTCCCATTCACCCCCAAAAAATTACTCAGAAAAATATTTTTGTCAAATCCCTTCACAATTCCCTTCCTGTACTAATGCCAATTAAAAAGGATGAAGTACTGATAGCATAGAGGGCAGTGCTCTCTTATGGTGGCCTGGAGGGTCTACTGCAGAAGAAAGAATTTTGTAATTGGTTAACTCAACTTGGACAACTTGCTCAGTTAGTTTTTAGGATTAGCAGTTAGAATATTGTTTATTAGGAATTGGGCTGGTATGGAGACTAGAGACCAGACAAGTCCAAGTTTAGTCAGTAGAGCACTAAGGACCAGAAATAGACTGGATGAGCTTTGAAGGGGAAGGAGGGATTCATAGTACTGTTAATACCTACCAGAACTAGATATCTACATAGCTGAGGCCCAAACATAGATCTCCAGGCTGTTGAAAGAATGATGAAGATTTTCAGAGTAGTTGAAGAAATCAATGGAAATATCAGAAAGCCATGAGGAAGAGGTCTTGATCAATGAAAACCAGATGTGAAGAGTGAAGATCATGGTTTGGTGAGGGTCAAGTTTAATAGAGATGGTGACAGCTGCTTCTTCTGTCTGGAACAATCAACTGCAGCTGAAATAGGTGGAGAGAGAGTTCAAATGAGACTGAAGGTCACAGCTAAAAATGATGGAAGTGACTGTAGCTACCAGAAGCATGGAACTCGACAGGAAGTGGCATTAGCTGGTAGTCTGGTTTCTGAAAGTGTCAGGCTGATTGTGTGTCAATGCAATTTGTGAAAGTAGAATTGGTTTGTTGTAAGTAATGTGTTTGTGTGGGTGATAAGTGGGTGTTGTAAGAATTGATGAATTCATTCACATTAGTGTACATTTCCTCTGTCACTTATAGATTGATACTTTACCCTCAGAAGAGGAAACAAATTCAGTCTTCTTTTTTTTTTTTTTTTTACTGTGTTTTCATTTGCACAACAGCCAGAAGAATTTCTGAATTCCGTACTCTCTTAGTGTTTAAAGTTACAGGCAGCAGAGGCAATCAATTTTCTTATTCTTTTGCTAGGCACGATTCAAATTCCCAGTCTCCCTCATCCTTGCTCACAGTCCAGCACAAGATCCATTTCCCATGAATGCTATCACTGAGAAACAAAAGTGATAGATTTTGGCTACTACTTATCATTTGTGCAGCAGCATACATCCCAGAAGCACTCACGAACAGCTGGGAGGCAGTACTTTTGTGTGTCTAAGGAGAGAGAACAAAGTCACATTTTAGATAACTGCATCTCTGTCTCCTGGAAAAAGTGTAGACAATATTGACTTGGCATGAGACCTTAAGACTAGAGAGGAAGGATTCCGCCAATTTTCTTGATGATGCCAGTCTAATACAAAGATCTGACAGCCATGAGAGAGACTTGAAAGAAATATGGGCACACAGAAAGATAGCATCTTCCTTGGTTAATTGATTAGATGTGTATTTATGACATTACATAGACTGGTAACTTCAGGAAGCCAAGACTAGTGCCTTGGCTTCAGGTCAGTGAAGGGGAGTGAAGGGGAGTCTCATGTCTGATGATACAGTGATTCATGGCCAGTGAAATTCATGGCAGAAGACTCTCTGTGAAGAGAGGCAGCCCTATTGGCACTCCAATTAGCCGTGTTTATAATAGATGGCATGGCTGGAAATCATTGTGATTCATGAGCAATAATATTCATGACAAAAGTGACTCTTTTATTTCAAGGAAAAAGACCAGGAACTGTTCTAAATTGCACATGATTGTGATTAATGGCTTGGGAAGATAAATCATGAGTGGGTGTCTGAGACCAGTGCTGTGTTGAGAAATCTATTTGAGCCACTTCCACAGGAGCAGGAAAGAGAGGAGGAATAGCTGTCTGAGCATCCTTGCTTGTCAAACACCTCCCACAGATTCTCAATAGAGTATTAAGGTCTGTGCAGGTAGTTCAAAATTGATGCAATGAGTGTTGACGACATTATATCATTATATCAATCCTCCAACCTTTTGGCTGCTGGGAATTCATCCAGTATTTTGTGGTATATCCAAACTTTTCTTTGTGCTCAAAGAATCCCAGATGAGATTGAAAAAATGAAAGGAGGGTGGGAAGAAAGAATGGGTGATAAGAAGGTGGCAGAAACCACAGGATAATTAGTGCTGTGTAAGTTTCTACATCTTATTTCCTAGGAGAAATGGAAAAAGCAGAGGGTCTCCAGCTAGGTGGATGGAGTGAAAACCAGTACTGGGCAGTGCAGAGCAGGACAGGGTCAGGGCTTCACCAGAGCTCTACCCAAAGCAAAGAGTTACAATCTACAAAGTTAGAAAACAGATCTGAAGGAACTGGAATGGATTTATTTTGAAATGGGTAAATTTGCATAGGAAAAATAACTGACAGATGTCTGAGGACTGTTTTATCAGCACAAGCATCTGTGGTCTCCTTCCAGTCCTGTTCAAAAGATATCATCATCTTCAGTTGATTCTAATCATTGTAGTAGAAACACTTCTATCCCTCCTTCTTTGTCTTGTTCTCATAGCACAATTTTAATCTAATGGTTAAACCCATATACTGAAGATTCTTCTTCAGTAACAAATATTAATATGCAACTTTTCATTGCCTCGTCCTCACAACAATCTTGTTTATGAAGTGTTTCAGACTATAAGTTTCAGCTTTCCTGACAATATTCTTAAACTGGAACATCTTATTTATTAAAATATTCTGCTGTATAGAAATACCAGCGTAGCTGACAGTATCTGCCATCAGTATGTAGTATCCAGGAGCTCAGGTCATGGGCTAAAACTTCATTGAGCTCTGTGTTGCCAAGACAGGGAAAAAAGGAAAGCTCCTAATGCATCGAACAAGTAGGATATATAAACAGTGAGTGCAAGTGAGGCTACAGTAATGCTTAATCATTATTGCTGCTTATGGAAAGAAATGTTTTTAAAAGTTGTGCTTAATATAAAGCTACTGTCCTACATCTTGTCTTCTTTTTCGTTAAAGATAGAAAAAGTACTTCTGTGGTTGCAAAATCTGTTCCCCCTCAGCAGCTGTGTTTTCCTTTGTAGAACCAACTATAAAAATGTACCCTGCATGTCACGCTAAGAGATGTTCTTCTGGAGATTCTCCACGTGTTTAGCAAAATCACTGGTTGAAGCTGAAGCTGCGAGTATGGATCTAGTCGAATCTATAGTCTGAATCAAGAGCCTGTTCTTATCGAAAAGCCATTTGTGTTCCCTTGGCTTTTAACATGAATACTGCCAGTAAATCTTTTGATACAATTTTCTTTTCAAAAGATATTCCTTTTAAGTGCCCAGGATGACCCTTTATACCCCATGGGCCTCTGAGGATCCAGTTGCACTCTACATGGGGCTGCTGAGCTGTGAACGAGCTCTGCTGCTGCTGAAGGTGTCAGAAGAGGAGATTTGAAAGAAATGAGGGAGTCACCCTCACAAAATGCCAGTGGCTTTAAAGAGTTGAAGGTGCTTCACCTCCTGAGCTCAAGAATCTTCCATCCTAAAATGGGATTTCTCTTAAGAGAAACTGAAGCTGTTGTATTCAATTTCCCCTTAATAAAATATCATTCTTTCTCTGGTGACACCTTCCTCTCCTGTCCCCTCTAAGGGAGAACAGTAATACAGTAGACAGAAAGACAGTTATATTAGAAATAGCATTGGGTACACAAATATCACTCAAGGTATATCTAATAAGTATTTTGTAGCAGGTACAAGTTTTCTTTACTCATGTTCTAGGCCAGGCAGTTAAAAGTCAGTTCCTAAACATGTATTGTGGCACTGTATTTAAATCAGTAATACTATAAAGAGCATGGCTTTTTGTAATCATATCCTCCATCTCATGTTTACACTTTCTTCTTTCTGAAGTTAAGACTACGGTACTGAAATGGAGTCTTTGGAAAAAGTCTCTACTGATATTTCTGAAAGCCTACATATGTTGGAAATCTTGTGAGAATATCTGCTCTTCTGAGTTCTCAGAGAGGAAAGAAAAACTTTCCTGCAGCTGAGTAAAAATTCTAGGTTTTGTTTGATGAGACGTTAGGGCAAACACAAATGCTATTTGTCAAATTCAAAATGATTTTCATCATGGCAAACAGTAAATGCCCTAGTGTGGTGACCTTAATTACCGGAAGTATCATCAAAGGATGGATTTCAAAAAGAAGGAGTTTGAAGAATCCTGCAGTCCTGGCTACTGTGCCTGCCAGCAAAACTAATCACTCATCCCTCCAACCCTGTTCATTGTGTTTGCAGTAGGTAGCCCTGCCCTCCTCATCTCACACTGCTTTGACTTCCCTCCTTCAGTTGATTGCTACTCACTTTGTAAAATTAAAGACTACTACAGTCATAAATTGATGTTAAAAGAGTTATTACTTTCCCCTGACTCACTGTCATTTGGTCACAACTTTTTTAATTCCCTCCTTTTTTTTCCCTCCATTTGTCTCTCAGTCACTGCTGTCAAATTCATACAGTCCCCAAGGTCTGATTAGTCCCCTCATTCTCTAGTTCAGGGTAAGAGCCATAAAACCAAAGCTTTGTCTTGATGTTTATCAGATACAGGTTTATATCTTCAGATCTTCTGTTATAGAAAAATTTCTCTGTGTAGATCAAGCAAGGCTTACCATATTTAGCTATATTAGCCCTCATGCCCAGCAAAACTAATTGTACCTCAGATGATGAATTAATAATATTGTTGTACAAATGAAAACAAATGCGGTCTGAGAAAATTTCAATGCATGCAGTAGGTTATTTTTTTTTCATTTCTGTAATTTCTGATACCTCTTTATTTTAGTCATGTTGATTTAATCATTTGGTTGTGTATATGGTGTACAGATTGGCTAGTGCTTATGGGCATTAGTCACTGCAAACCAGTAATCTTTTTCCCCCAGACAAATTCATGTGACTCCCTGGAATGCTACAAGAACCTGCTCAAAGTTCTATATTGTCTCCCGTAAGTACAAAAAGGCTGGTAGATCTCTAAGGCTTTAGAGATCAGTATTCTTGTTTCCTTCATACTCTGTTAGAGACAGACTTGTTTACTTCCAAAAGATTTTTCTACATGATAACAGGAGACAGGAAAACTGTTTTGGACAAACTCAGATTCTGTATGAACCAAAAGATGAACCTCTGCACTTAGTGTGAGTTTTTAATAATTTAGATGTAACAGTTACATATCATATTCTTCTTCAAAGGCAATAGTTTGATAGTTGTTAAAACCAGCTGTTTTGTTTGTCTCTAATTATAAGTATAGCACAGTAAGTTGTTTCAAGTCTATGACAACCATTACACTCACCAGGATGATGTTGCAGAATTTTTCAAACACAGTAATAAAGTGCTTCCCTTAAAGTGCTTACAATCGAAATAAAAGATTTTGTCCTAGAGATAATCAGGACTGGCAAGCTAAGTGTCCAATTAAATCAATTGTTTCTTATCTTGTGAACAGGATCCGGGCTGAAACCAGATCCTCATTATATATAGACCACTATGCACTGTTAATTGGATGACAACATTTTTTTGACATTACATATTTGACCAGATAAAGATAATTATGACCCAGTGCTGAAAAGTTCATTGTACTATTATCCAATGCTTCATATGCTGAGCTTACATAAGAGCATCACTGCAATTGCTTTAAGAAGTGTTAACATAACTTACAATATCTCTGATAATTACATAAGAATGGCAATCATAGGCCAGAGAGAAAAAGAGAGGTAACTTAGCGTCAGTATGATGGTTTCTAGCAAGTCTTTACAAATTCCTGTTGTTCAAGTCATTTATTTTTCCCCAAAAGTTTCCTTTTGCTGGGAACAAGAGTTCTCTGTTTTTGTGTCTTCTGATTCCTGTGGCCAACTTTAGTTGTAAGGAAAACTACCTATTATAGGGTCTGAAAATAAGAGCATTTAGATTCTGTAAAAGCAATTTAAGAAAACACACCACCATGAAAGATACATTGTTTTTCTTAGAGGTAATCTCTTCATGTTAACCTTTTACTTTCCTTTTTTTTTCTTTCCAGGACCATGAATATTGATGAGATTCTATTCAGTTCAATCTGAAATTTCACCTACTGGACTATTTTCAAATTTCAGACTTAACACAGATTTTCTCCTATTTTCCCAGCTCTGAATAGGTGTGATTGTGTTCCTTCTTGCCATGAGTGACTCATGGCAGGGATAGACCTCTCACACTGGCATGATAAACTACAGCATGTGTCCTGCAAACTGGAATGCAGCTATGGAGCTGAGTAGTTCATGATTCTCTGAGTGGAGCTTAAGGAGGCTGAGAGGGAAGAATACCGCACAGTACTACTGAGAAGAAAAAATGGCTTTTTTTTTCCTGTTTGAGAGGTCAGACAAGATCAGAAACTGCCCTTTGGCCATACAGTTGACTGTGAAATATCAGCTAAACAAAAATCATTGTTTAAACTGCCTGTCACGGAGCACTGTTTCTCTGCGAGGGACATGGAGCAGATGCATTATGGCATATTCGAAAACTTTACAAAGCCTGGGAGAGTTCAAATCTAACAATGCAGAATAAAGCATTGTCTATTTCTATGTATGAGTAAGCTGAATGTTAGGGACAGTTTTAGAAAGCTAGTGGTGAGGGCACTGTCTTTCAGAAATGCTCTTTCAAACAACGTATGTGTTGTTACTACACATTCGTTCATTCACTTTCATTTTATTTCTGTTATCTATTTCATGAGGGTTTTTATCATCCTATGACAGAGAGACAAGTGTTTGGGTTTTTTTTCTCACTACCTTAACCTATTTTCTGAACCTACTGCAATGATGGTGATAAGTGCCATCACCATAATCTTAGAAGGTCTGTGGAAAAAGATCCAATTTTTCTTTTACAGTTCCCTCTAAAGAAGAAAACCTATCAGAACAACAACAACAAAAAACCCCACCAAAACAAAATCAAAAACACAAAACAAACAAAAACCAACAAAACAAAACCATTAAAAGTTTACTTACCAACAGGGACTTTTGTTTTCAGAACTAGAAGCCAGAAGGAGGCATGGTTGTAAACAATGGGTTGTGCAGGCTTAGTGAGAACAGCATTCAGTACTCTTTAGTGTCATCAAACAAGGAAAAGGAAGTTATTCTTTCAGTTGTATTGAAATGACTCTAAAGAAAGCTGCTGTCAGAGATTTGGTAAACCCCATCCCTGTAAGTAATACTTCATGAAAACTAGGAAGGGAAAATTGGAAAATTCTTTCACTGTTTCTGTTTTAGATATTAAAAGATATAATTGAAGACAAACAAATGGAGATTTTGTTTAGTGACACTGATAATCAGCAGACAGAAGGGAATTGAGTGTATGGTTTAGTGAGCTACACCATTTATTCCAATATGATTTGTTATTATTCAATTAGATTTGTTCATTATCCCAACAGAAATGGGCTGGGCCCCTTAAGAAAGAATTTGTCTGTTAGCAGTTTGTGGATATATATGGAAGATGTTGAAGATGGAAAGTATTTGAATCCAGCTAAAGGAGCAGATATTAAAGAATATATTTTATTCAGTGCAGACTACCAAGTAATTCTGGAAACAAAGTACTAAACATTAAAAAAGAAAACAGTGGAGAAATCCCTCCATTTTGGCCTATTCTTCACAATCTGCTAAGCTAAAAGGATACATAAACCCAACTGATGTAAATGGGCAGGTCAGGAAGAAAAAATGTTAAGCTATCACATAGCAGATTGATGTAAATTTTTCTTGATGTAAGGAGTGAGTGGAGCAAGCTAGAGATTAGAAACACTATATAACAATCTCAGTGAAACACTTCTAAACATTGTGCTAAATGGAACTGTTATAATTATCCTCACAGGTACTAGGATAACATAGCAATGAACACAGAATTGCAATAAAATGAGGGAAAACAGTCTCTAAAAAGCACACTGGCAATGCAGTTCAATCAACTATTTCTGAGGCTGTGCCTTTTTGTATTGAACCAACATGAACACTGAAAAATATTCCACAACCCCGTGGTGTGTCCAACACATTTGTGCTACTTGAGTGAATTGGTTGTCTGTAGGCACTGTTTCAGACATAGCAAATTTTAAGACTGAGAAAACATTTTGGAACTGCAATATATTTACTAAATCAGATTTATTTTTCTCTTTGTGAATGTTCTGCAAAACCATGCATCACCCCACAAATTCCTGCTTTTGTTGCTGCTCTGACCTCCAGCATGGGACTGTCCTGGCTTTTGGTGCACATTTCACTTGTGCTGAGTTGGTACTCAGGCTGGCAGCTGTCTTTCAAGACAGTGGCAGAAAAAGATAGATTTGGCTCTGGTCTCAGCTGAAAATATTTTTCTTTCCACTGTCTAATGCCAGTGCAGATCAGCCTCCAGATAGATTGGCCCATAATTGCCTTCAGGAAAGAGTCCTGAAAGAACATGCTATTAAACCAGAGAATTCACAGCCACTTTTCTGTCCTTCCTGGGCTGAGCTGTCAGCAAAGCATCTCTGAAGCAGATCAGCCTGGTCAACCCTCACCACTGCATTTTTCCATTGCTCTCTCCTAGTCTGTGCTCCCTTTCTATCGTTTAAAAGAAATATCAAACATCTCTTGTAGATGCAAGATCATTTAGTCTGATCTCATCCCCCCTACCATAAATTCCCATGTTTCCTTTAGTTCTTCTCCATTCATGTCTCAGAAATATGTGCGTGTAGAGAATGAAAACTGGGAAAATGTGTGAGTTGTAAACTTGGCCATAAAGATTGTTGGGATGTGTGTCTCTTTAAATGCAGAGATTTCTGCAGAGACTTCTGCAGGAAGGAGGTTTTGCCACACTTCCAGTGCAGTCCTCAGCAGAGCAACTGGCATGAGAGATCCAGACAGTGGGAAAGAGAAGGTGGGACAGACAAGCAGCAGCTATCACCAAGGGATCTTAGTCAGTGAGGGGGTCAGAATTGATGTGGGAGTTTTCACTTTCTGGGTAGTTTCATTAAAGTTGTTTTAGGTACCTCCTTTTTTTCTTTTTTTTTTTTTTTTTTTTTTTGAGTTGCCAGACCCAACATGCAAACAATTATTTTGTGGGACTTTGATTTGTTTAGAGTCAAGTGTATTGCTCTGAAGGTGCTGTTAATTTTAAAGGCATTCCCTACAAGTCTCCAGGTGAAAAACATCTTGGACATTACCTGCCTCGTAGGGGGATTTTCTATCAGGGTTTGGCCAGCCAAGGCCTGGTTGTTTCTGAGCTGGTTTCAGAAGACTTTAAAAATGAGGCAGAGCCTCATTTAGGTGGCTGAAGTGTCAGTGCAAAGCCATGAGGCATCAGGAAAGAAGAAGTTTGCTTTAAGAAAGGACAACAATGATCATAGAATAGCTTGAGGTGATATGGACCTTTAAATGTCATCTAAACTAATCTAACTCCCCAGCAACAAGCAGGGACATCTTCAAAAAAATCAGATTCTCAGAATCCTATCCAATCTCTTTTTGAATGTTTCCAGGGATGGAGCATCTACCACTTCTCTGAGCAACCTGTTGCAGTGTTTCACCACATTTGTTGCAAAAAAATTTCTTCCTTATGTCTGATCTAAACCATCCTCTCTTAGTTTATAACCATTACCCTTTGTCCTATTGCAACAGGCCCTGCTAAATATTTTATCATCTCCATCTTTCTTAGGGTCAGGCAACCGGCCTTTCTAGGCCCCCGTTTAGCACTGAAAGGCTGCTATAGGTTCTCCCTGGAATCTTATCTTCTCCCCTCTGAAGATGTTTAGCGCTGGACCAAAAATAAAAGTTCCTGACATCTGAAGCATAATTTTCCTCTGAGTTGATGGGAGAATGGATGTATTTGATTCAGAAGTGGGTATCTGTGAAGCCTTCCCAGGCAAACACTACTGATGGAGTACATGCCATGGCTGGATATGTCCCCTGCATCAAACTAAGGTACTATCAAAGATAATTAAGTATTTGTAGTGTGGACCCGTACAAGAATTTTCAGTCTTCTCCAATCTCCAGTCTTTAAGAGTTCTTTTATAAAAGTTAATGTAGTTTGTTGGATGTCACTTGCAGTGAGAGGAAGAGCAAGCTTAAAAGGCAGTAACTCCTGTAAAAAAGTGAGCTAATGCACTGCCTCCAGACTTTTTAATTCTTTTTGTTGCTGTTGTGAGAATCAGGAGATTATTTGAATTTTTTGAAAATATGTACTATTCAATGTAAGAATATATGTGATCATTTTCTTCTCTTCATGGGAAAACCCATGGAAGTTCTACAGACTCGCTAACCACTCAAGTCAAAGGGGAAATGCTAGGGAAAGCAGTAACAGTAATCTTTAATGAGAAGTCAGTCATCAATGTAGTTAATAACCAGCTTTTTGAGAGGTTAGCATCATTGGATTTTATTCCTAACAAGCCTGACATTGACTGCTGACACAAGTTAATCTTTTTAATCCTGTTCAGTAGAAGTGATCTATGACCTTCTGCAGCATGTTAGAGAGTTAAAGCCAAGATCAATGGATTTGGCTTTAGAGTTTACCTCTTCTAATCAACACCACACCCACCAGGGCAAAAAAAATTGTGTAGCTGTATGTGTTTAAAACACAGAGTGCACAGAAGGCCACAAAGGTCTTGAAAGGTTCCAAAATGTTAATTTTTATTTTTTGTGCCAAGGCAGCTTTAGTTCTAATTACATTGGGCAACAACATGTTTATTCCTGGTGTACTATATTGAAGTTTGCCCATGCATGGAACAGCACATCTTAGTGAGGACATGACCTCTCAGGTAGCTACACTGTTTAAAAACATTAAATTCTGTAGTCATACCCTAATAGATTCATAAATTATGAACTGTGCTCTATTACAAAAGTATTGTTAGATTGTAATGCTTCAGTTATGTCTTTATTGTAAAGGTTAAAGGATAGACATCATATTATGCCAACTGGGCTTTTGTCATTAAGGATTCATGTCTACTGAGATTGGCACCAGAAAGGAATGCTTGTATTGGAAGATCAGTAATATTGTTACCTTGGGTGGAACCAAGTGTCTGGTTTAGGTTTTCCATGAATTGTACATGATGAGCTTTAAAGATTTCAAAGCAGAAAATTCACTATGAAAATGGTCCTTAGTTCACATATCTTCACCATCAGAATTAACATATTGAATACAATATTTGGTTTTACTTAACACTCTTTACTCTGACAAAATCTGAACAAAAGTATTATTAGAAAATAAGTACACTAAACTACGTCTAATCTTTCAGTGTAGAAGTCATTGGAGTAATTTGAAAAAACCAGCCATTACAGTGTATTAAACCCCAAATGCTTCTTCTAACAGCAACTGCCAGGAACAACTGCTCTGGTATTTGATCTGTTTGAGATGGATAGTACACTCAAATGGTCTGTGGAAAACTACATTTTGAAATGCAAAAGGAAGGGAAAGTATGTAGGTCACATACAATACTGACGTCTTAATCAAAAAGCAGTAGACACGTTATATAGCAAATCAAAATAAATCATTCAAGGGCTTGGGAAATGGACTGAACATTGTCAGATCAGATTAAATGCTCCAAAACAATGTCAAGAATAAAATTTCATGTGGGAATTGACCAGAGCAATGTTAAGTGAGGCAAGGATTAACCACATGTGCTTGCATCGTGCAAGTAGCAATGGCAACTTTAGAATTTTCATAATTTCTGTTTGCTTTGGATAAACAGCTGAAAGCTTAGATGACTCTGTGAAGACCATCCAAGTCATTTGAATCTGGAAGAATGAGCTGGAAAGCTTTCAGAGACAGATTTTTCACATGAGATTTCCAGCACTACTAGAAATTTCTAGCTCTGGTCTTAGGAAAAATGCTGCTGAGAACACTGTGTCATAGTATTCTTGGTTCTATAAGGAAAGTATATGTAGGGAAAGAAATATGCATATCTATCAGAAACCCAGTTTCAAAATCTAGAAATCTTAAAACTTTAGGGTATTTTTTCTTCTAGGAGGGATGGATTTGAACTTCTGAGAAGAGTCTTGGCTTGGCTTGTGACTGGCTACAATAGCAACTTCTGATCAACCATTTAATTGCACAAGGCATAGAAACATTTCTTACATTGCCTTCTATGTTAGTTGCAAAATGTGTTTTTTTAACCTTTGGGTTTCCTATTTTTCAACTGCAGTCTCTCTGCTCCTCAACTGCAGGAATTCTGTGGGGAAGATGATTGACTTCCAGGTGCTTCGATGGTACTTCTGGGACACAATAAAAACCTTACTTCTTTGCTCAGAAAACTGTGACTGCTGTAAAGGCCATTTTCATCTCGCTTTCACAATTTTTGCTCATCCAACATTTTTACTCAGTCTTTACCAGTTCAATACCATAAAGTGTGTAAGAGAGGCAGCACTGCTGAGTAGCCAATTCAGTTCCTGGGAGCCAAGTGCCTGGAGTTATGCAGCTGGCTGCTCTGAGGGATCAGCATCTCAGCACAACATCTCACTCCTTTGTAACAATCTCTCTGCCTACTCTACATCCTTCTGTAGAAATCATTATTCCTAAGGCCAAGGAATTACAGTCTTTAGTTGAATAGGGATGCTTTCTAAGCTGAAAAGCAAAGAGGTAATATTACCAAAATGAGCATAAAGTCAGTCCTGAGCAACAGCAGCAGCACTTGAAAAAAGTGCCCCACAGCTCCCAGACAATTCAAAGATCTGGGAAGAAAATGGATCTACTAAGTAACAAAAAAAGAGAGAGAAAAATTGGCAATGGTGGACCTTTGTCACTATAGGGAATCTTTGGGAAGCAAATAGATGATTAGATAGCTGAGAAAATTGTTGGCTAGCTAGACAAAAAGGCACTACTCTAATAGGAAATGGATTATTTTATTAATAATGGAATACTATGGAAAGACCTATTGCTCCTGCAAGTACAATCAGATTGCTGGTTTTGTACAAAATTGCCTTCTCAGATCAGCACAATACATCTCTGCTCATACTAAATGTAAAGAGCTTCTCTTGACAGTTGTCCTTTGAATGTAGGAAGACCATGGAACCAGAGCAGTTTCCTTGGAGAATTTCAAAAATGAATCAGACTTTTATATTCAAAAGCTATGCAGTCTCACCCTTTTCAAAATGTCCAGAAAGGTAAAAAGAAGGTTTTCTTCATTTTATATTTCATATTGTCTTTGTATATTTTTCCCTTTCTCTTTCACACTCTCTCCCCATCTTTTTCTGTCTCTTTTCCCTCCCTCCCTGACGCCTTTTTAAGATTTCAGAGGTAATTCCTCTCCCAATTTTCCTTTATCAAAATTTGACAATGAAGATTCCATGATGTTGACAATTCATTTTTTTTTTTAATTCCATAAATAGACCTTTTTTTTCCATAGAACACACCTCTCACTTTTTGTAAGCTTTATTATCCCTATAGAAATTACTGACCATTTTTGACCTCTATTGTTTTTTTCTATGATTACTATCAAAATAATGATGTCTCTGTCATAATTATGCAAACTCATTATATGGGGTCTCCTATATTTTGTTTTCCTACAATACATTCTGGAACAGAAGCTTCATTCCCTGTAGCTCAATGAAAATTTTCTATCCTTTTAAGGCATGGATTTGTCCTCCATTACAAGTCCAGGAGTATTTCACTTCTGTTGGCCTACACAGATTGTTGTAGAGACTTGGCATCACCTTGAATTTTCTTTTTTTCCCTAAGGGGAGCTTAATGTCATCAGTAATACTATTAGGTTGTTGCAAGATTTGTTCTTTTTAATATGTTTTCCCCAGTATTAATGTACTTTATCCATTTCATTTGGACTCCTTAATTCCAAAACCAATACCATGTTCAGAACTCTTCCACTTCTTCCACAGTTCTCAACTAAAGACTTATTTAATGATACACAAAATAGAGTTTTGCACATCTGAGGGAGAAGCAACAATTAGCAAGAAACAAATCAGCAAATGTGAAACACGAGTGAGGACTGTTTTCTGCTAATATTGGCTAAAGGGCAGTACTGATACGATTGACTTACATCAGGGAGATAGGAAATTAATAAGGAAGAGTGTCAAAAGTACTCCTGCTGACATAAGGTGCTTCTTGCCAATTGCTCCTGTGGACTAAAAAGGGAGGGATTGATTTGCAGTTTACTTCTATATTTTAATGTAATGTAGCTTTTTTTTTTTTTTTTTTTTTGTTTTTAAAATAATNTTTTTTTTGGATTGAAAATTAATCTTGGAGTTGAGAATATCACAAAGAAATATAGAGAGAGGAAAAAAAGTAGTTGGACAGGATGAGAAGGAAAAGTGAGAATTGTGTAAGTTACTGTTGTTTGACACATGCAACTTATTTCTATCTTATACCATACTCTTGCAAAGAGACCAAAACTAATTTACATGCCATCTTTTCAAGACTCAGGAAACTTGATTTTTTTTAAATTTATTTTATTTTTGGTAGTGGATAGTCGAAATAACTTCTGTGACATATATTACAATTTATAATGGTTTAAAATTTCAGTGCAACCAGTAAGTCCTTAGTTTGCCACCATAATCAAGAATAACTAGCAAGGCAGAGAAGTGAAAAGGTGCTAACTATGTTAGGTAATATAAATATCTATTAATTCAGATGGCCTGATAAAAACATTTAAAATCATGTCTTTCATGTAGGAGCCAATGTTGAAAAAAAAATACCCAATGACAATGTCTTTTATCAGAAAAAAATACCAAGGTTTTTCTTTTTTTTACAACGTTATCTCTGTGTACATGTGTAACTAACTGTACTACCTGATTTTGTGGTAGTATTGCTGCAGGTTGTTTTCAGAATCTGGTTTTAAGTTCAATATCTATGTTAATGGAGCCAGTGATCTAGAAAGGAAGCACAAATGTTTCCCACATTCACAATTTATCAAATATGTCTGGGTTTAATATTAATATGTGATGTTTGTTTTCCTAAGCATTTCTCAGGTTATTTTTCAGCATGTGGCTTTCTTCCTTCATGATTCAGCTAGTCTGATCTCTTATGGGATTTAAAGCACAGAATAGACACAAACCTTTAACATCTCCACGGAATTGAGGTTGGCAGAGAGTAAATGTGAAGATGTAGAGGATGCTGGACCAGACAACACAGAACAAGGGTGGACAGGGACATGGAAGCAGAGCAGGCTAAAATGTGTTTGCATGACACAGAGCTCATTTTTCTGCCTAATAATCTTAATACTGTTTGTTACTTCATGAATATAGAATGAACACACTAAAATGGTATCACTCTATCTCTCACGATTAGTCAAAGACTAATTATTACTTCTCCTAAATTTATTTTGTAACAGGGTAATTCAGTTGTTTTCAGTTTATCTGCTTCATGCTGACACAGGCAGAGATCAGAGAACCGTGACTCCAAGCTTTCAAATATGTGCCTTGAAATTAAAATATGATCAGGAACCACATTAAAAAAGGATTTAAGATATGGAATTTTACACTGCAATCTATTACCATTTTCATAGAAGATGCAAGTGTATTTTTTTCAAGTGCATTGCTAATGCAGTGCACAAGGCAAGTGTGAGATGAATAAAATTATTGAAACTATTGCTATGTCAATAACTTTTGCATAAATAAGTGGTAAGTGGTTGCAATTTGAATCCAACAAGGATTCAACAGAAGTGGCAAGTGCTGCCCGTGACTAAAAGAAAGAAACATCATATTCAAAGGACCTGTGGCATGAATGGAAAATCATGGGATTAAATCCATTTCCTTGAGAGGGCAGAAGGTAAAAAAAAAAAAATAAAATGTGATTTTACTGGTTCTTGAAGACAAAAAGAAGTTGGAAGCTTGTTATGAAGAACCAGGAGGATGGGCTGAAGAGCAAAGAAGGAATGCCAGAACTAGTAAAGACTGGAGAGACTATGAACTGATTCTGATGTTCTTTTCTTTCTTAGTGAAAACAAACTGATGGGTTAGGTAATGTGGATGGTATTTGCAGGCCAGGCTGATGTATCTGCTCAGATTTACTTACAGTCAAAATGCATTAAAACAGTATCCATGAATAAACAGGGAGTACTACATATGTATAAAGATTAACTAATGCAGAAATATAACTTATTTAGGCTTAATGGAGGAAAACAAGCTCCCGAAAATATAGATCAAGCTCCTGAAAATGAATTCTGGGGAGCAGAGAGAAGGAAGGTTATACAGCTACTACAATATTGACATCCCAGCTTTGAAAATGAGCTGGGAAACCGGCCATCTGTCAACACGAAGATCAGTAGGAACAGCAGATAGGGACCCAAGGGTCCAAAGACTAAAAAAGCACTCCAAGCATTCTGTTCTAACTTGTATTTATCTCAATAAAGTGATTGAGAAGCATTACTACAGAATTGCTTGACAGACTTAACATTTCCAAAGCATGACACGGGTGAGGCTAAGACCTAAGAGGAATTGTTCATGTGCTCTGAAGTAGAAAAGGCTGTTTGGAGCCCAAGAGCTGGTTCAAGGCCAGATGGCTTTATGGCAGTGCCTTAAGACTCCAAAAGAGGAGATAACTCTTGTTGAAAGGAATATTTACGGATATGGAAAAAATGGGCAATATTGGCCCCTAATGGAAAAATGAGCTGCCATAAATCCTGTAGTGCCTGAACTGTGATTTATTTTGTGTAAGGAGACACTGTGGTTGGAGCAAGAGACACTCATTGAGAGAAGCTAAGGATCTTTATGCACTTAGGCAGGGTATTTCAGTAACTTCAATGTATATTGAGTATAATATCAAAAAAAAATTGGAGGGTTTCTTCATAGAATGTTGGAGACAGGCCAGGCAGGCATGAAGAATACAGTTTAAAACTGACACTGAAATGTGTCTGTTTTATTTGACCAGCAGAACAAGTGTCTCTTTTGATAATTATTTTGCTGAATATACTACTTTGTTTCATCAACAGTGTAATCCTGGCAGAAGTCACAAGAATTCTGATTTCTCTAAATTTTGACACTATGGTAGCCCTATGGAATTCACCAAAGGAGTTGATTGTGTTTCTGTGGTGGTTAATAATATAGCAATGACAATATTAACAAATGGACAAATGACTGGCTAAATTTGAAGTAGTGAGAACTTCTGTGGATAAGAGAGGGGAAAGTATCAAACAAAAAAACTAACTGGAGACTTGAGAGTAAAGTTTTTAATTGTTGAATTCCTCTTTGGGTTTAGACGACAAAGTATTTTTAGTTTTTCTGGTCCTGCAGACAAGACATAGGTGGGAGACAGGAGGTCATATGCATGAACTGATCCTTTCATCCTCTCCCTCAGGTCTTTTCTCAGAGCCACTCAAAACAGACACAGCTGAGATGAATCGAGTTCCATTATAAATCTTATATTTGCTTTCCTTTTGAACCAGGTGCAAAAGCACAAAACTTTATTTTCCCCACATATCAAGAATTCTTCATACCCCATGGCTTCTGTTCTGGCCAATAAAATAGATCTGGTAAGTAGTGTGCATTTGCACAAAAAAATTGAATTAAGAAGATATGACTGTTAGCATTTCCTACTTTAACTATACAATCACAATAATAATTTTGATTTGAAAACATGTTGAGTTTCTTACATATTTTGGTAGCATGATTTATAGAAGAAGGGATACGCTGCACACAGTCACAAGCCATTTTGGAGCCCAGATCTCAAGGAATTCAATGAGACTGAAGCTGCTAAAGTCCTTTTTGAAACTTAGTTCTACACCAGATAAAATGTAATACATTTGTTATTTTATTTTTAATTTTTTTTTCACTTTTATCATTGGAATTAGATAATTGGGTTCTTGCAGTAGTGACAATTAAACTGGAAATATTTCTACTTTTTTAAGAATAGTACAAAAGCATAATAAATGCAAGTTGGAGATTTACATGTTTAAAACAGGCCTAAAAATTAAGACTTTACAACCTTTGTTAGCCACATGTGTTTGGAAGTATCTTAAGCGCACTTAGGATCTTAACTTCCAACATTTGAGTTTGACAGTTTTCACGTCCTCTATCAAGAATTCCCCATATTTCATGATCCACAGGAGATGGATGAGAGACTCCGGCTCACAGCAGCTGAGCACCTCTGACTGTTCCCTTCTCTGGCTTTGTTTTTTATTTTGTTGCTACATGTCTTTTTTTTCTTTTTTTTTACCCAGAGGTTTCTTTGAACTTCTTAAAAGATTTACCTGGGATTATTCATACTCTTCTGTCCATTTTCAGAATAATGAATCAGTTATTTGAGAGTCACACAGTATTTATTAAATGCCTCTTGCCTACAAACGTTTAGCAGATTATCCTGTCTGTAATTTATTTCACCTTTGTTTCAATTTCAGGAAAGACATTGACTTTGAATTAAGATGCTGTTAAATCCACAGGAGGATTCTAGCATTGTTTTCTTGTCAGATCCAAAAAAAAAAAAGATACAGACAGCTAACAGGCATTTCTTAGAATTTTTAGTTAAAGCACTTCAATTCAAAACTCCTCAATACTTGTATTACTGACTTCAGCTACTAGGGGCCTAAATGATAAAACAGCTATGAGGAAGACTGCACAGGTCCTTCTGGGAGCCTGGAGCCATTCCCTGTGCCACACTTAAGCACAGGGGGAATTAGTTGAGCCAAGATATATATTTCAGCAGGGTCTCAAAATTTTATTGCAGATGTAGCTTTCATTGGTTCACAGCCCAACACAGACTTGGGGGGTCTGATGGATTGCTGACACTGAGCCTTGTGGTGGCCTGTTCCCGGAGCACGTTGGTAAAAACATTGCAATCCATAAATTATTCATACCCCATGGCTTCTGTTCTGGCCAGTAAAACAGGATCTGGTGAGTGGTATGCATTAGCATAAGAAGTTGAATTAGAAGACATAACTGTTAACTACTTTAACCACACAATCACAAAGGATTTGGTTGTTTTTGTGTTGGGGTTTTTTTGTTAAAACTTCTACTTTTTTTTTTTTAAGGATTACTTTTAAAATGCAAGACTCTATCTGATCGATTGTCTAACCACCTAAATTCTTAGAAATAGCAAAGATCCAATCCTAGAACCATTTTCCTGAGGAAGTAGCTCTTAGCAATATACATTTTATTTCTCATTTAAGTTTGGCTTAGGAGTATTGCAGAAGACTGGACTGTCCCAACTGTGTTACAGTGAACCCGATGCTCTCCACTTACACAGTTGACACCAGTGTCACAGACAGCTGATCTTTCCTGACCCTCACTGAGCTTTCTCCCTTGCTGGGGCTGAGCAAAATGATGCTCTCTATAGTTGCTGCACCAGCACAGGTCAGTCAGGGCCTAAACTTTCACCTCCATCTCTTGCCTCGTTTGGCACTACCTGGAGTAAAATAGGTAGCAGGAAAAACAACAACAGAGTACAATTTCTTAATCTAGTAGATGAAACATTCTTCTATTTTTATGGAATAAAGAAGTAGGGTTTTTGACAAGAAGCAGGCCTTGGCACAACAGATGAAAGTTTGATACGTGTAAACATCTAGAAATACAAGCCTAGAATTAACATTTTGTCTCATTATCATTGTATATAAGTTAATTTGCAGCCACAAGGGAGATGTAGTATGTAAATGCCTATGCCTCTCAGTGTTGTGGCTGTATTAGCTAGTATTTAAACACCACTCATAAAGGCTTTAAGAGCATTCTTCAAGTAAAATCAAGGTATAGGACTGTCTGTGCTTTTCCACAGAAGGTGTAGGAAGTCCTCCACAAATTCTTGGGGGAAACTCTTAATCAAGTGTCCAAAGAGATCAAAGGTGTAGACTCAATATTGTTATCTACAAAGTCTAGAAAGGCTATCTTCTAGCCTTCCTTTCTGCTGTACTCCACAAACATATCAGTGAAACCACATTTGCTATTGTAAAAATAGCTTTTTTTACCTAATCAAACCTAATCTTGTGTGTAACCACTGGTTTTTAGTATCTTTTGTCTATTTTGCTTGTTGTATTTCCTATTATCTTTTTCCATGCTCAGGAAAGCATTCTGTTCTCTAAAATAAACACAAAATCAAACATTCCTAACTCTTCTTTTGCCTTCAGATTTTCCAACAAATTTTTCTAATTTTATAATAAACCGCGACAGCAGACTCTGACTAAAAAATTTCCAGACAGTTTTCAGAAAATCAGTGGGTGATACTAATTAGATTTGACAGAGTCTCTAACACTCTGTAAACATATCTTTCTAATTTGATTCAAGGCATGGTTTAATTGAGGGATGGGGATCTAAAATAATTCCTTTAGGTTCCCGTATTACATATGTGTGTTTCTGTACCACTCTTAGCTCTCAAATGTAGGAAGAAAAAGGAGTTTCCCCTTGTCTTCAAATATTTTATCTGTAGAATGTGAGCCTTATTATCCATCTAATCCCTTTCATACTAGAATAGTGTAACAACCCTTACTGGTAAATGAAATTTCTCTTTCTAGTGAGAACGATATATATAGTCTTTTAGAAGCAGCAACTTTTGTTTCATTGGAGAACTTAGTCCTGACTCTAAAAAGTCCAATAGACTGGGATCTCCAAGACCACATTCATGCTCTCAATATTTGCAAATGCTCAAAAGTTCAAGAGATAAGCCATTAAATATTACTGGCTTACAAGGTTTCCTTGTCACAAACTGCTTACTACCATTATTTCCCCACAATTACCTCGAATTTATTGCAGTGACTTACCAAAAATCTTTTTCTTTATGAATATGTAGTTACAGGTAAAAGGGAAATTCTGATTACTGCCATCATATGCTAAGACAATCCCATTTTAAACATGTGTATACACTGACTTTTTGCGTAGTTATGTGTAGCCATTTATACCTCTGATCAAACAGAAAATTATAACAATAAATAGCCATTCCCTGTGAAAAGTAATGGAAAATAAGATCTACACTTGCTTGCATTTTCAGGAACCAATGGTCTTAAAGTACACTATTTTGTAGATGTAGGGACAGATTAGTTTTACTATAAATAATTACTGTAAATACTACTAATAATACTGGAAACTACCCAGCAAAACCTACAGCCTAAGGTAGCATAGAATCATAGCATCACAGAACAGATTGGGTTGGAAGGCACTGCATGGCCCAGTTCTAGAAATTGTTTCAATGCACATACTTAAGACATTGTGATCTAAGCATATACCTGAATCTGAGTGGGCAAATGTGTTTTTTTAATTTATGAATAAATGTGAATATTTGTGTGTGTACGTGTGCATACATCTATGATTATGTGCATGTTTATATCTGTCTGTAGACGAAACATGTGGACTTTCAGGGAAGTAAGTCAGGGAACAAATTAAAAGCACATAAAGTTATTGATACTGAAAAACTATTTCTGTTTGTAGGCAGAGTTTAATAAATCGCCTTGTGGGTTGCTCCACATCCTCAGCTATACCAGAACCTTAAAACTATGGGCAAGAGGTTGTACCTGTAACAGAGTATTGCTTTCACAAGGGTTGTGCTTCTGAGCCTAATATCATAATCTGTGATTACTCAGTTTATTTAGGGAGGACCCCAGAGCTCAAGGGCACCACAAAGGGCAGGAATAATCATTTTCTGCTTGTTTAATCTTTACTGAGTCAAACTTTAGAAGTGAAGGAAATGCACAAAAGCCCCATTACCCTTAGTGTCCTCTTTGTCTCCATTTGCCTCTGCACATATTGACCCAGTGCAATGACAGATTAATGGTGACATTAAATGAGGTATTAAATTTAATCTTCTTTACTTGGTGTAGCAAAAGTTCCTTTTGCAAATCGCTTTTCTTTAATTTTTACTTCATGATTGCCATTTTTCATTCGCTGATTTTATTCATGCTACACTAGGCCAGTGACCTAAAACTGCCAATTGAGGAGTGAAATGCTAATCACATTTCTTCAATTGAAAGCATCAGTGTAAAAGCTTCCCATGCATTATTTACATCAGCTATTTTCTGTCTCAGAGATCCTCCTGGTTCCTCTTAGATCAGTTCAAATATAACAAACAATATTGCTTATTTTGATTGTAAATATTTATTACAGTCCTTCCAATTGACAAAGTCAATCTATAATTGCTTATTCCTGGTTCTCTTACAAAAATTCTGGATTTAGGAAGTCACTTCGTTATCCAGTGGACTTTTTAGCAATTTGAGATTTTTCTCTTGAGAGTTTTGTAGTCTTTTCTTATAATGTATTAATTGGATGTGGCATTTAGTCCTTAGGTAGGAAGATTATTAAGAGTTTTACTGCAGCTTGCACAGCTGTAGTGTAGATTTTTGACATGAAAAATGAGTCACCAGCAAAGAGCCCATTAATAATATTTAGTTTTAGATTAGATATTAAGAAGAGATTCTTCACTGAGAGGGCTGTGAGGCACTGGAACAGGTTGCTCAGAGAAGTTGAGGATGCCCCATCACTGCGAGTGTTCAAGGCTGGGCTGGATGGGGCTTTAAACAACCTGTAAAATGTGTCCCTTTCCATGGTAGGGGAGTTGGAACTGAATGATCTTTAAGGTCCCTTCCAATACAAACCATTCTATAATTCTATGATAGTATGTGCAGTGCCACAGGCTGTATGACTTGATTCACCATTAGATACTTTAGACAAGATTTTCCTATTTGTTTTTTAATAATACCAGAAACTTTTGCTAAACTGTCAGAAATGGTTTTAGTGCAAGACTTTCCATTTTTTTTTCCTAGAACAAAAAAAAAACAGCAAAAAGAACAAGGTGTTGGTTGATGATTCTTTGAGAAAACACTTTAAAATAAAAAATTTTTCTTAATTTCTTTTATTTTGAGAAATCATATCCATTTCAATAAAAATGTTCCTAGAATATCACCTCAGCTCTAGGACAATTATCCTTGTGATGGCATGATTCTAATTCTGTTGGATATTTTACATCTTCAGCTCCTACCGATGGAAATGTTCACTGAAACTACTCAATTCACATGCCAAACCCCCAGAGGCTCAAGTCTGGAGTGTACCCACTGTCATTATCGTATAAGCTCTGTAACATTGACTGTGCCTTTTGTTTTCAAATGTGTATAAATCCCAACACCCTCTTGCAAATCATCAGTGCTTCAGTATAGCATGAAACTTTATCTGCAGGAACTCAGCATGTCTGAGTCAGTAGGCATAGGTATTAGAACATTTTTATTTAACATGTGACAACCTGAGTGCTGCTTATTTCTTACTGTGATACTGGCTTTTAGTCACCTCATCTCATTTTATGTAAAAATGTAGTGCCAAAGCATTCTTTATGGTAGCATGTAATTTATTTTAAATGAACCATATTTTAATAGATCTACATTTATTTTATCAAATACCAGTGAAAGACAGCAGGTGATAAGCAAGTAGCTGCTGAAATAAAATAAAACAAAGAATATAAAAAGTAACAGAAAGACACTTCAAGGAGACTATTAAAACAGATGTTGGGAGCATCAATCATTCAGTGCTGTAAACATGAAAGGGCTTATTTGATTGTGTAAATCCAGAAATTATTATGGTGCACTCACTCTGTTTATCCTCTCAGAGGTCATTCACATACACAGGAATTTCCACATAGCAGCACTGAACCCAGGGACTAAACCACAGGACACATTTCAATTAAAAAGAAGCAAACATATCGGGGTAAAACAGGAGGCAGTTGTGTCTCTGGCACAAGAAGTCACATCTTCACTTTTCCAGCGACCATCCATGTTGGCTGTTGAGGTGTTGGAAACTACAGAGCACCCTAGATATCTGCTCAGGAAACTATAGTGACTCAAGGAGGATTGCGGAGTGTTAGAAGATGAGCTCTTCTCATCCACTTAAAAGATAAATGCAGCTATTGAGGAGAGGTGGGAAACAAGAGAGTGGTGCAAAGAGTTGTGTGAGTCTATTAGGGACACTTTTAAGATCAGATGAAACCTAAAAGCTTCCGTTTAAGAAGGAAACCTTTTTAAGCATTTTGATGAGTCAAACTATATGGCCTGTGTCACTAAAATATTTACTGTTATCCATCCACACATCTCTTCATGGAAGGTAGCTTTCCTGTCTTATCCCTCAGTGCAATAGGATTTGAATCAACAGTCTTTTCTGACAACTTTAACCATGTGGTAGAGGGGTAAAATCCCTTTATCCGTAGTAAATTTATAAATGGGAGGCCAGACGAATGTTTTAAATATGAAAACCTGATGGTTTTGTTGATTACAACATTCTTCCCTTGCTTGAACACAGTACTGTACTAAATTTGGTCGCTTTAGAGCAACAATGTTACCATCTATTTTTCAAGCTTGACTGTATGTAGAAGTCACCAAGAGATAACAATATTTAATTAAATATTCTATTTTGGGCAGCTTGACTACATGAGGTTTCGAGGTCACTCCTCTTTTCAGCCACGTGATGGTGAGCTTACATGTTCACTTCCCAGGCAATTTTTCAGTACATGATGTCCAGTCATGAATGGATGAACTGTCTGTAAACAATAAAACAAAACTAATTAAGAACATGTCCAAAGTGCAAGATGTCTGAATAAAAGAAGAGTTAGAATGAATAAGGTGGATCACAGACTGAGTAGTAATCAACAGTGTCATGTTGCTTCCAAAAATACAAATTTTACTGTGTATAGAGCTCAGAGTATTTCCATTTTAATAAGGCTACATCTGAAGAATTTTATTTGGGTTACTTGTGACCTTTTAAAGAATTCTGAGCAGACAACAAGAGTAGATCAGAGTTTTAGAAAAGAAGTATAAAGAAATTGTCTGGAGTTGTTTAGTTTAGAGGACAATGTACAAGGAAAAGTTGCAATAACAGTCTTCAATTACATAAAGCCCTGGTTGCTCAAAGTTAAAAAGCAATAGACTTTTCCAAAGGGTAGAAAAGGAACTAACAAACTTAATTTGCAGCTAAGAAGGTATAGACTAGATGACAGAGAAAAAATTTGCTGACTATTAGAGTGAGGATGAATGTACTGAGAAGGTGATAGAGTCTACATGACTGGAGATTTTACAGAAAAGTTCAAACTATCAGCCACCAGAATTATCAGACACTTAGTTGGACAAAAATCTTCTTAAGACCTTTCTGTATTAAGTCAGAGTTTCTGATCTGGAAATGTTCAGTTCAGAGGGACAGTCCAGAAAAACACACACCCCAGAAAAACCAATGTGGTCTCACACCTAATTTTTTTTCCCTTCATGATAATTGAAAAAAAATAAGGGCAACACAGATTTTTCATCTGAACAGGAGAGCTGTAAGGATTGCTCTAATGAGTCAGCAGTGACTGACTTTCTCAGTCCAGCTGATCTTAAGAGAAAGAATATGCAAAATATTAATTCCAATGTTCTGATAGAGAAAAAAAAAAAAAAATAATAACAAACCCCAACATCTACCAAATCTTTAGGATTAATCCTTAAGACAAATTTTACTTTGGGAGAAGAATTTTGATAGGTGAGAACATACCCATGCAGCTACTGGCTCCTCTTTGATAATATTCTTCTTTTAGCTGTTATGCATTAAAGAACCCTTAATCCAAAACTCCCACTGCACAGTCTCTCAGACAGATCTTAAAAATCCCATTTCTGTTAGAGGAAGCTACTCTCACTTTCAGGTGAATCTCATTAAAGGGGTTGTAGGAGAGGAAAACTGACCTGTTTAGCAGTCAATACCTTCTATCTAAAGGAGGTTAGACAGAAGGTATTGGCTGCTAAACAGATCAGTTTTCCTCTCAGGAAATGCAAAGGTAGGGTTCTGATGATTTAAAAAAAATATATCTGGACAATTCTCACAGTGTTTTGTTCTCCCTACATTTTGACATTGTGAGAATATTTTGCTGTTTCTATGATGGTTTAGAATTACATTAAGGTATTAGATAGAAATAATGAAAGAAAAGCTGTTACATATCCTGGACATGTATATCTATTATGTTCTAAAGATCATTATGCTAATGTTTCACACTCAGAATATTCTACTACCTAATCATAATCCAGTATTTGTTGTAGAAAGAAAAGCTTTCTTTTAGAGTGTAAGTGGTGAAGTTTAATAAAACAAACTGTAACTCTAAGATCTCTGGAAAGCAGTAATGTTTCTGAAAGAGTTGGGTGGTAGAATGAAAATCCTTTTTGTAGATCCTGAACTAAAATTTTACTGGAGAAAATGATCCTATCTTGTTCTATGCGGGTGAGAATAATTTCATTTGTATGTGTAAAATCTAAAAGTCTGAAATGTAATGTACATGCCACAAGACTCCACATTGTGTTGCTTAGACTCGCTGTTATGACTGCCCACAGCTTACAGGGAATTTTAGGAGAATTTGTGTCCCTTCACAAGTATGTTTTGACCCTCTATGAAAGAATTTTTTTTTTTTTTCTAAACATACTTTTTGGGGATTAACAAACACTCTTCAGTCTGTTGGGGTAAACAAAATATTTTGTGTGTATACATATTTTTATTTTTTTTAAACTGTAGTCTTGACACATGTGATACAGAAGAAGGTTGACATCACCCCTTTTTGAGCTATAATTTTTTTCCAAAGGAAAAAATACTGTGATGCAACTGAGAAGAGCTGTTTGCCTACAGAGTGAGTTTCTGAAATATTTCATAGAAGGCCTACTTACTCTTCTGACAGACTATCTGCTGCTGAAAATTATATTATCTGACAATCAATAGCTGATACTTCTGCTCTAGGCCTTCTCTGACTTTTATCAGCCTAGGGCCACCCCAAGGAAGTGCTACATTCCTACTGATGGGAAAGGTTTAACACCTTTCCCATCAGGTTACTGGCTCAAGTAAGGTGGGGAAATCATCCCACAGCATCTCTGGGGACTTTGGATACCGTAGAAAGCAGCTACACAAAAGCTTCCTGCAAAATTCTTTGGGATGGAACCAGCTTCCAGGCCTTAGTGACTACAGTCCATGGTAGGGAAAGAGTCTTGTTTATGAAGCCCTCAGATAACTGGTGGTGGTGGTAGGTTGGCACTTCTTTAAAGAGTAGAGTCTCTCCAAAGGCGCTGAAGGGCTTACTTGCTTCTGGTACCAATAAAGGTTCTTTCTTATCTAAACTGCCTTATTTTCCTTTAATGTTATTCAAAACAACAACCTATTTAAAAGAGAAACTGCTGATGCTGGAAGAGTTTATTTACTTACCCAGGGGAATGAAGAGCCTATAAAATGTAACTCAATGTATGCTGGAGGTTCCTTTTGCTGATAGAAAAGGTGAGCTGCTTATAATAATGGTTGCTTTTTCCCTATAGGTGTGAGCGAATGAAATGAAGAGGCTAATGATATCATCTTTTTACTCAGTTGCCTATGGACTGTAAGCCTTGGATTCATAATTGCATTAAAAGCCGTAGCTTATGCTGATCATTAACAAGGAAAATTTCACACTAGAGATTCATTGTACTAAAGACCAGTTAAATTACACTATGCGTCTGCACATTACGGATATTATGATTCATTTCTGGATTTAAAATACCATAGTTAGAAGAAATTATCTTGCATATTTCAGAGTGAAGCTAAAGCCTGGAAAAGATTACTTAGGGTTTGTAACATTTGACTTTTTTCACTGTAAAAATGTCACTCCCAGCTCCAATTACTCTTCCAGTTTTCCAGTGACCAGCAGTAAAAATGTTATGGAGGTAGACTTATTAACACTTTTTTTCTCAGTGGACCCCCATTCTTCCTCGGTTAGTCGAGCAAAATAACAAGAACCAGTGTCAAAAGTGGGCACAGTGTCACTAAAGGTGCCTGGAAAAGAACAAAATATGTAAAGCAGGAAAGCACAATGTTCTACTCAGCTATAAAGACTCTGCTATGCTGAACTGCTTTATTTAGCATTTTTACTCTAGCAAGCTTACAGAAGCATTACAAATAAGAATGGAGAATAACAGCTATGAAGGAACTGCACACATTACACATGTCCTCTCTTTTGGACATGAAATAGATCGAAAGTAGTTAAAACGTAATTAGGAACCCATCTTGCAGTTATGCACTCCATATAAGAAAGGACTGCAAATCGAGGGCCTACCTAAATAATTAGTTTTTCTTAAATATGCATCTAATTAAATTGCAGGGTACAACAACTCTGATTTTCTTCCTAATGTGCTCTTTAAATGGTCAAGGAATAGAGCTTCAGATAGATCCTCCTTCTGGGAAACAACTGTGTTTCTCTTTTCCTGAGCATTACACAATGAATTTACTAATTAGTCAGGCCAGATAATTGCTCTTGCTCATATTGAAAGAGCCTGTTACTGCTTATGTTTGTGTGTGGGTATGGTGATGTTTTTGTTTTGATTTTTAAAACCTTATTGTCTCCAATACTTGCCTTTTACTATTTTTTTCCTGGGCAGTTGTTACACTGGACCTAAGCACTGCAGCAAAGGAGTGGAAAATACAGACTATGGGGAATAAAGAAGATGTAGGATCCTGGATTTTTGATAAATAACCCTAAAGATAGTATACATAATAATAAAAAAAAGTTCAATGGATGTTTCTGGGAAGCCAGAATAGGTTTTTCCAGAGAGAGAACTAGGAGAGAGTCCCAGCTTTGCCCCATGGAATTTAGTCTGAATATGAAAGAGAGATAAAGGCAGGAATGGAGCACTGGGCAATGAGTCTCAAGATGTAGATATGGATTAAGAAAATCTTGCAACAAAATAGACCTGAATTTCCTCATCCCAGAAGTGGGTCAGCTTCGAACTGCCTTAAGGGAAATGTATAGCCTTATCTCTTAGAGTGTTCTGACAGTGTGGAGCAGGTTCAGACAAGCATATAAAGCAGAATTAATATTTGCTTTCTTATATCGATTTGTGCTCATTAAATGAACAATCCCATTCAGCTAATCACGTGGATATAGTTTATTTTGCTGTGCTTTTGTTTCATTTATATATATATATAAATCAGAGAAAAATAAAATTATCTTTATCTTCTCTTTATTACAAGAGGAAGTATTGTGTCTATTTCAGCAAATAACAAGAAATTGGAGTCTGCTGAGTCATAATTTTGGTACTGAATTTGTCTCTGTGTAGGTATGTGGATAAAAACTTGGTTGCTTCTGATGTTATATTTTATGTGAGCCATCAGACTGAGAGTAGAATTTGAAGAGTTGGATTTACACTTTGCACTGTTATTTAAGGTTTAAGGTTAAATTTAAGTGTTTTTTTAGAATTTCCAACACCCTTCTAAGTCAATTCCTGTTCCAATGTCAGTCTTAATAGCCAAAATTCTGGGACATATCTTCACTTGCAGTGTAGGGACAGATTTTATTTTTTTAAGGATGTCCATGTGTAAATATTACCACTTTGACTGTGTTTTGGGGGATCCTGCACCTCCTTCCGTTGGTTACACTTGAGAATAAAATTCTACCACTATAGATCTGTCTTGGATCATGAACACAACTGTGTCATGAACATATCTGCACCTTTTATTTCTAGCTAGAGAAGACAGTACTGAGCACATTAAGTTACTAAGAACCAATTTATAATTTCATTTTGGAGTGGTGCTGGTCATTTCTGGGTCTTTCTCTAGGCTGATCAGTGCCTCATGTTACCCCACTCATGGCTACTGAAGCTTCTCAATATCATCCCTTCATCTTGAATCAAGTCAGCTTTATGCTGGATTTTCTCAAGAAGTCTAGATGGGTATAACATTAATTTATTATTTTTTATACAGGTTTTTATTTTCTGTTTCTCCATGGTGAACTAACTCCTAAAGAACAAATAGATGAACTGCATAAATGCTGGGTTTACTTTGCTCTTTTCTCCCCTGTAATTATTTATGAGTACACAGCTGCTATACTCTGCAAAGTTCATGACAAAAGATATGAAAGTAGAAGGTAGGCAAATGTGAAAAAAATATGCAAAATGTTATGAGAGACTACCAATGCAAGAAAATTGTTCTGAGTTCCCCCTTCAATTTGTTTGTATTCAGATTGTTTGTACTTTTAAACTCATCTACTTTTTCACAGAAATTTCATTAAAATTTTAATTTAAATACATTTTCATTTAAATCTATGCAGAAATCCAGCAGATCGTTTTGACTCACTGCATTTATTCAGTGAGTAAGAAATTAATTTTCCCAAAATTTGCAAGTTTATTTGTCAGTCTTAATTTAAATTACTAAAAATTTTATATTCTTTGAAGAAATTCAGTGTCTGGATTACTTGTTTCTCTGACCTAACTGAATAATTCTGACAACTCATCCTTTTTGTAGACAGAGAGTTAACCTCAATCTTTTGCAAAGGCTATTTGGATAAAAGTAGGATCCAATTAACCTATATTACTAACAATAGCATCTTAATATTCATATAGAATATGAATAGACGCAATAAAACAGACATAGGATCATTTTAACTGAATATGCTCTGTGGAACTTAAGCTATTGCTATTTTTTATTAGATCAGTTTATAATTCTGCTACAATAATAACTTGAATATACTTGATTTGAATAAAGTATTATATATACTTATTATATATATAAATGCACCTGAGGGCTCTTGTTGGTGGATTACCTGTATTACTTTCTCAGCTCTTGCTGCACTGTGAAAGCTCTACAAATGTATCACCTACTGAAAGATTCCCATGGCTTTAACCTTGGTTCTGCCTAAAGTGCAAAGGACATCAGGGACACTTGAGAAGGAGCACAAGATGGAAACCCAAAGGCATAAGGACTCTGGCACTGCATTTTTGAGACAATATTTGCATGTGATGCTGATCCTGTTACCATGACACTCTAAATGTGTGAGTTCCTACAAATGGTGCCAAAAACACTGCACTTTAACTTTTCAACTTTACCCAAGCAGCTCGAAGGATTTCCAGGCTGTATTTTTTACTGGAGTTCTCTAGATGCTGCTGAATCTGTACTGTTGCACTAAATTTACCCTTAAAACATATGCTGTTGTACACACATGAGACTACTGCCAAATAGTTTCTAGTTGCCTGAAATTGTGCAGTTTAGCTCTATGGCAATTCCTTCTCAGGCACAGTATTTGCCATATTAAATACATTTTTATTAAAAGTCTACTCTCAGACAGATAACGTAAAATAGAGTTTTTGACTTTGTGTTTTTGTGTGTATATGTTCACAGGACAAAATTATTTTAACTATCTTCAAGTATTGCAGTTGCAAATAATTCGAGCCAAATTACCTTCCCCCCCTAAAAAAAAAAAGTTTATGTAGAAATGCTTTCACAGTTCTAAAATATGTACCCCTTATGCTTTCAGTGGAAGACTATCTAGAAGAGGGACTGATGGATGTGATTTCAGAGATACTTTCTAGGACCAGCCCTACTGAATCCTGAACTAAACTTTAGCCAGAGTTAAGCATTTAGTAAAGTTACGAGAGAAATGGAATTGGAGTATTCAAGTCCTATGTAAACAGTAGAATTGAATATACCAATAATATCTGTGCTGCATATTGTGTGGTGCTGTTTGATGTAATAAATAGGTAGGACAATTTTGCTGTTCTAGAGAATCCAATGAAAAATTTCTTCAAGTAGGCTGGCAATAACACAGTCAAACTAGCAGAATTGAAACAACCTATGAAATTAATTCTTACCTGTCAGTCTTTTCAGCTATGGGTGCAAACCAAATTACATACCAAATTTGGCTGCAAAGATGTGGCACCACAATCTGCAGCCGTCTCCAAATGCTTCCCAAAAAAAAGTCAGAAGGCAGATTCACATCTTCCAGATCTCACTTCCAGCTTTTCTGCTTTAATACACAACAGTAACCCTAGTAATTAAACTTTTTTTCTAATAAGAGATTAATGTATTAATGCAGCCTTTCATTTGAATAAGATTAAAATTTCTTGAGACAGCTTTTCCAAAATTGTCCCATCTTCATATTAAAAATGAGACTGGTCCATTGAGGTCATTGACAGTGTCAACTAATAGAATAATGAAGCAGGAAGTTGATACATGCCTGACCTTTCCACAGTATACTTCGCACCTAAAGAAGCCTTTTCTTTTTCCAACTCCTTCAATATTCTTGATTCATTCACTCTTTAAATGCAATATATCTGACTTTGCAATTCCATGAAAAACGAAGAAACAGATTTATGCTTGGGCAAACTACCAAGGCTGTGTTACTCATCTTGTTTTTCAAAGGAGTGAAAGGTGACCTGTGAAACCACCAGTTTTAAAAAAGAAAAACAAAGCAAAAATGCAACATGCACATATGGATGAGGTTTCTCATTTTGCCTCCTCACAGAACTCTTGGCAGAATATTTGGGTGCTGTTTCATGACTTTTCCTGTCAACACAAGCTGCTGGTCTCTGGGTCATGTTCTTTTGTTTAACTGTTAAAGTTAGAAAACTTGCAAGAGTAAAATTACAACCTTTTAAACAGTACTATTTTGTTTGTTCAACAGAAAAAATGCTTTGTCATTCTATCTAAATGGAAAAACTATAGCACATGAAAACTTGTCTAAAGGGGGATTTTGGAGGGTTTTTTGGACTGGAGTGATGTTATGGTTGTTTTTAAGTTAATGATATTTTATAACATGAAAATTTTAAAAAAGAATAATAAGAACATTGATAAGGAACATCTTGTTTAACTCTAAAATAAAGTAGCCTTGCACAGTCTTACAGGGAACACATTTTAATAAGATTAAATATATTTGAAAAGTAGTGTATACAGTTTACTTTATGGCCAGTTAATATTTGTTCCCCCTGCAAGATGGACGAAATAATTTTTTACACAATTTAATTCTGTTGTCAGTGCTAGAACAAAAGAGAAAATAAACTTGGATCTCAGCAGACAACCTAATTATGTTACCACTGTCTCTTTACAAACACAATTTTCACCCGTTTTGAAGTCTGTCCAATTTAAATTCCTAATGTCATCTTGAAAAGACAGTGTCAGTACAGGAATCCCACATAAGGCAGGGAAACATGTAGCAGAGAGAGTTAGTATCAGTCTTTGATTTCTAAATACTGCCCTCAGTATTTAAGCCCCATCACATGAAAACAAGCTGGAGGGTCTCATTTCATCCCATGTTTGTGGATATTGCAGAGTTGTTTTACAGTTCAGCAGTTTGGCAAAAGCAGCAGATTCTGCTTGATAGAAGCCCAGAGAATGAAATAAAATAGGTCCCCTTGCTTCAGGCAGGGACGTGTTGTAAGACCATATAAAGAAATGCTCCCTGGGGCTCTCCTGCCCTGCTCTTGCACGTGGCTGGGGATCTCTGCAGCCCTGAGCAGGGTTCCACAGGCAGCTTAGCCCAGACAGAGTTTTCTGAAGGTCAGCTTTATTCTGCTCCCCCTTCCTTCCGCTCCAAAGCTGTGTTTAGTTGTTCCTATAGCGTTTACGATTCTTACTGTTGGGTTTCATACTGCACCATCAAGGTGAACTATTGATCTGTGGTCCCTTGAGTATAAACAGGGGAGATATGAAAGTTTGGTTCTGCTTGCCCTACATAGAAGCCTGCAAAATGAGACTCAGAAGGGATTTCTCTCCTGCTTCTGAGTTGAGAGGAGGCCTGTTGAAGCCTAAAGCTGTTTGGAATCAGTTTTCAGAATAAAAGCATGCTGGTAGGTTATGAGCACATATGGTACAAAACTTCACAGAAGGTTTGTTATTTCAGAGGTATATTTTGCATATGAAGTTTGCGTAGGGGAAGAGACCAAGAAAAAGGCAAGTAATTAACTCTATTCCCTGCTCCTTCAAGAGGCGTATTCTGAGGCAACTCAGGAAGTTCATTATAAGCCTGCCTTTTCCATCCTTTTTAGAGTAGCACTGTCCCTTTCATGTGAACCAACTGAGCTTGTCATTTGTGTAGAGACATCTGCATACTTTTCTGTGCCCTCTGTTTTGTCCCGTATCTTCACTAGCTCAGGTAGAGTCTACTTTAATTTCTATCACTTCAGGCACAACTACGATATCAAGTTTTTTTCCCTAAACTTGAGACTCTAAATCAAATAAGTTTTGTTTTGCAACCCTTGACAGAGTATTCTTCTCAGGGAAGAAGAGCATTTTAGAGTAAAATGTGTTGGGATGCATCACAAGTAATCCAAGCTATTGCTCCAGGCTGTCTGCAAACTCTGGAAGACAATACTGAGTTGTCTCATTATGCTGTCAAGTGTTCCTTGATGTCCCTGAAGAGCAGAGGACTACAGACTGATTAAAATAAAGACCACTGTGTAATTATTTATTTATTTATTTATTTTAAAGACACCTTTACAGCACATGACACTTGGACATCTTGAGGCTGTCTAATTCTTTTGGCGTAGTGCCAGCTGTTGGATTAGAGTCTGTGAAGACCTTCAGTCCAGCAAGTAATAAACACTGGAAATGCTGACTTTGGGAGGAATTTAGACCTTCTAAACATAGTTACTAGTGCAGATCCCATAATCTGGATTTTTCAGGCTGTCCTTTTATTATTTTCTGTAGGTCTAAAATATCTAAGTAAATCTCTTTCATCTTTTCTCTTTAACCTCTTAAAAAGTAAAACTCTTTCTCTGTCAGCCCTCAGTCTTCTATTATGAAACAAATCCTCTTAAATATATGTCTGAGTTCAAGATTTTTTTTGTGTGAATTTTCTACCTTAAATGCTGAGTTCAAAGATGTAACCTCTGAGCCCATTTTCATGTTTCCTGAGGCATAGAAATGGTCCCCTGCTATGTATGAAATAGCAAACTCTTTTTAATGTAGGAAAAAAAATAAAGGAAAAAAAGGGTGATTGTTGATTCCTTTTGTGAATTAACATAATATATTAATTCTTATATCCTTTCTGCAATATGTATACCAAATATTTTTCACATTTAAAATTATTGTAACATTACCTTTATTTCTACTAACTATTTCTGTCTTTCTTTCCTGGATTTATGACTTGCAACCAACAATTAAATTGTCCCATTAGCTAGGCCATAACTACCTGCCATAAATATTTACTGGGGGACTAATTTATGTGTAACCGTTCAATTAGAGCACATACTGTGGACAGAAGGAGCAGGGCAGTGTTTGTCCCCTTGTACTCAACATTGGTGAGGCCACACCTCAAATCCTCTGTTCAGTTTTGGGTCTCTCTCTATAAGAAAGACATTGAGGTGCTGGAGCATGTCCAGAGAAGGTCACTGGAGCTGGGGATGGGTCTGGAGCACAAGTATAAACAGTAGTTGAGGAAGAGAAAAACACCTCAAGCTGTGTCAGAGAAGGTTTAGTTTGGGTATTAGGAAAAATTCCTTCACTGAAAGGGTTATCGAGCACTGGAACAGGCTGTCATGGGAAGTGGTGGAGTTATCATCCTTGAAGGTATTTAAAAAAAATGTGTATATGTGGCACTTAGGGACGTGGTTTAGTGGTGGACTTGGCAGTGTTAGGTTAATGGTTGGACTCAATGATCTTAAAGGTCTTTTCCAATTTCAGTGATTTTATAGTGGTACTTAAAGAGCTGTCCTTGCAGTCCTTTTTATTGTAATGGCACCACAGGTTAAAATTCGCATTACACTGATTTACTGTTAAGCATGTGGAAACTTCTAGATGGTGATCATAGCATTCTCAACTTAATTTGGACTGTTGGGTTAGTAGTGTTTTTAATTTTTGTTTCTGCAATTAACTCATTTAAGGTAAATAAAAATACTTTTTTTTTCTCCCCATAACCCAGAGTAAGACTATGCAAAGACTTCATTTAAACTAAGATGTGCAAAATCTGACCACAGGTTTCCTATTTATTGTATGGACCAATCTTATTTTCAGTAAAATACTTGATAGGTTATTAACAACATTCTCTGGAAAACTGATTTGGAGATTGTCTTGTATTCTTTGACTTCAGCTGCTTCTTTCAGTTGCCAAAGCATACAAATGAGAGAATTTTCAAAGGAGTTTTTCATCTAGATATCTCTTAAAAAGAAAAGCTAAAATGTAGCCAGAAGATACAGGAGGAAAAATGCTGCATTATGTCAGGATTATGAGCATGGGAAAATTTACCTATTATGGATGTTTGCTGTACTGTGGTTTAGCTCATGTGCTTTCTTTGGCCTGGTGGGGTTTTTTGGGGAGTTTGGGGGTGGTTTTTTGTTTTTTTTTTGTTTGGTTGTTTGGTTTGTTGGTTTGGTTTTGGGGTTTTTTGGGGGTTTTTTTTGGTGGTATTTTAAGTGTTAGCTGAACTCTCTGGAGAACAGAAAGAAATAGAAATTACATGTTCCTTTTCATTTTCTTTTCTTCCAAGATATTAACATACATCACAGTGAAAAACCGTGTGCTCTTGGCATATGGCCTTGCCCACAGCAGGTTCAGTACAGATGAGGATCTTTCAGCACAATCATAGACTCAATCTTTTTACTAATATTAAGGACTATTGCATAAATTGGCTCCTCTTTGACTTCCGCTGCTTTTAAATCTCTCCTGATATTTCTAGTCCATCTTCTAAAGGAAAGCAGAGCTACACATTTACATTGCTGGTCTTCAGTTGTCATCCCTCCTTCCTTTTCTTCCCCAGTTTGCAACCGTTGACAAATTTGTCTTGTATTTGACCTGATGGCACAGGTTCCAGAGATGCTACATTTTTATACATATTATTAGGGTGTAGTTAAAAAGGAGAGAGAGCACAAGACAGCCATCATTATCATCTTTTTTAAGGAAGTGACTGCAGCAGGAGCTCACCTCAATAAGACAGGGAAGTAGCCAGGCTCAGAGGATTTTTATTTTTATTCAATGAATCATGTAGGTCAATGCTCACTAATGATGACAAAATAGAAGTGGAACTGTAAGATGTCTATGTAGAGTATGTGGCTGCAACTCACTCAAGTTACCCAACTCTTCTGCTTACTTTTCCTAACTCTCTGCCATGCCTTTCATACTGTCCAAGTTTGAAAACCTGTCACATCAAATTCTACTAAAAGATGTTGGAACTGTGCTGTTACTGAAACTGGTATATATATATATGTATAAAAGAATAATATATATATATCATAGAATAATGTTTTTACAAGTTGACATTTTTGTAGGCAGCACCTTTTGAAATTGGTTAAAATAACAGGAGTTGATAAAATGTTAACCAGCTGGAAGATTGGTTGCTGGTCATCTTATACTTCATGATTTTCAGTGGACTGCAGCCTGGTATTACTCCATCAAAGATCTTGAGGAGATTGCTAAATTTTAAATATACAAATAATACCTTTAAATATACCACAGCTTTTTAATTTTTTTAAAACCTTTCAGGCAGACTGATAAGATCTGAAGCAAGAATCTGAGGGAGAAGAGGTAGCTCCTGGGTTTCATTCTGAGGTGTTCATTCACAACTATATATGATCTGTCTTATCCCTCACTATTAGAAGACAGTTTTAATGATAAAAGATATGAACTGATTTCTTAGGTTGCACAAGATTCTAAACACATTGTTATGACCCATCTCTGAGGTGGGGTAACTGAGGTCCTTGTTAATAGATCCCTTGGGGTGAATTAGAGTGAAATGACACTGAATGATGACTGTATATATATATATATACACATATGCAGGATTCTTTTAGAACAATTTTGTTGCAATGGAAAAGAGGAATGTGGCTATTTTGGTTATTATCTGTAGAAATATAGAGATAAAAAAATATCCCTTTAGAAAATATGTAAGGAAAAGAAAGAAAGATAAGGAAAGGATAAGAGTAGGTAGTAGAAAAGAAAGATATCACCTGTGATCACCAGCAATGAGACTTGACTGTTGCAATTCTGACATCCATTGGCCAAAGTGATGGTCACAGTCTTGATCCATCAGGGGTGGGGGAAGCCCATGAAACACAAAGCTCAATAAGTTAATACATGTTCAGGTTCAGGTGGAAACACCCAGGTACCTCCCCTGGGCAGGGGGAGTTTTACACTGTGTTGTGTAACACTGTGGATCATGTGCATTTCTCTAGTGGAAGACCCCAGAAATGAGTCTGTGGGTGCTTTTGGGGTCTCTGATGGTTTATGACACTTTCTAAGACATGAACACTGTTTGACCCTACTTAGCTGAGCCAGTTATGCCCTGTCAGAAAGGATAAATACCATCAGGCCTACATGATACTGCCTCAGCGGGGAAGAACATTGGCATGATAAAAAGCATTATCCCACGTCACAGGATCTGCTTCTTATTGACCTGCTCCTTATTTGGCTCAGAAAATAACTTGTTGCAGAAGAAAGGTCAGTTTGTCATGGTCATCCTCCAGTGCTGGGTGTTCACACCACACACCCAAAAACTCTCCTCCTCCCCTTTGGGTGGAGTGTGCAAACCTGGCCTCAGTGAAACACTTGCTGCTTTTTCAACTGACTGATTGTTTGAGCCATTGACCTTTAACATTTCAGTCTCTCACACACGTGAATTACAATAATGTTTTGTTTGTGTTTCACTTGTGTCTACTGATGCTCTTTTTTTTTTAGTGATTGATTTAATTGTTGTGATTTACTTCATGGTTGCTATATGATTTACAGCTGTCATTCAGGGTATACACAGATATTAAGAAATAAAATGTTAAACAGTGACAAGACAATTTCAGAAATTCTTTAACTTAAAAAAGAGGGTTAAAAAAAAAAACCACTTTTTTTTTTAATGATCTGCAAAGGCTTCATTTAGGTCACTCCTTAACTGGTCTGGCTTATCCTTTCGAACTGTAAAAGAGATTTTAGGATCACTTTAAAGGATCTGGTTTTGCTATCAGAGCTTTAGATGAGAGTGAAACAGGCATTTTAATCTATTGGACAGTTAAAATAATAATTCCATACTACTACATGAACTATTAAAAAAACTCAACCACTCCAGTATTCAGGTAATGCTTGCAAGTTCTTCAGCATGGATTGCTCTTTGTGTAAAACAGATCATGTTTAATTCCCCATGAAATAAAATTTTACTATTATGGTTGGCTGTGATGAGATTACAAGGAGAAATAGGGGGTGAAAGAAATGAAATTCAATTTATTTTCCAAGGTATTGCAATATATCACATATTCTATCTGTTTTGTATGATCTAGAGGAAAACAATTTCGTTTCAGTCAAACAATTCAAGAGGACTCTGAAAAAGTCTTCACAACAAACAATTGGGGAAAACAAACTTAAGTATATGAGTGACAAATAGCTCAGAATAACTGATTCCCTTCACTGTGTGTGACAACTGACCCCTAGAAATTACAGTGCCTGTTTGAAAATGAGGTTGGAGAAAATGCTGTGTCACAAAGTGCATTGTGTATTATCATGTGTAGCCATTGCAGAAAACTGATAATGCATTGAAGCTGCTGAACTTCACAATGTATGATTGTGGATGGAATCATGTATCATGTTCTAAAGGACATGTTTTTCACTAAAAATGAAGACCATGTGCAGAGAAGGAAAAGTTTAGACTTAAAATCTGGAGAAACCCAAGTAATTAATAATGTTAGCAATAGCCTGCATATTGTATTTATCCAGCAGAACAAGTGTAATAAGGAAAGAAATTGCAGATTAAGCTTTAAAATAGTTGTGGGACTGCAGGGAATTTACATTTGAAATTTAGTTTTTAATCATAAAGATATTTAAATAGTTCAGGGTAAAGAAAAGAGTTATAAAACTGAGAATGTCATCCAAAAAGAGGTTAAGTTTTGTAACCCCAATCTTTCCTTCTCTGATAGCTTCTCACAGGTGAGAGTACACAAAATGTACTGCTAAATTGAGGTGAAAGTGCTTTTATAGGTATCTTTCTTTGCTTGTAAACTTTTTACCTTATTACTCCACTAAATGTTTGACCTCAAGTTTTGTTGAATACATATTATGCTTCCTTTACAGTTTAGCCTTGGTAGGTTGTTGAAAAAGGTGGACTGTGCAAATTCTAAGAATCAGTTGAACTTATTGCATCGACTTCATCTTTCAGTTTGAGAAAATCTGTTTATTAGAATTCATTTAAGAGGAACACACACATGTATGTGAGCAGATAAAACAAGAACTTGGAGTAATGATCTAAGATAATTTTAGTTTTGGAGGAAACTTGGACTAAAGATTATTACTTAAGAAATTGTAAAGCCCCATGAAGAAGGATGAATTTTGGATGCTGTGGGGGTTGGTAAGAACTTTGAATAACTTGGCTAATAATACTTAATAGCAATATGTTGACCAAAGGTAGTGTTACTAAATTTTCTAATTCAGTCTCTATTAAATGAAATATATTTATTTAGATACATGAGATTATCTTGCTTAGGTAGGAAAAAAATGTTTAAGAATAGCTTGCTTATTTTATAGACACATTGATATATTTTATGACTCATTAATAGACTGGTCCCATGCACTAAGCCAAGTCAGGGCAAGAATAAGAATTTTAGAAATATGGAATATATTGTCTGGAAATAAAGAACAAGATTTTAACCCATTATCTGTATAATATCATTATGACATAACATGAGCTACATTTTAATAGTTAACTTTTGTTTTGAAACTATTTAGCTTATGTGGTCATAGCTATTGGACTGTAGAAACTGGTATTAGCAGTGGACAAATCATCTACTGCTACAGAAGGAGATAATAACCCACTATAGCACCTCTTGGGAAATATAAAATAAACATAGCTTGACACAGTTTGGTGAGTAGAAAGCATTTCATGGTCCCGTAATTCTTATAGATCATGATTAAAGGCCTGAGTGCTACTGAAAGTAATGTGAGGCTAGAAATGTAATTAGTGCATTATATTCCCAATTTGACTTAAAAAAAATAAAGAAGTAAGTTTAACTGCTGAGATTAGGGCTACTCATTGTAAATGTACACTCAAACAAGCCATGTAGAAGAAGTAGTAGTGAACACTGGCCATAATCCAGATTTTCAACCCATCAGTCAGTGACCTTATGCTCCTACTTTTCTAATTGTGGAAAAGTCAGCTTGGGTGTGTCTCCTCTGTTTAGCCTCCCCAGCTTTCATAAAAGTATAAGAAATGAAGGAGAACTAGTCTTCACTAACTTTAGACAACTACAATGTTTTGTCTACATCTGAACACCACTGCATTTTCAGTCAGCAACCCTTACATCTAAAGGATCCTCTTTCTCTCTATTTCCATTTCAGAATGGGATTTTTTTTTTGTTAAAATCAGGTACAGATATCTGTATTTTGTCATCCTCAATCTCTCTCAAGAGCTGTGTCAGGTCATCAAGACCAGATTCCAGACTCTGTTTTGCAGAAGATAATGAAAAGCTGCCAGGCTTCAGACATTTCCCTAAGAGTCTCCTAACATGCATGTGATATTTTCATTGTTGTTGGTTTTGTTTGGGTGTTTGGCTTTTTTTGTTTTTAACTGACTGCTACAATCTGCCATTTCTGTGCCCATGGCTGAGTGCACTGGCCTTGGGACACTTCTGTTTCATAGGCATGTGACCTTCTCCTTCATGTTTGGAGGTACCACTTTAGCCTCACATGCCATTAGAAAAAGGAGTTGGAGCCAAGCCGAGGTCCAATTCCTGTGACTGGATTGGCTCACCCTCTGAGTAGTATCCTGAGGTTATGAAAATGGAAACTGAATATAGCCATGAGTAGTTAAAGCAGTTTTCTTGTGATGTAGCAGATATGGTATCTCCATGCAGAATCTGCTTACCTTTGCTTTCAGTAAATGAAACATGTCCTGTTTACACACTAACACAATTAACCAGAAGTAGAAAGGAACTTGGAGAGGAGGCTAGGGCTGATTTTCCTGATTTTTCAATACTTCCATCCAAGAAAGGAAGCCTTATAGGTGACAGAGAGTTGAGCAACAACACAGACATGCAAGGGAAAAGCTGACTTAAAGTATGTGGAAAATCCCAGGTGGGATATGCAGGAACTAGTCACATTCCCATTCAGCTTTCAGTCAGCTTTTCTCCCCCCAGTGTCAGAACAGCTGGTTGCTCACTTGCATAGGGATTTACTGAATCCGGACTAGTTGACTGGAACATCTTTGTGTGAGTCAGGTGGATGCCCACATCAAGGTACAGGTTTCTTGTGGCTCTGTCTGTGTTATAGAGAGGGGAGAGATGCATAAACCCACTTTTCTCACTTCCGCTCTTTACCAAGAGAATGCTTTTCATTCTCTTCTGAATGAGAAGAAAATGTGAATTGAACTAACTAAATGTCTTCAATGTGTAATGCAATGATTAACAAAATATACTGTACCAGGTAATCCATTGTAAAAGCACCATTAAAGGAGATTCTTAATAACTGTAAGTTTTGTGAAGTACCTAGTAGACTGCTGTACATGAGAGACACTCTAAAAGTCTGATGGGCAGAAGTATTCTGTCAAAATTGCTCTTGATAGAAAATTGGAATAAAGTTGATTTGGTAATTAGAGAATTCATATTTGCAGAATCTAGCAAATCAAGAACTACATTCATTGCTCAATAGCAGAGTGACCTGTAGTCATGGCTATTTTAGTGCCTCTCTTACAATAAATAGCTTAAAGGGGATATAGACTGCTTATCACAATTTTTTTTCTTGTGGTATTTCATAATACTCAAGTTTATAATAATTTCTTTTAAAAGAGCTCCAATATAAATGCATTCTTATGAGAGACATGGTCTGTCTTTGGAGGATTACAGTAATTGAAGTTCCCAAGAGGGCTCTAAAACATATTGCCAGACTGATGATCTAGAAAGCTTCTATAGTGTTCAGACTGTTTAGGTCTTTCTGTGTTGCTTTGAGGTTGCATGTTTACAATCTCCCTGATCACAAGGACATTGTCTGAAAGAAGTCAAAACAAAGATAGTGTTCAAAAGTGTACACCTTTTTTCTTGTGAAGGCCTGTTCAACTATTTCTAAAGGCTCTGAAGAAGTCCTCAAAATAAGTTGAACTACAGCATTTAATCAGTGTCTTAAAGTATTTGTCTCAGTTTGTAGGCACACAAGACCTCTTAAGATTTTTAAAATAACAAGTCTATAAGAGCTTTTTATGCTCATAATATTTGCTCTTTAACTAATCAGAGACCTAAGCAAACAAGTTAAGGCACAGATCTTAAAACTGAGGGAATACTTGTGCTCAAAGACCATAGCCTAATGTAAAAGTATAAAATGTTAGAATGGAGTTCTACTTCTTGACTGCATAATATACAATGCTTTGAGTGTGCAGTAACAGATGGAAATGTAGTACCAAGGAAAGATCTTCCTTCACTTAAATGTGAGCTGACATGATGCACAAGTGCAAATAAACCTCTTTCACAATGTGTTACGGAATTCTTAGAAAGACCAAAATATTCTGCAGAGAGGTTTGTTACCATACGGCTCATTCTGCAGACTCTGTTTAAAAAGCAGATTTGGGCTTATTTAGAAACTCAGCATTCTCTTATAACAATGTATCCACAGTACAAATATATTTTGCTGCTGATAGGGCTATATACAAATTATGTACAAAATTGATGTGTCAACTGATGTGTAACTGGTAAAGTAATACCCATACGTAAGAAATAATTTACTACCTTTTTTTCAACCCAGACCTGTTGGATGTGTGAAGCTCAAAGTTTCTAAACCCAGGAAAGGACTTCAAAAACACCTGCAGGTGGTAAATGCAATCAGATGCTCTGTGTGGATTCAGTACATAATTCCCCCAAGGAAACAGACGAAATCATTACACTGAGTGGCTGTATCCTTGAAAAGTACTGTTCGTAATTGAACTGTTCCAAACACTCTGCCACTAAAAATGCCTCCCTCAGATGTCAAACTCTGCCCTACCAAGCAGTGGATGTGACCCATTGACACAACTCATGGCAGAGTTTCGATCTGGCTGAATAAGCCATTTGATACACCTATTTTTCAGTGGATATTGTGTGAGCATTTATTTATATTTATAGCTAGGCAACACCAGTCAAAACCTTTAGAAATCCAATACTCCCTTTTACAAGGAACTTTTCACCTTTCTATTGCCAATGTAAAGAAAAGAAGTCGTAACAGGCCTGGAATGCTGTAACTTTTAAGAGTGAAGGGGGGAAATGTATTCAGTGAGGGCAGTCTCTAATTGAGACCACTGACTTTTTCCTATAAACAAGCAGAAATATTGGTTTGGTTTTCAGTTAGAGGATGTTTTGATAAGACAGGACAGCTGGCTGAAAGGAGAGGGTGGAAACAGAAATAATCGGTCTGAGGAAGAAGCAAAATTCAGAGTTTTGCTTCTGAAAAACTGCACATTGTGTTTAGTAGGGATATATCAGGAAACCTCTACCACAGAAACCGGGAAGAGCTGGCACACAAAGCTGGCAGGAGAGCTTTCAGCAGATCTGAGTCAGTGGTACTGTACTGCTGGAAAATACCAAATGTGGCAGATACTTTTAAGAAAGGGGAAATAATTCTGTGCAAATACCAGACTGTTAGTGTGGTATCGGTAGTATGCAGCACTTCTGAGGGGAAAAAAAGAAAAAGAAAACCTAAAGAAAGAACTTCTTGGAAATGTGTTAATTAGAATACTGCATTGACCAGAAGCAGGTTTTTTGCAACTAATTTCATATTGCCTATGATCCAGCAGAGACTGATTCATTTGCACTGTATCAAAGACTTCACTACTGTGGAAAATTTTAACCAACTCGGACTACTGGGGATTAGAAGAGAAATTAGTGAGTAATTAACTTGTGCTAGGCACAAAGGCAGTAAGTTTAGGCTAAAGAGCAGCTATTTAACTAATTATAAATTGTTATCATATGTTCTTTCTTAGGAAAGGTTGGTACAAGACACTGCCTGTACAATGACCATTCATAAGTTCATTTTGAACAACAGAAATAAGATTCAAGCAAGAGCAAGCTTCTGCATGAGGCTTCTGAGAAGAATTTAAGAAGAGCTGAAAAAACTGCCTTTCTTCTAGAAGGAGCTAAGAGAGTTTGTGGAAGGGATTATATTTTAAGGAATTATACTAACCATTCCCTAAAATAATGGGTCTCTGACCGCAAAAGTAATTTCCTCAACACTCAAGAATTAGGAGGAGAGTACCTAGCAATGGTTGGTGATTATTTTGAGGGTTTAACTGGTAAAGAGATGCTGCTCATCATCCCTATTGACTAACTTGGTAGCAGGTCAGCTACCAAGCATTTTTCTAGGCTGATGAAAGACCCAGTACTTGTGTTTGCCCACAGGCAATGCAGTGTTCTGGTAGCTCTGCCAGGGTGTAGCTGTGGATGCCTAAAGATGCCCTCAGGCTTTGGGCAGTCTGTTTCCATGAACTGGAATGATGGTATTTTCCCAAGGTGAAATACATGGTGTCTTTGCCCATTACAGGAGTATTGGTACTAGACCATCTTTGAGATCCCTTCCAACTCAAACCATTCCATGATTCTCCAGTCTGAGAAGGGGTCTCTTCACTCTCCAACAGTGGTCATTACTCTTGACTCTTTGAGTTTTTGGCTCAGGAATATCTCTGTCCTGAGAGGTTATTCTTAGGCTTCTAATTACTATGAATATGCAGGTTGTGGGAGTTTGCTTTTCCAGCTTCAAAGTATACAGGTTTCTTCTGGTACACTGGTTCTGTCTATGCTAGTTTCCTTCTGGGGGGACAATTTAGAAAGGAAGACAACACTGGTGGTGAGAGGTTAGTGCATTCTGAGGAGTCAGAATGGGAAACCAGAAGTATGCTGAGCAGTCACAAGGTAAATGTTGATAACACAGTAGAGCTGGGTAAAAGTTTATGCACAGATGTCTTCCATTTGACTCCAGTGTTTAATTAGCCAAGTTTTCAGGAACGAAATTTAATTTCTATGTTTAGTGAAATGAGATTTTGTCCTGGCCTTGGCTGGGAGTAGAGGTAGTTTCTTCTTAGTGTCTAATGCAGTGCTGTTTTTTGGATTCAATATGAGAATAATGTTGATAACACAGTAATGTTTTAGTTGTTGCTGAGCAGTGCTTACAATAAGTCAAGGACTTTTCTGTGTCTCGTGCTCTGACAGTGAGCAGGTACAAGAAGCCAGGAGGGACCACAGCAACAACAGCTGACTTGAATTGGCTGAAGGGGTATTCTGTACCTTAAAACGTCATGCCCAGCACATGAACCGGGGAGAGTTGGCCATGAAGGGCTGATCACTGCTTTCAGATGGGCTGGGCATTGGTCAGTGGGTGGTGAGCAATTGCATTATGAATCTTTTTTCTCTTGGGTTTTGTTTCTCTCTCCTTTCTTCCAATTATTATTAATGTTATAATTAAAATTATTATATCTTTCTTCGTTTCAAGTATTAGACTGTTCTTGTCTCAACCTGTGAGTTGTTGGGGTTTTTTCCTAATTCTCCTCCAGATCCCACTGTTGGGGGTGGAGGAGAATGACTGAGTAGCTTCACAGCACTTAGTTGCTGTCTGGGGTCAAAAAATGACAGATTTCTCTTGACTTTTATTTTTTCTCCCCTAAAATGACATCAGTTTAAGGCAGAGGCTTGAGAAAGGAAGAAGATTCAGAGGTAACAACAGATACAAGTAAAATTTTAGTTATATAAAAGAGAATGAGTGTGTGGCATCCTGTCTAACAGTGTTAAACTTGCTGTATCAGAAAATGGACAAGACTGTATGAGGAAAAATGAGTGGAGACCAAGGCTGAGGAATGACTATATGAAAAAAACAACTGATTGGGGTGGAGAGTGTGAGGAAACCTCATCAGAAAACAACTAAAATAAACTTCTCCATATTAGTTCATAGCAAAAGCAGGAGAAATAGAAGTGCTACAGGTAAAATATGCAGCAGAGAAGAATTATTTCTGCTGTTTGCTTCTACTAAAGTTAGAAACCATCACAGGACATGCAGCTCCCTCCTGTGTTTATTCTTCCCTCACAAGTTTCAACCTGCTCAGTATATTGAACAGTGTATTTGCAGCATTTGCAGCTTTGTTATCCTACATACAGCATTACATGGCCAAACTGCAATTGCAACGTATTTATTTTTAATAAACAGTGAGTATGAGTGGAATTCAACAGCAGGAGCAAAGAGGACTTCTCTTTACTCAGGAGATGAATACTTAGAAGACCATTAAGACTGAGGGTGTTTTAATGGTGCAAACATGAGCCCAGCACCTGGAAGGCTCACACTGTTTGCTTTTCTATTATGAACTTCCTCTGTGACCTTTACCAGAGGAAAGGTCCCTTTGTGTGTCTGTTCAGCAAGTGTGAAATGGGAATAAGTGCATTTCTCTACTTTTAGAAATAAAATAAAAGCCATATAGGTCTCTGGTATTATGTTTTTCGTGAACTATAAAAATACGTAAAATTAAATACATATATTAAAAAAAAAAAGAAGAAGCTGAGAATACAGAATTTCAGCATCCTCTGCCTTTGAGTTATTTGTGGTTTTTCTGTCTGTTGAGACCTTTTGTTGAGTTCCTAAATATTAGGAGGTGTGAGGTGTTGCTTTGGGCCATGTACGCATGTAATACATAGCTTTAGTGTTATTGCCCCATTCATTTCCGCGTGGCTACCACAACAGTAACAAATGAGCCCTATTTTGAAGGATTAAAGGTGAGCAGCTCTCTTTCCGCACTGTTTTTGCCTCTTGCAGATCTGAATTCCGCCCCCTCCCTCCCCGCGGTCCCAGAGGCAGCCCCCGGGCAGCCCCTGCCTGGGGAGCGCTGCCGTGGGCACGGCGGGGTCTGGGGAAGTCACTTGTGTGTGGAGAGCCCCATCCAGTGGCCAAGTAGAGCTTCTGCACTCAAAACCTCTGTGTGTTTCATAAAAAAAAGCATCACATCATTTCTACTGAGAAAACAGGTGGCTGCGAAGCAGCCGTGGGGCGCAGCGCGGGGTCACAGCTCTCCAGTCAGACCCACCAGAGGCAGAGAGCCATCCATGAGGAAAGACATGGACCTACTCTTGTTTACACTTAAAATAAATTAGCAAAGGAACTGCATATAAAGTATAACCTCGACCTACATCACTTCCTGATCTGTGTATAAAGTTGAAGATAAATATAAAGGTTGAATAGAACTTTGAGCAACCTGGTCTAGTAGAAGATGTCCCTGCCCATAGCAGGGGGTTGGAATTAGATCACCTTTAAGGTACCCTGCAATCCAAACCATTCAATGATTCCATGATCTTTCCAATGAATAACCGTGATGAAAATAGCTGTCACTTTATGAAAAGCATTTCTTCATTATATAGGAACAGTTACTTCAGTATTTAATAATTCAAGCCTGATGCAAGTCTATTTCAGGCCTTATCACCTAAAGGAGTCTATCATAAAGGTTTAAGCAACCTGACACACAGCTGAATAAAATAATTACCCAGCAAATATGCTCTTGACAATTAAGCCAACGGTGAATCCAATTAAGAATGGATGTGCAGCCTCTTCATAAGGAATCCTTTTTTCTACGATGTTTGTTGGATCAAATATTGACACTTTTCAGCAAATTATCCCTGGCAAATTATACCAATATTACTATTGTCACCATTGTATTATCAGGCATACTCTATTGCCTGCCACTGCCTCGTTCACCCCATTCAGAGGCCTCTTTACTTATGCTACAGTAATCATGCAAAGTGTTACTACTTTCATCTTGGTGAGAACTGAACCTTTGAGTTCAAATGTAGCTTTGAATGAATCAGCCTAACTCTTTATAATAATTAAATTCTCAAAGCTGATAATATATCTACTAAGAAATGCAAGTTGATTAGCCATGTTAAACACCTTCCACTGATTCCAGCAAGCAGGCTTTGGAGTGTCATCCTCCAGATTTCTCAAGGCTAAGTTTGTTTGCATGTACAAATAACTTCTAAACAGAGTCAGTGATCAATTTTAGTTGTTTTTCTTGTGTGTGTCATATAAAACTAATTTTCATTGTAAATATTATCTAATGCACAGTGAGGTTTAACCTAAAATATTCAGAAATCTGTCCCCTTTAGCAGATAGTTGGAAGAAGAATGTTCAGTGAGGGTGAACTGGTTGCATACTTCCATATCAATTACAGTGGCTGACACTGTGCTTTTTGCAGTGAGTGTAGCCCAGTGTATCCTTCCCAGCAGCAACACTCCCGTTGTGAAATCACAGCAGAGAGAAACAGTGTTGCACAGCTAGAAATGAGCACCTGCAGCAGAAGGATATGGGGAAAGAAGGAACATGTAGCTGGCTTTGCTGCCGGGTAAAGGAATGCTGCTGGAGCATCCACTGAATGAAAAGCTGGTTCACTGTCAGGAGGGTGCAAAGGGATGAGCATTACAGTGTTTGACTTGGGCGTCTTGAGAAAACTCTGAGCCTGGTAAAGAGGATCTGAGACATGAGCTTGAAATGGTTTTGTGCCTTGATATCTCTCCAGATGAATTAATACTTAATAGAAGCCTTATTAAGCTGAGCATAAGAGAAAATTTCACCCAAATTATAATTTCATTCAACAAAGAAAAAGTCCAAGGCCTTGACATGATGTAGTTGTATAGGCAGCATGAAAATTCTTCTCATTCAACTTGCCTTGAAATCAAGAATCAAGAAATTAAAATAAAGTCAAAAGAGACCAAGAGGTAAGTATGAGTTGGTTTTGTCTTACTCATTTATTTCAGTCTGACTAGTGTCTCTAAAGCTCTGTAATCTACCCCAAGGCATCTTATTCCTATGAAAGAATGCTGGTATGCTTTCACTGTGCCAAGCACCCTACCACAAACTTGGACTTCAAGAATAAAGCTCTGCTGAGTGGCAAGGGGTGGTTCAGACACTACGCTTGCAGGGAGAAAAGTTCCTTACTAGCAAGAGTTAACCATCAGGTCAGGGAAGGAAGAAGTGGAGGGACTCTTTGGAAGGATGAAAATACTGTTCTGTCCCTAAGGAAGGGAGGAATGGAGAAGTTTATTTATGTTACAGAAGAAACAACAAAAACTTATTTAGCCCCTCTTACACGCTCTCCTAAAAATGATCCTGATTAAAGCTTGGACTTTCATAAGCTGGTCCTGAAATTTAAGTATGGAGATCCAGGGTCATTTGAATTGAGTAATTTACCCTTAACTGCTTTTTGCAGCACTAACACTAACACTAGTGTTTGCAGCACTAACACTATCCAAATTTTGGTACCTAACAAGTCAGATAATGTAATCTGTCTTGTTTGCCTCGATTCCCACTGCAGTAACTGGAGACAAAGCAAAGGCAAGTGCTTGACTTTGGGTCTGGCTCTGAGCCACCCTCTGGAAGGTCCCCTCCTCTGTCACTAGTGGCTGGAGCACACAGGTACAGTCAGCACCTAAAATGAAGTGCTGTGGAGTGCCTTGGGAAAAGAGTGTAATTATATCTTCCTACAGTGACTCTACTTGTCTTACATGGGTATTACAGCCTTTTTTTTTTAAAAAAAGAGCCCTCCCACTCCAAAGCAGGAATGGTGTGAGTTTTACTAAAAAAGGCATTTCAAAATCCTTCAACTTCCCTTGCACACACAGATGGCAGTATTAATAATGGGGAAAATTCAGCAGCTGCTTCACAGGAAAGAGATTTGAACAATAGCTCAGTGCTGCAGGCTTTGCTTTTTAAACCAACATGTACAGGGTCTGACAGAGCTATTTCAGAGCACCAATTGAAAACCCTGAAAGAACAGTCTTTCACTAGAAAATGTCGGTTCAAAAAAATCTAAATGGTACATGAGAAGAGAAGGTTATTTTTAGACTATTGTCACAAAAGTTAATTACCAAACCTACCTAGGGAACTCAGATTTCTAATAGGTACCTTAAATTATTCAAACCGCCACTTGTAATGATTCTGTTCTTAGAAAGTAATGACTTCTCTTTTTTTATTTACTTACTTTTGATTTGAAGATGAAAGGACATTTCATCAGATCTCCCTTTCAAGACAAAACTTTATGTTTTAACAAGCTCTGCTACATGTAACATTGCAGCTAATATACCACTTAAATCAGCTAGAGATTTTATCTGAGAAGTTTCACAGGTAAGGGTTTCTTTTCCTTACATGGCCAGGGACTTAGCTTATTAACACTTTCAAAGTGCATCAAATATGTTCTGAATATCTTGAAATAAAACTGTTGCACTTTGTATTGAGGGCATATGCAGCTATAAGCAACAACCTGGATGTAAATTCTAGTGGTCTTATGGCTCTGGGAATATGATTTGTTTCTGCACTGAACTGATTTTTTTCAAAGTGAAAGCAAGTAAAGTACCCTTATAATATTCAAGAAGAGTCTGCACCTTAAACCTGCTCCAGTGTTCCTTGCTGTGAAGGCTCTGGAGGATCCAGACTGCTGCTGGTTTGAGCGCTGTGCCTGTGCTACCCTTAAAAAGCCACCCACTTTCCCTTCATATGCTATCTGTGGTAAAAGCTGATACAAGTGGTCTTACAGAGGAGAGAAGGGAAATTTTTGGTGATGTTATAATCTACTTTGTACCCCTAGAAGTGCCAACTCCTTCTAGAAGTATTTTTAAGAGAGTGTTAGATATCAGTCTGGAAGTATTTTAAGTCACACTACGGAAACACACAGGCTATACAGCACCTTTCTAGGTGTTAGCTAGTTTTAAAAAAGTTTTATTCTATGCACCTTCTAGCATGGATTAGATTAATTATACTTTTGATTATTCAGAAAATCGCAGAAGAAAAATGTAAGATTAAAATAAAAAATATTTTATTACTATAATACTATATCATATAAAATAGAAGTCATAGACTTACATGAATTTTGGTTTATTTGTACCTTTTAATTTTTTTTTATATCATGATAGAACAAAAATATCAGCTTTTTTTGAGATACCAGTGGAAATAATGTGGAACTTAATTTTATCCTTTTTACAGAAAAAGACTATTTTGTTAGTGTCTCATCAAACTTCCTCATTAAAAACAGTACACCAAAAAAATTTGAATTAATAAAGAAAAATCTTCAGTTTCATAAATGGTATTGTCATGAGCAGCTGGCATTATTTGGGAACAACAACAGCAAGAAAAAAGTAAATTTTTTTCAGTCATTTTTGCTAATGAATTATTTGTCCTTCAGCTGACAAATTTTGCTGCATGTGTTAGTTCAGCTGTTGTCAACTTCTCTATATTGGCATGTAAATATATTCTCTTGAGCAAACAAAGCTGATCTGACTGTTGGTCTGAGAAGATATGAGGCTGCATTTGATCAAAGTGTGGCTGTTTTATAAAAGTCAAAAAACCCAAGAAAGTGTGAGAATTTTCGTCTCAGCTCTGTGGAAGCATTTAACCACACAAACATTGCAGGTCACAGATATTCTGCTTTTCCAACTTCTGTGTCTTGTTAGTCAGAGGCTGTGATTTAAAAACAGCATAGTCTGGATTTTTTATTCTGCCATCTGCTAATAAGACCACAAGGCTCATCTTAGGTATATCAGTATATACCCTACAGGTACAAAGGGCAGCTCAGTTTACAGTCCTGGACTTGCAGCAGTTAGAGCTAACAACAATTTTCACTGGTAAAATCAGCAACATTTTTTGCTCTTGCTTCTTCATTGTACTTCTTCCTATCCTCTCTGCAATAAGAGTCTCACAAATACTTTAGTGTTGCACACACACAGTTTTCTATGTTTTGACAGCTGTTGTTTATGCTATTTTTTCCTAAGTGGACATCAAATGACATCACGGTCTCCTGTTCAGTTTGTGTGCTGTTCTTGGCATGATAATGAACAGAAAAGACTGGAGAGAGGGGATGGCCATGCTCCTTGGGACAGGTTGTTTCCAGAATGCTCTCCAGCCTGTCACTGCATGCTGGAAGGCCTTTTTAGTAATCACCTGCAACTGGAAGGTCTCTCCCCTCCTTCTTCTCCTCCTGACCCCTATAAAATGATCTCTCCTCCAGCTCCACCACTTCTAAAGGAATTGGTTATGCCAGTCTTGAATACTGTGGAGAATGTGCTGAGGAATCAAAATGCTTAAGGCGTCCCAGTGGGTGTTTTATCAGTGTCTTGGAGAGCAGGTAACTTGCTGCTACCCAGTCACCTTGAAATTTTGCTTACCTCAAGCCAGGTCAAGGTAAACATTCAGGTGGCAGAATTTATTTGTAACATCCAAAATGGACAACAGTTACAAATGTTTATAGAAGGCAACGTTGTATAATTGACTGTCACTGAGGATTCAAATAATTGGAATTTTCCCTCTCCTTTTTGGGCAATTTAGACATACAAGGGACAGTGTATTTTGGCATCTATTATATGATGTCTCTCCATGATTGAGCTTTTATAGATGGATTTAATTTTTCACCTTGAGATGCATTCATTTTTCTCATGGAGGAGATAAAACTATCATATTTATTAATTAAAAAATAAAAGTGTCCTTTTGCTTTGTTAATACTAGTATTTCCCTGTTAGAATTTCTCCTGTGTTTCTCCTGTGTTTGACTCCCTGTCAAACACAGTGAGAGAGAGTAACTATCTCCCTTCCACCCTCTTTGGTGAGCACTTTTCAATGTGAAGAGTCTCAGATTTGGTGTCAAGGATGAAAACCCTGAATCTTGTAGTTCACAGAACTAAGCACAAATATATAAATGGGAGAGCTCATTACTGGCTTTTGGCTGAGGAGAAATATGCTGGTAATTAGCCTCTCCAAGGAGTTTCAGACTGAGGAAAGCTAGCCCTTTTCCTTCTAACTCACTAGAAATAACTCTTCAAATATTTATGTAGTTAGATTTTCAATGACTAATTGGACACACAGACTAAAACCATAATAATTATGACAGCCCATAAAGCCTCACACTCAAGTAAAACAGTACATTTTGGGTATTTGGTAAGTCAAATAACCAAGTAACAGTTTGTGAAGTTGACTGAGGTAAAAGTGAGTTGATTACAAGAGAAATGGTGCAGCAATGTCCTCTTTTATTTTATAATCTGAGGCACAGTGACTAAACTGTAAGTTTCTGCTTTGAAAACAGAGTTATCAATACTTTTTGTGCTTTGGGATGCATAGTACATACCTTCTACACGCCAAAGCCTCATGTAAAACACACTGAATACACCTGTGGAGGAGGCAGAGAATGAACCAGGCAAACAGGAACAGAAAGGGAGGTTTTGTTTCCCATTGTGTGTGTTAGACACAGCGTGGCTGCACTGTGGAAGAAATGATGGTGTGCTGTGTGAAACAGGGATGCAGAGAACAGGACTAGAATTGTCAGCAAAGCCCAATATACACAATTATAATCTACTAGGTACATTTTTTTGTTGTTGTTGTTGTTGTGATCCACAACAACACAATTATGCTACTAGATTTTATTCAGTTAATTTCTTGTTTTTTAAATATTTGCGAAAGAGAGCTTGTCCCCTCTGTGCTACATTTGTTAGGAGAATGCTTGCAGTTGTCAGGCAATCTTCTGCTCATCCTGGTGGCAAGAGTTTGCCCAGGAAATGAATTCACCCTTAGTTATTCAACAGCATTTGTCGGTATGGTCTAGTGAACACAAAAGAAATAACACAGAAGCTTATTCAAATTGTTTGCGCTCTCTTTCTTCCTCCTTAGCAATGTCTCTAATACTTGTTTGTTGCCTTTATTTGCTACCAGTCGACTCCAGAGTTGTTCAACAGATAATTAATTTTTTTCCTTTCCTTAATCCTCTTTTCAGTAAAATACTTTTTATGAAGAGCAATAGACTCATAAATTGTTTTTGGAGACAACTATTAGGAAAGAATATGTCCACATTTAGGTTTTGAGTGTAGATCTAAGTGAATGGTTATTAAGGGATTCTGTTTCCCAAATATAAGCTCTTAAAAATCAAGGAACAACAAAGAAGAGGCAAGTACTAAATAACTTTTATCAGAAGGGAATGGGAAGCTGCCAGGCAGGGAATGCAGAGGTATGCACAGTGAGTCATGGAGAGGAACACTTCAGGTACTAGCACTACAAGAAGATTGGGGGGAGAGTGGGTGATACTGGTAAGGAAAATAAGGAAATAAAATGAGAAGGTAACCACTATTGAGATGGTAGTGGCTTGATGTGAGCAATGGGTGACACTTAAAATGAGTAGTTTCTTCAGACATGTTCTGATTCATGGTCACGTGGGTAACTCAGGCAGTGCCATCACCCCCGGGAGAGGCTCAGAGCACGAGCAGGCTGCGTGTCTGAGGCCTCAGCACACACATACAGCTTCTCTGCAGCATTATGAGGGAGGCAATTCACACCTTCATGAATGCTGGGTCAAGGACTGGGAATCATTTTTGTCCTGATGTAACCTTGTACAGTTTCCTTCTTGCGTTTTTGAGGACTTCATTGCTACTTCAGAGCATTTTTTGTCCCATGTGCATAATTTCTCTGAAAGTGCTATAAGGAAAAGAATCATCACTAGAAAGAGAATTATATTCTTGTCAAAGAGAAAAATGCAGTGGGGATTTTTTTTCCACCATAATCAAGTCTACTATATTAAATCATGTGGAGGGGAGGAGGAAAGGGAAAAAAGACTATGAAACTAAGTATAAATATTTTATTCTTAAAAGTAAATCTAAAATTCAAGTACTAATCACTTTATTACACTATATTCTGTGTTACAGTTTAATGCCTCTTTTGGGAAAATAACCCTAAAGAAAACATGTTCCTAGCTTGCAGTTTCTAGCTTGCACTTTATGCACTGTGTTCCCAATGATTATTTTTCAGGGCATGAAGCTCTCATGTTTATTATCAACCCTCAAGCTTAGGCATACATATCATTACAAGTGTTGCCTCTGCCAGTTCAGCAGCCCTGAGAGATGTTCTGTGAACACTATTATGGTGTCAGGCTGAAATTAAACAGCAACTTTTAAAAATAAGCCTTGATGCATTATCACTAGAAATTGTGATAAAGACATCACACAAAAAGAAAGTTGTCACATTCCAGTCATTAAATGTACATACAAACCAACTTGTTTGTAACCTTCAGTTATTTGTAATTTGCTACCTAAAGTCAACAAAATTCTATCATTAACTGGCTGATGTACTACACATTCAAACAGATATCCTGGGTCTCAGAAGCATTCTGCAACACGTGTTACTATCTCTGAGGAGCAAACATAAATTCATTAGTGAAGAAGGTATTTTAAAGATGCAAGAAGGATTGATTTTGCAATAGTACCCTTGTATCAGGTGAGCAAGACTTGACAATAAATGAAAGACAAATGAAGAGCTCACCATCCCTAATCCATCCCTCTGAAAACAGACACTGAAAGGTATCTAGGTTGTAGTTACATATCTGGTACCATCTAAAGAGTAGTCTCTTCTCAGTATAAATACAAAACGATACAGTAAAAGAATAAACACTTATAACCAAAATGTATGCTAAACTTTATTTCTTAGTAATGTTTTGTACTCCTTCAACTGACAAAGGTATCAATAGAGGATAGTGAACTCACTCTTTGTGACTATTTCTATATTTTTTCCAGTGCTGTTGAAACATTGTGTTTTGGCTTGCTCTTAAAGGCACTAGCAAAAAAAAAAAAAAAAAATTGGTCAAACTGACCTTTCCTTTCAAATTGGTTTACAGAGTATTGGTTAAAACTCGGTGCACATTTTGATTTATTGGAAGTGAAATGGTTTAATCAACCTTAAGTTATTCAATTTGGCTTTTTAAAAGCTGTCAGTGGGTTCTTCAGTTAATTTCAAAACTGGGGGCTCTGTGTATGTGTGTGATGGTGTTTCTTGGTACTAGAGCAAAACCAGATGTGAAAATCTTAAAATCCTTTGCATGTTAGAACTCATATTACCCTCTTAACACTGCTTTTCATATAAGGCAGGTCCCTATGATTTTTTCAAAGGGAAACACTTTTGCCAGTTTTTATGCTCCCACTGTCTGAAAAAAACAACAACAAAAAAAACCCAAATAAAAACACAAATAAAAAAAACAAAACACAAACAAGACACAACAAAAACTACCCTAAATATCAGAACAGAAGGTTGCTCAGCTCTGCAGGCTTCAGCAGCACAGAGGTTGGTATCTGAAGACAGCAGGGAAGAATGCAAGGTTCAGCAGTGTGGCCAACTGCCTTAAAACACCTGGGAAGACTTTAGATGATGACAGTGTTCTTGATCATCTTATGTCTTCTAAGTAGAAACATACGGATTTTTGAAGTGGACGGGGGGGCATTTATCAGCAAAGCACAATTTTCCGTGGAATGACTGTCAGGCTGATTCAATGAACCCTCCCCTCCCCAACCCTCTTTGCTGCCATAGGGAGAGGAATACAATTTTCATTTAGTTTTCTTTATAACCTCAGAGATGGCATTCATGGGAGAGAACTTGTGCTTGTGCTTAAAGAAGGAGCTGACTGGAGTGTGTCAGGGACTGATTCTCTGCTGTGTGTTGAGAGTACTGCCCTGTGGCAAAGCAGAATTGGATCAGAACCTTTGTTAATGCAAAAGAATGGGCCTTTTCTACAAGCATTTACAGAATAAAGCTGTATGAAACCATTGGCTACATTAGTCAGCGAAGATTTTTTTGGGAATCAGCATGATTTTCAGGACAAAAAAAAAAAGGAGTACAGAAACAGGTTGGCATTCCAAAAGACTTTTACAAGCAGAATTGTATGTTATCTTGTCTGCACATATGTAACCTGGACTGCCTAATAAGGCTCAGTGTTCTGGTAATATAATCATCTCACTGAGTGGATTTTGCTGTGTTTTTCAAAATGTATGTTATAATTTTTAATAAAGACTGTTCTTGGAAAAAAAACAACTTAAGTATAAAAGAAAAAATAACAAAAGAGAGTGTTCCACCCAGAAAGGTGATGCAGGTAGTGTGTGAAGAAGAGAATATATAAAAAAGCTAAAAGATAGGTGGTCTAACATGTACTGAATAAGACATAGGTGTATCAGCTCCTATTAACAGCAGTATTTGTTGTGATTGGTTTTGTATTTTTGAGTCTCCCATCAAATAAATGTGTCATTAGGAAAGGAATAGAAAAGAAATAAAGATATTTGAAATACTATTTCACAAAATGAAAGGAAATACATGGCAATTACTTATGGCTGGAAGGTTAAATCCATGTGTGACCAAACCTGAAACGTAAGATGGGGAATCCATAGGTGTTCGTTCAGCATTAAAAATCACTTGATCTAGGGGCAAGTTGTTCATTTTTTTTGAAATATTTCAGTGAGCATTTGGTGGACAAATACTCTGAGTTCACTTCACTTAGCATGTTAATGTTAGATAAAGCTGATATTCACTTGGCCTTTGGATTTCCAAAGTGAAATCTGAGGATAAGTGGGACAAAGGAAGGTGAATACACTCTGAACCAAGAAACTGTCCTTTGCCTTAACAAGGCCTCCTTCAGGCAATTTTCATCTGCTGGTTTATCTTAAATGGAGCAAGTACCCTCAAGTCCCCCCCTATGATCAGAGTCTGAGAGGCTGTGGTGGTACTCAAGCACTCCCCAAGTTCAGCTGTCACTAAGGTATTCTGAATTGCCACACAATCTTGCAAAACTTGCTGTTCTCCCTGGTCTGGGTCTGAAGCTCAGAGGTTCTTCAGATTAGTTAATTCTCAGTCTCCCTGCTGCGTATCCAGTCATTAAAGTTCAAAGAGATCTGGAGACATGAAAGCCCTGGAAACCTTGAGGCCTGAAACTATTAGCTCAGTGTTGCTGAAAAATACATTTTTTCTTTGTTAAACACAGGTCTTTGGACTTTCCCTTTCACAGGTGCTGTAAGATTTCTGTAATTTGTCCCCAAACAAACAGCAAAGTGTTATGAAAGGAATTGGATGCTGAATGCATACCTTGCTCCTCACAATTAATTAGGAGGAGGGAAACAGCATTTTATTACCCTAGATTGTACCTTGTGGGCATCTGTCTCTGAGCCACAGCACACATGCAGACTGTGAATATATCTGGCTCTACCTCTTCTGACCCAAACATTACCAAAATTCTGTTCTTGTGCAGTTTCCATCAGGCAAATAAATTGATGTGGGGTCTCTTTGATGCAGTCCTTCTTTCTGTTACACAAAAAATAGGTACAACTACTTGTCACTACCTCACTGTAGAAGTTAGAAAGATGGTAGGAAGAAACAAACACAGAAGGTTTTCTTCCCCGGTACAAGGTGCTCTCCATTGTAATTAAAAATATTTTTGTAGTCCTTTTTCTCAAGTTGAGAGTGCTTTTTTGGCCATTTTCATTTCTTTCTCACTGGTGTTTCTGGTCCTGTTTACTGGCTGGCTGATGTCAAAGCCCTGACCTGGTGGTTTTGAACAGGCTCCTGAGAAATCCCTTAAATTCTATAGACAGAGAACATCTTCAAGAAGTTCAAGTGAACAGTGGCTTTCTGTTGATCTAATCATCATCAAAGTGGCAAAGAAGAGCCATTTAATTGTTTGTTTGTTTATTTAGGTAGGAGTAACCAAAAACTGTAACCAACAAATTCAGCCACAGCAAAGTTTGTGGTTTTGTCTATTAGCCTGTTAGCTGCAGGACAGTATTATAATGGTAGTTAGTAAAAAAAGGCTGTATTCTTCTCCTGACAAAAAGCATGTAATATCAATTCTATGCTTTAAGTGTAGCTCTGTAGACTGGACTACCTCTTGACAAAAGGCTAGTTTAGTTTGCAACAAAATCTTTGATATATCATGATTCGAGGTGTCACTAAAGATTAAAACTCCTAAATTTATTCAGGTAGTAATTTAACTTTAATTTTTGCCTCCAAAGATGAAAGAGTGAATTCTCTTTCAAAATTAAGAAGGCTAGATAAAGAGGTAAATCATTACTGATAGTTTCTGTCTTGAATGTGGGTTAGGGTTTTTTTCCAATTAAAAAGTCTTCCTTTAAAAAAAGATATAAATTTCAGTATTTAATGTTAGAGATGAGCACAAGCACTGAAGAAACCAGAGCAAGTCCAAGATGTGTGCTCCTGTCAATGAAGCTGTAGTGATTAATCTCATATTCTCAGAATTCTGTTATCAAACCACAACTTGATTGCCTCCAACACTTCTTTGTACTGAGTTATCAGGTCTGTCTGCATGACAAATGATTGTTGTGCCAGACCTTTGATCAACCCTCCTTTACCCAAAGCAGTAAAGCAAATCAGAGGAAAGAGGTAATGTTTCTGTAGAAACTGGTACTGATAAACAACTGTTCACCACTTTATCAAGTGGCATTTGTCCCTCTAAGTCAAGCCATTTCTGAAGAAAACAGGAGAAAGCTGTCAGGTAGTGCAGCTACATGAATCTGAAAATTAATTACTTTGCGTCAGAGGCGATTTTCAACCAAATTGTAACGAGACAGGGCCAAGTCCCTGCATCTCAGAACTGTGCTGCCTGTTCAGATACTCTAATTGACTCATTAAGTCTGACCACACAGGGCTTGTCACCAATTCCAGAGAGACATTAGTGAGAGCACCTGAGTGATGATCCTCTCCCAAAACATGATGAAGGGCAACGCACTCACCACAAGCGCTCCCTACTTAGCATTGCACCAGGGTTCAGACAAAATGGCAAAGTGTTTGCAGGCTGCAGAAACACTCACAGATCAAAAAAGACATTTTCTGTCCCCCCCAGGAAAAGACATGCTTAGACTGACAGCATTGCATAGGATAACTATTTGATTATACCAAGATATACGAAATGCCTTACCAGGAAATTTGCTTAGAGTAGACCTAGCTTCAAATATAACTCATTGGTGACACAACACTGGTTCCATACAGGCTGTTGAAGCAAGATGGAAAACTCTTTGTAAAGTGGTACTGAAGGCTGGCTACCATTCCAAACACTAAATAGACCTTGGAAGCATTCAGGAAAAAATAACAACTGAGGATTAATTTTGATCAGGACTGGATTTTCTTTTATTTGTAAGACACTTGGGACAGCAGTGTGAGTGTAGTCTCATTATACCACAGGGTTTTAAGGAGACATCCTGCTGTGACAGATTTATTCTTCACCATATAGAGGAAAGGTGGTTAGTGCTGTTCTGTGCTTGCCTGAGTGATAAGATTAGCTCTGACTGCTATTGCAGAGAGAGAGAGGACTCTTCTCCACCCTTATTTCTCAGCTATGTGTGGGGTAGTTACTTCCACTCTAGGTTTTCTACTGAACAAGCTGACTTTTCTTTCTTGAGTGTGCGGAAAGTGACTTCTTGGTATCCCTGCATGAAGATTTGTGTTCTCTATCCTTGTTTTATTTTTTTTCCCAAAGTAATCCCTACTGGAAGTTCCAAAGAGGTGAGGTTGTATCCACCCAAATTAAAATAATTTTTACGCTTTCTGATCTACCAGATCTCAAAATCCTTTCCACATCAAAGAAGGTACTTTAAGACTGCATCTAACTTTGTCAATATTTCAATTTTTCATGCATTATCACTTTGCTGCAGTACAAAACATCAGGGAAAACAGAGTCCTTTCTCCAAGATATCTGACATGGAAAGGTATGTGGCAGATTGGGCATCTAACATTGGTCTTCCAGAAAGTGGTATAAGCAGTCTTTCTTCGTGGATTTTGTGATGCTAAGCAGATATATTTCTTTTTCTGGAGGCAAAGGTGAAGGATGTTGCTATTGATGAAAGAAAGGTTGTTATGGATCATTGCTACATTGATGCTGACCAAGTGGAAACTTCAGAGACTGCAACAATTTTGTTAATTCACATCTCCCATGATGCCATCACACGTGGATCTCCATTCCTGTATGCTATGGATTGAATACTTCGGTTTCTGAGCTCTGCTTTTGTACTTTTAAAGTGGAATCAAACAGAAAGCTCCTTTAACTATGCACTAAATATATGAAGTAATTTCTAGTTTTATATATATACCCAGATACATAATAGTGTCACAGCGTATAATAGGGCAGGGTGTATTTTCTTTGCAGCATGTAAAAGAATGTTGCATGTGAAACTGGAAAACCACTGCCATCTCAAGTCATCTAACTTACTTCATTTCCCTCTATCTACAACAAAGCAACTTATGTCCCACATGATGTGTGTAGGGTGCCTATTTCTGCTCAGTCAGGCTTGGAGTAGATGCAGTATCTTTCATTTTTCCAAACAAATGAGATTACTTAAATGCAAATGAGAGAAAGCCAATACCCAGCTGGCTCTATGAGCATCCCGTGGCTTTGTCAGTTCTGTACCAATGTGTATTGTACATATGCTGATACAAGGTTTTGGTCTGATAAATTTGCAAAAATCAATACAACATTTTTCTTATTCCCTTTTGAAGTTCCCAGGTTACTAAAAACATATTGCTTTGACAGTATTCTGCTGGCACTTTTGAATAAATTTTTGATTTTCGGTCATATAGATTTTATCATATGGCTTTCAGGCAGCTAGCAATATCTGGGCATTAACATTTGTGTTCAAATGACCAGAAAAAAGTTCTTTCTAATATTGATTGTTTATATTAATAAGGCTGCTTGTGTATTACCTGCTAACTTTCAGGAGAGTGATGAGGACCATGGCTTAGTACAGGAAAATCATAGGACTCTTTCAAGAAAATGCATATGAAAAAAAAACACATGAAAAGCAGGATTCTGGAAGAGAGAAGCAAGTTATTTGCAGCAGGAGAAACAAGCATACTAATGTCCCTTGAAATGGATTGGCCAATTTATTTTTTATGAGGAATGGGAAATATATATATATATGTCTGGGTATCCATTTATTTTATAAAACAAAAAAATATGAAAGTTTTCTAAATTGCTGGGCACTTAGAGATGAAAAGCTTATAGTTTCTTGGAGTCTGCTCATGCAACCAAACAGGTTGTCAGACTACATAATATCTTATGGAACCCTCGTGCAGCATCCTGAGCTAGCAATAAATTACAGAACAGCTTGCACAGAGAAGTTGGGGATGCTCCATCCCTGGAAATGTTCAAGATCAGGTTGGATGGAACTCTGAGCAACCTGGTCTAGTGGAAAGTGTCCCTGTCCATGGCAAGGGGCTTGGAACTGAATGATCTTTAAGGTCTCTTCCAATCCAAACCATTCTATGATTAGAATAAACATAAGGGTTGGGATTTTTCAGCTCTTAAAATGACTGTGTTATGTTTTCAGCTCTGTGCCTATTTCATAAGGGATAAAATTCTGCAATAGTCCTGCATATGCAACTTTGCATTTTAATAAATGCTGTAGAAATTGTTGGTTTCATCCTGTGAGTGCCTTGGCTCTGTTCCCAGTACCTGGCAATATGGTGGCTGCCCTTATGTTCCAAGCATGACCTCTTTAGACATGGAAATGCTGCGTCAGATACCAGTTTTCTTTGGAAAGAGTTTCTAGGGAGAACCAGATGCAAAGAAGTATGCAGTCAGCCTGCTGAGAAGGAGCAAAGTCAAAAAATCCTGAGAGCATGCATTACTTCAAAAGCTTGCTGTCGACACACTATCCCAGTAAGACTTGCCTGTTGACAGATAGAAAACTGCTCTCAGCTTACAGGCAATTGAACAATTATTTTTCAAAAACTGACAAACTTCTGAACTGCATGATATTCTGCAAGAAATAAACAGCACTAACCTGAGAATTATGTGTGAAAAAGGGGCTGTAAGTGAACGGAGTCTGACAGACTATGGGAGACTATATAAAGAGGTAAAAAGGAAAGGTTCTGGATCACAACTCCTTCAAAATACAAGAGGTACACGTGATGTTGAAGCAATTCATCACACATTCAGGATACCCAGCTCAGCCCAGAATGTTAAATATTTTGGGTTCTGACCAGAAATCAGGTTTTGTTGAGTCTTATGAAAGTTTTTTTATATGGCAGTAATTATCTTAAAAGTTAAAGTGTGATCTTTGTATCTGAATTTATTGACTGCTGAGACAGAATGCTGAAACCCACAGAATCACACTGTAGAGTAGTTTACCTGTCTAAGAAAAAGTCTTTGGCTTCTGACATGATAGGTTTTATTTACAAAAGTGGTTTTTACCTAATGACTTAAATTTTAAAAGAGTATTTTATTATACAGTTTTCCATATCTGTCCTAGCTACAAGACCAGTTCAGTTTCTAGCCTTTGTAAAAGAATTTAGAAGCATGTTCTCTTTCAGCTCAGTCAATGTGAAATGTTTTGCATCCCTGACTGATGCAATGCCATCCTTTCTTGGGCTATACCAGAAAATGAGTCAGAGAAAAAGTCCAGGTTTAAAATATCAGTTAAAAAAAATGGTGCTGATTTTTCAAATGTGCCTTGCATGGAAGTCCACTTCAGAAACAGTGTCAATGCAGATTTTTTTGTTGTTGTTGTTCCAAGGGATCTGGGAAAGATATAGCCTGTAAAACCAAGAGTAAAGCATCCTCTGATAAGTCCTTAAATATCAAACTGTTGAAGCGCTTTTTGAATCCAGAAGGTGTCTCTTGCATCCAGAGATGATGGTGTTAGTGCCCAAAAATTAGAATATCATGCAGTATCAAAAGCAGGACTCATTATGTGGCAGCACTTGTTTTCATGTGAGGTCACCTTAAGTCTCCCATTAGATGCATCTGATGTCCAGCTGGAAGTTTGATCTGCTGGCACTGTGTAAGTTCAGAAAGGTAGAAAAAATGTCAAGTGAAGGAAAGGAAATATGTAAAAAAGAGCCCAACAAACATAAAAGAAACAACAACTCAAAATTTAGCTGATAAACAATAATATTTCCAATATAATTCAGTTTGGAATAAATTACTGAACTCTTACGTTGAAAAGAGAAAACCAATGTGTCAAAACATTACCCTTTTATGGCTGCTTCTCTTAGTTTGTGTTTTAAAATATTCTTCCTAGGGTTTTTTTTAATGTCTTTTTTTTTTTTAAACAAACTTTTTGCAAGTGAAAATTCCGCTCAAAAGCTCTTAATAGCCCTGTCAGTGCAATGTTAGCTCCAGAGTTTAGCACCCTCAGCAGTAGGGATGAATATGAAAATGGGGTCCTCACTATGGGCTACTTCTTCCTCTTAGCAAGATTTGAGAGGTTGAGAAGGGTTCCTAAGAGCATTAAGGATACATGAAAGAAGAAAGACAGGGAATTAGCCAGAGAGAATGGAAGGATAAGGTTTGTCAAGTAATGAAGCAGATGACTCTCAAGAAGACTGCAGAGCTACATATAATTCTGACAGGGAAGGGCAGAAGCAGGAGTTTAAGAAGTGAGTCACCATTTCCCCCCTCCCAGTCCAGCTGATAAACCAAAAAAATGAGCAGCTTTAAAATTAAAGCATACTGCCAAGGACCTGAACTGGGAACAACTTGTAGGCTTTATATAAATCTTCTTAAGACTTTAGCAGAGAGTAAAACTTAAAAGGCTGGAAATATATATGAGGATTTTTTTTTCCTCGTGCTTAGATCCTAAGATCCTTCAGGCTCAAAAGACTTAACTTTTCAAGGAGAGTATTGGGCAAGTGGAGAGGTATGAAAATGATCATAGCATCTAATATCCTTTAAAAAGTAAGTAATTGTTCAAAAGTAATGAATATACCTTAAGTTTAGTGAGCTAGGATGTTTATTAGTTAATATGTTAGACACTTGTCTGCTATACCTTTTTTCTGCTTTTTGTAATACTGCTGCAACCATCCTATGATGGCATAATCAAAGGCAGAAAGATGTGAGAAAGAAGATTTTTTTTCAAGTATGGAAATGGCAAGTTCAGTGTGAAAATCAAAATGAGTTCTAGCATTATTACCTTCAAATATTTCTTGCTCCTTGACACTAAAAAGGTAAGCTGTGTTCTGATAGACCCACTTATTGTAAAGGAACACACATTCCACCACAGCTAAAAGGAGGAGCAGCCCCCAGCTACTCTAGCACCTCCTGGGAGTATGACCAGAAACCAGCACCCTCACTGACAGCACAGCTCTCTCAAATTCTGTCTTCTCTCATGAAGACAGAATTTAGCCCATGATCTATTAAGAATTTTACAATTAATATCATCTCTGTGTGTATGTGTCTGTGCACGTACAAAAAAGGGAGAATGAATTACCTTCCATCATTAACAGCAACTCCAAGTTAGAGAATGGTTGTTTTTATCCTCAAAGGCTTTTCCCATTTGAAACTTGACTACTGAGATTTAACTTGAGATTTAACTTTGGAAACAGCACTGGGGAGTGCTGATGTTCTGCCACCTTTAAACACCAAAGTTTGAAGCTTGGGATCTGTGCTTCCCTTGGAAAAGACAATGTGAAATGAGACAGCAAGCTCTGAAAAGCATGTTGTTTCCCACTTCTTCATCCAGCAGAGTGCTTTGTTCAACCAAGGATCACATTTGGCTCTCTTTCTTATGATATTAAAGTCTTCTAGTTCAGGAATACAGTGAAAAAAGAGTGAAGCATAAACCTAAGACTGACAGCTATTTGGATGCTTCTGTCTGAGAACATTGCCTTCAGTAACCCCATTCATGGTCTTATGTTGCTGACCTGTGAACCATTCCTCTGACTTCCACTGACTAGTCTTTTTCTAGTTATAGATCTGTTTTCCAAATTCATTAAGTTATTATTGGAAACTTAAGTAGTCTTTTCTACCATACTGCTAGTGCAGTAATACAAATATAATACAGTGGAATCTTTTGAAATTAACATTTAATGAATAACCATTACTTTCTGTATTAATTCACAGACAATCCTAAATTACTGTGGGAAAACATAGGTTCTTCTTTTGTAAAGAAATTATAAAATACTTGTAACAAAACTGTACAGTACCCTGTTTGGCTTAGTTCCTCTATCCTTTCCCTATTTTGTACTGGTTTCAACTACCACCAATCAGCAGTACTCATATGACTCACACTCTCCTCCATCTATTTGCAAGATGTGTAGGCAGTAGAACATTTTTTTAATAAAAAGGAAGAATGGGAATGAATGCTGCTCTGTAGTAAGATGGCGGGAAGGTAAGGGAGGCATGAGAAATTAAACTACTCTCTCAGGTTTCAAGTCAGGTTTCTTCCTGAACTCCTGAAAACACAGTCTAGACCTACCAGTAAACAGGTTGGAAGTGACCTAATACTTTCTAGGGTGGTTTTCCTAAAGAAAATTCCGTATGAACATTAGGGCAATTGTGGGTATATACTGGTAACAACTGAAAGCTCACAATGAGTTCAGACAACTAAGGAAAGATACAAACTTCTAATAATTCTCTTGAAACACTATTACTGTATGATATTGTTTTTACTTTTGGCTCTCTGGAGCTTTGAGAAGCAAACACCATCTGCTAAGAGCATAAATAGAGCAGTGAAATAAAACTGTATCTGGAAAACAAAGCCATCATCTTCCGTAGTTCTTCTTGTCTTCAAACAGCTTCTCTGATGCTTTCAGTTTCTCTTAAAATAATTTCCATAATAATTCCATGCAAAAACTGACTGCTCACAGTCATTATCCTGCTATCTCTTATATATCGCCTAATAAGTAGAAATGAACTTGTCTGTTGTGGTTTTTTTCCTCAGGGTGTTTCAAATCATCAGAGTGGTATAACCTGTATTTTTTTGGGTTCATGCTTTCCCCCTCTCCTGGAAAAAGGTACTTTCTGAGGTAAAGTAGAAGATATTGCATACTGCTTATATTGATTGTCCTTCATTATTTTTATCTATACTTATAGAGGTAAAATTTAACAAATGACAACTACAAGATATGTTTCTTATACCTAAGGCAAATAACATAGAAGTTGTCAGAGAATTAAACGCTTCCTTTATGTTAAGAATAGAAAACTGGTAGTTGGTTGTCAGTTGCTCACTGACCCGTGATAATTTAACTGGCATATAGTGATCTTTTTGCCTCAAAGGGTTATTCTTGAACGCCACATTAAATTGCTGTTGCAAACTACAGATAGTCTAGAAATGCCCCAAAGCCTGCTGTGTACACTACTGCAAACATACATAGTGCTATTCACTCAAAGTTACATCAAACTCGAAAGGCCAATCTGATCCACTCTTTTCCTTTCCTTGCCCTTTATAATACTCTCTGATGCTTTTTTAGTCTACTGGTTGTTTTCTCGACACACTTGTCCCTTTCTCTGTCTGTTATTCTCCAATACTATTTTCTTACCAGTAATACCTGAAGTGACACTCAGCAGCAGTGCTTTGGTAGTATGTGTATTTTTTTCCTTAGGAGAGATTTTGAGACCTTTTTTTCACTTTTGTTTCCTTCCTCTTCTTTCCCCCTTCACTGACCCTGTTCATCTACTCATCATTGATTTCAGCCGGAGAAGGAAATCCATAAGATAACATGATCTCCTGTATTCTCTTCCTGAATGCTGCCTGTAACAGCAAGCACTAGTTATTTGGAAAACAATGTTACAACCCCACTTTTCTCAAATTCTTTGTCTTTGATCTTCACTAGTTACAGAAGTCTGAGACATGCTCTAAGCTAATATTGCCATGTTGGGGTCTCAGGTTGGGTCTGGCATCCTCCGAAGGAGGTGTGTGAGTAGCATTTTTCCCAAAGTTTGAAGTTGCACAATTGACATTTTTCTCCCTCATGGCCATATCAAATGAGTAGAGAAGAAAAACCAATCCATCAGACAGATATCATTGAGCAGGGGTCAGTCCAACATGTGCCTTGTGTACAGTGTGCCTGGATAAACACTGATATATTCAGCACTGATGTATCTTGATGCTGCCATTATCATTTCATGCATTTTACAAGCAAAGAGCTCATAAATGAGAATCTGGGGATTAGCTGGACATATGGGTTTGTTTTTTCTTTTTGATGCAGGTGGTTAATCCTCCTGAAGATGGTTTTGAATTTTTTATTTAGCTGATCCTTTTCATCTCTCCTTAACCAACACGTATTTTCCACAAATCTTGTTCATCTTCCCTCCCTTGGAATTAGAAAATTTCTGCATAGTTTTAGACATTAAAATATTGTTTTAATGAAAGCACTTTAACTACTTAAAACACTCTTAGAGAGTCCTTAATTTTTTTGGCAAAGTTTTCAAAAGTTAAGTTTTCAGAAGATGTTGTAGGCATTTTAATTTCATGACAAAGCCCAAGATTTTCTATCTTATTTTCCGAAAACAAGGAGTGCTTCACTTAACATTTTTATAAAGCTTTATTTTAATAGAAAAAGCTCTAGGTTGTAGTTCTTGTTAGAATACGTCAAAATAAAAATCTAGCAAAGACAAGATAATAGCCAAAACTTTGCTGTATAATGTTATCCATTCCCTCATGGCATATGCATTAAAATATCTGCCTATTTTTGTTATTCAATCTAATTATGTAATAGCTTCCAAAGAAATGTTTTTCACTGAGTAAATTGTTATGGAAAGCAATTGTTGGCTATCACCAGCACTTCTGTCCTCAGTGCTGTTTTATATTCTTGCCTACAAACAGAATTTATAACTGAAATAATGTAAGGGTATCTTCCCAGGGAAAAACATGTACTAATCCAAGAACTGAAAAAAATGGCAGACTCATGGTATTATATTTGACTTCTGCTGTTTTAGCTTTTGACCCTTGTGTTCAAACATTAGCTGTCTTACCTGATGATAGTGATTTCAGGCTCAGTAAAAAGAGAGAATGGTTTTAATGGGATCTGAATGCTTAAATTTTTTTCCTTTTAATAGGTGTATCTGCAAATAGGGGGAAGTGCCATTTTCATATTAAGGAAAGTAAAGATTTAAAAATTCTGAGGGCTGTAAACAGCATTTTGAAAGCTGTTGGTAGGGAATATGATATAGCTGCAAACTTCCTTTCTGCATTTTTATTGATAAGGAGATAGATGAGAGTGAAACACTGAAAATCTTGTAAGTTTTGATGATTTTTACTGATGTCAGAAGTTATGTCAATTTTACATTAACTCATTTCTAGTTTTTGTACACTTCAGTATTATCACTGAACACTGTTGCCAGAGGCAACTGGCAGCAAACGTGATCTTACCTATCTTCCCTCTCTGCCATAGTGTCCCCTCATAGTATGGTTTTTATTTTGGGGTTTCTTTGGGTACTCTGCAAGCCAACCATTGGACTGGGTATGAGCACTCTGAATTTAATGAGGGCATTTCCCAAATCACCCACCTCTAAAGGCAGGCATCAATCCCAGAGAAGAGGGACTCACTCCCACTGATTCTTCTGCAGTCTCTACTGGGTTAAGCAGCTACATTCAGTAGGAACTGCATTTCCCCAGAGAGAGGGAAATACAACCTTTTGTGCAGCTGTTGTCCATAGGCTTTCTTTTTACAAGTTCAAGTTCTTACACAGAAATAAAACAGAAATTGTAGCAGTTGTCTATGTAGTGTAGAGAACTGGTGGCGGGTGGGGGGATGTTTATCATGTTCGGACTCAGAGCAGAACCTGTTTTGTTTTGACGCCTTCAGCAATGGAAAAAACAAGACAGAAACTTTGCAGACAGACTGTTGAAGGAAAACAAGAGAAAATGCATGAAGAAGTTTAATAGTTTATGATGAAATGCGATATGAAACCTGTTTGCATGTACAAATAGGCTTGAAATAGGATTGCTGCTGATGGACATCTCCTCTTCCTTGAGGCCTTCAGCATAAAAGGTTGAACTACTTTATACATTTAAATTGTCAGATGGCAAGTATACAGAAAGGAAACCAAACCAAAAGAATAAAAGGATTAAATGGCATTATTGAATTACTTATTGTTAGTTTCCCAGAATCTTTTAATCTTCCTACACCTTGCATTGCCTGATAACATAATAGTGTGATACCGGAACTGAAATTGCCTTTAGTAAGTTTTAAAAGGTTTTTTTTGTTCTTGTTTTACAGATCAAAAATGAAGAAATATACTAGGTGTAGATGGCAAAGAGCAGGCAGTGGGGGAGCTGCTGATGTGGCCTCTGTGAGAAGAGACCAGANCTTATTGTTAGTTTCCCAGAATCTTTTAATCTTCCTACACCTTGCATTGCCTGATAACATAATAGTGTGATACCAGAGCTGAAATTGCCTTTAGTAAGTTTTAAAAGGTTTTTTTTGTTGTTGTTTTACAGATCAAAAATGAAGAAATATACTAGGTGTAGATGGTAAGGTGCAGGCGGTGGGGGAGCTGCTGATGTGGCCTCTGTGAGAAGAGACCAGAGGCTGCACAGGGTCAGACACAGTTCCAGTCAGTTCCAAACGAAGGAACCACCTTTTAGTTCTCATGGCATTACAATTAAAGAGAAAAAAGTTTGCTAATGGATCTATGACTTTAAAGGAAGTAAAAACAAGGGCACATCTGCAAAAAGGCATTCAGGCTGTGATAGAATTTTGTGTGATCCATAAGGGACAGTTGTCTGGCTGCAGCTCTGTACCTGTTCTTGCAATATTTTATTTGGAAATAGAAAAAAAAAGTTCATCCTTAATTCTAATTATCTAGTTTTCTTCATTTCTGGTTTCTCACAATACAAACCTGACCAACTGAGAAGTGGCATTGAAAAAGTTTGCATCTCATAATTCATTCAAATCATTGCTTTCTTGTTACCTCATTGGATGATCTTTTGCAAAATTAATGCTGCACATTAACACCTACATAAAGAAACTTCTATCTACTTAGAAAATACTCAAGAACTCTATTCACTCATTATTAAAAGGGGAAAATCAAAGAATAACAAGCTATTGGTACTTATCCTACTTCCAGTTGCCCAAATCTACCTGAGACATTTCTAACCCAATTTTGCAATCATCTGAAGAACTCCCAGTTCTTGTTCCAGGAATGATTATCTGCACTAATTAGCATTGTAAATTTAAACACATCTTTTCAAACCTCAAATCTTTGTTCTGATTGTAATTTTTTGTTCAAAATTCACAGTTGCATTTTAATTTCTGTATATCTGATGTTAATCACATACATTAAGCTTTGATATTCAGTTCAGCAGAAAAAAATACTCACCCTTAAAATCAGAGCTATTTCAAATTCTCCCAAAAGAAAAATTGCAAATAGGTTTGAAAGACCAACTCTGTATTTTTTCATTCCTGCAAGTGGCTTTGACTGAGTTTAGTGGAGCTCCTCATAGAATTTAGAATCTCTTGACTCAGATATTACAGGTCACAATGATGACAGCTTATTTAAATTGCAGGTTAGAAATCTGAAAAATTTTCCAAACTTAATTTTTGGGAAGTAGAAGATGCATTTTAAACTGTTATCAATGTTAAATCTAGGAGTTTAAACTGTGTTAAAAATTTGAGAGCCGAAAAGTACCCAGTCCTTGTCACTTTTTATTATAAAGGAATTTTAAATATTTTTAATTAAAATTGAACATTATCCAGTACATCAGGAATAATTAGGCTACAGTTATAGAAGGAATCTGTTATGTAGTCCATAATAAAAAACTATTTCTAAATGTGGGAAATAAAATGATCTCTGCAGACTGCAGAGCAAGGTAACCTCATCTACAGTGTTTAATCAGAGTCTTTCCAAGAGGACCAGTTTGTTTTTATAAATTTACTTTTTTTTTTTAACTTTTTTTTTCATTTGATAAGCATTTGTCTGTGTCAACAGTTGAGTTAAAGATGGCATAAAATTTTGTCTTTTTTATTGGGCTGAAATTTTGGTGATGCTCTCTAGTTTATGGGGGAGTTAGTTACATGGAATCATAGAATCATTAGAGTTGGAAAAAAATAATTCAAAATCATCAAGTCCAACCTTCGACTGAACATCACCATGTCAAGCAAACCATCGCACCAAGTGCCACATCCAGTAGTGTCTTGAACAGTTCCAGGAATGGTGAGTCCACCACTTCCCTGGGCAGTCTGTTCCCGTGCTTAACTACCCTTTCAGTGAAGAAATTCTTCCTGATGTCCAACCTGAACCTCTCTGGTGCAGCTTGAGTCCATTTCCCCTTGTCCTGTTGCTGATTGCCTGGGAGAAGAGACTGACACCCACCTGGCTACAACCTCCTTTCAGGGAGCTATAGAGAGCCATAAGATCTCCTCTTATCCTCCTTTTCTCCAGGCTGAAAGAACCCAGCTGCCTCAGCAGCTCTTCATTGGACTTATTCTCCAGACCCTTCACCAACTCCATTGCCCTTGTCTGGACTCCTTCCAGCACCTTGTGAGGAACTGGATTTTTTAATTGCCTTAAAACATTGCCACTGTAGGAAGCTGTGCAAAGAAGCCTCTTGCCAGGAGACCAAAGATAAAGGCTGAGGGAAAGGGGCCATAGCCCACAAACTCAGCTTTTTGCAGGCCAGGGTCCAGTCTCAGCGTGCATGATGCTTTACCACTCATAAGCCAGGCCATGTCAGAGGGAGCCCTCTGTGCACACACCCACCACTAACCTGGAGAAGGCCTCACTCTTAGCGGGGGTGACTCCGAAGCATCCCCCATCCCCAGATTAAATGTGCAAAAAACCAGCACCTCCAGCCTCTGAGCCTTTCCTACAAAACCAGCACAACTCTGTAAAACCAGCACACACACACACACACAAAGGGAAAGTGTCAGGAGGGTTTCAGAGGGTATATAAACTTGTCAGACTTTATGCTTCATTCTTTCCCCCACCACTCCCCGACAGACCAAGACAATGGTGACAACCACCAAGTTCATTGGAGACCTCTGGATGGTAAATATAAACCCTTATTCTTTCTCTCTCTTTCTTTCTCTCTCTTTCTTCCTCTCTTTTCCCTTGGGTGATATCTTTATGCTTTTATATATCCATATTGCTATAGATAATAACAACCAAAATGTCTACATGCCTGTTTTCCTTTGCAACCAGATTGTTCTAAAAGCTACATATATATGTATATGTATATATATATATATGTGAACATTGATCATCTGGTGTTGATTTACATTAATTCACCCCAAGGAATTTATCAGCAGAAAACCCCAAAAGTTACTTTTGCCTTGGTCTTGCTGGCCACACTGTTTTTGGTACGGGCCAGGCTCAGAATAAGATGCCTATCAGATATCTTACTTAGCTCCAGAATTATCTAATAGATATCTATTAGAAAGAATTTCTGTTCTGTGTCTGCACAGTGTTGCAACCCTTGCCTTGCTTTGTGCCCCATCTGAAGCAACCGCCTTCTACTCCTCCACACCTTTCCTATGGAAACCTACACAGAATGATAAGTGGGATTTTCTGCATGCCCTGATCCTACCCCAGGTGGACACAGGGTCTTTTCAGGACACAAAAGCTCCCATGTGCTTTGTGCTCACCACTTTGGATATAGCCTTGGGTATCTAAGCACTGCAGATAAGTGCCGAGACCTTGAATTTGATTTAATATTCTATGGGAAGCAATTGTAAAGAGCAAAGGATGAGCTTACTGTGCTCCCAGTAGTGGTGCTGCTGAGGAGATGTGTGGCTGCATTCTCTATTAGCTGGAGTTTCCCCAAGTGTTATGCTGCTTGAGAGAAAAAAATTCAAGACCTCAAAGAAATAATATCCTTTTAGGAAGTGTTCACACTGGCACGTGGCAGCTATAGAGCCAGAAGATATAATCAAGGGGAAATTTCTCATATTTTCCCACTAAGCATAATTATTTTCTGCTGAAGCTTCATCTTTTTAATTTAACCTTGTATTATTCAACTTTAAAAGGTGTAGACTAAACACGCTGTGTTTTCTGTTTAGCACTTCTATTTTTTTCTAGTTAAAACTTTGGAAACAAGAGAAGCAGGCTGAAGTGTCTGATGAAATTAATAGGTAAGGTTGTGGGTGTTTGTTTGTACCTAAGAGTGATGTCACTGCTGCCTGTGTGATTTTTTTGCAGTGTGTGCTCCTTGGAGAGCTACAAATGGAAACACACACACTGCCCAGCAGCATCACAAGGAACAAGGTATGAATGTCAGAGGAGCTGAATGAGGGACTTTCCTGCAGTTATGATATATTAGGTAACTTCCCATTTTCACTATTATTTTCACAAATTCTTGACATAAAAACACACAAATCCATAGAAGTAAACAGAGAGTCCCACCAAAGTCATTCCAGCAGCCAGTATTTCCTTCTGTGTTTTATTTCTTCTGACAGCAAAGTAAAAAACCCAAACCCCTTGTGTCATAAGAATGCAGTCAACCCTGCTGTCAGCACACTGGTTAGACAGAGGAAGGGAGCACAGCAGAGAACAGGGAAAATTGTTGATAATTTGAGTTATAAAATTTTGTTGTATTTAGCATGTATATGCCAAATCAATGCTTTTTCTACATTTGAAAGCATAGAACAAGTTCTTTTCAAGGTACAGAAATATCAACTTTGAGTTACTGTACTTGTTATCTCCAACCAAGATGGAAAATATGTTGGAGATAGAATACAAATTGTGATTAATAGTCTGGAAACAAACAAACAAACAAAACACCAGAGTTATCATTCTTACAGGCCAGAAATTTCTGAATTAAATTTATGATTGCCTTTGGATTAGGGAAAAACCAGCACTCCTTAATTGATGTAATGTTGCTGTTCAGCCTGTCATAGCTCACTACATTGACCAGCAGGCTGTTTGCTATTGAACTTGTGGCCTATCAAGCTCAGAAATCTAGAGTTTTATCTACCAGGTGACAAATGGTAATGGAAAGGAAGAATATCAGAGACAACCCTCAGAAGTAAAGCAGCTGACAGAGAGAGCTGAGGCAGCACTGACATGTTGGCAAACATATGCTTGCAGTGAAAGTGAATTTAGGAACTGAACTGCAAAATTCTTCACTCATTCCTCAAACATGTCGTAGAAGTATAATTCAGCTTAATAATGTGGATTTCTTTTTATTTGCAGTCTTCATCAGTCTACAGAAAACAGATTTTTAGAACACCATTCTTTTTCTTACTGTTTCTAATTTTGCTTTCTATTATAGAAAATTAAAATGCAGTCTTGTTTCCATCACTCACACAATCCTGAAAAGCTGTGTACATCCATTAATCCTGACATCATGGTCATGTTTCAGTTTTGTGTTTGGAAGGAAGGTATTATTAACTTCATATTCCTCACAGGAGAATTTTTAGTTTACCTTCATTCTCCCTTGACACTTACCTACACATTTTCTTCAAGTTCTTTGAGTTTTACCAGCTTCTCACTGAGATCACCTAAAGATAGAGATAAAACATACCCTGTTGTCAAATAATTCTCCATAATAAAATAATCAAAAAGAGTTGTAGAGAGATTGACTTCTTCTGTCAGTCAGAAGATCATGAGGTGATTGAAAAATTAGAGGATACATGGTAAAAATAATAATAATAAAAAATAGATAGAGCTCTGACATAATGAAAACTCATGCTTGTGCTATTTGGTATTCACTGCCTTAGCTCACGCTTCTGCTCTGTGCTGTCAGCCAGTAGCTCCTTTGCTCAAAGGTTTCCTTTTTTCCCCAGCTGTGCATCTGTGAAACGTTCTCCAAGCTGCAGCATTTTCATTAGTCTCAGCACTAATTTTGTAGCACTAAAAAGTTCATAATATGAAAAGAGAAGAATCTAGTAATAATGTTTCTTTAAAAAAATCTTGAATACAGGCAAGGTTCAAGCTTCTCACAGACTTATAAGCGCTTTTTAAGGGAGCTCCAGAGTTATGTGAGTATGTCTTATTTTTTGACATAGATTCCAGGGGAACACCTGCAGTTAGAATAACTCCCATATATTACAAAAGAAAGAAAAAAAATAGAAAAGTTTTGGGTTGGTATGTTTTTGATTGTGTGGTGTGGCTGGTATCTTCAAGGAGTGATCGAAAGAGAGGATCTGCCAGTCAACACTAGGGGATCTGCCAACCACCCTGGTCCTGCCCAAACAAAACCCCTACACACTGTGGGAGGGAATAAAGTCCCAGTACAACACACAGGGAAGTCAGTGTGGGTTTCTCCTCCCATGGGAAAAGGCAAACCCATATGTGGGATTGTCTTTGCTCAGGGACCAGGGCGTACCTGCTGGGTAATGAGGGAAGAGGGGGAGACCCGGTGTGTGCCTCAAGGAGATTTAACCTTGGGGGAAAGTTGATCTGTGTTTTGAGTTGTATGTTGCAGGAAGTTGCCCCACAGTAGCCCTCACAGTGCTGTGCTTTGCATTGAAAGCTAGAAGGGTGTTGATAACACACCGGTGTTTTGGCTACTGCTGAGCACAGCACCAACATTCCTTCCTTAGTCGAGGGCAAGATCATGGGAGGGGACCCAAGTAGGTCAGCTGATCCAAACTCACCAAAGAGATGTTCCACACTATATGACATCAGGTATAAAAGCTGAGGCATGGAGCAGGAGGGTGGGCATTCATTGTCTAATGGCTGCCTGCTGAAAAACCATCACCATGCCACAGCCCTGCTTCTCGGGAATGGCCGACCATCGCTGCTCATGGGAAGTAGAGAATAAACCCTGCTACCTTTCACTTCTGTGTGCTTAAACTTCACTTTACTTTTTGCTTTAAATAAACTGCCTTATCCCAACCCACGAGTTGTTTTTTCCCACCTTACTCTCTCCCCTGTCCTGCTAGGAAGGGAAGCAATAGAGTGGCTGGATGGGTACCTGGCATCCAGCTAAGGTCAACCCACCACAGTCGTTTCTGGCCTGGACAGAAAGACATCCCATCATGGCCTGGACACAATGGTGGTGGCATTACCTAGTCGGAGTGGCCCAAGTAAAAGCTGAGAAGAGACATATGGCACTCTTTGTAGAAATACATGCACAGAGACAGTGAGGGAAAAAAACGTTTTCCACATAATTTTAAAAAATAGCATTCTAAAATTGATCCTCGTGGGTCCTTTCCAACTCAGAATATTCTGTTATTTTTGTGACATTAAACTCTTTTTCTAGATAATTAGAGGCAAAAGACAATATTTTAGGAACTCATCCATAGTGCATGTGTGAAGATGCAATAAAATGAGTAGTTCACTAGAAAAAGAGAATATTATTTCTGTTGATTACAAGAAAATTGGTTACAACCTGCCATGTTTCTACTTTAATGTTGTAATTTCATCTGTGACAGTAAGGACAAAGAAACATGTTGCCCTTAAAATATGTCTTTGTATCTCTTTCATTGCAGTTCACATTTTCTCAGTGGTAACCAATTAGACATTAGAAGGTACATTCTCTTCCCTGTCATCTTCTGCACAGAGCCTTAGGGGGAGCTTTTCTTTTGAAAAATATAGTGGAGAAACAGGCTGCACTGTTCAGGGTATTTTCACTGTAGAGAACTATGGATTTCTTTCATCCCTTTCCTGGAAATAATCTGCATTATTTGAGAAAACACATTTAATGACAATACTTCACCAAAAAAAATTCACACTTTATAGTTCAGTAAAACCAGCACAAAATTGATTAGAGTGTTAGAAGATGACATAGCATTTCCTCCCTTCTATTTCTCTGTAAGTGTCACGCTGAACTGTTCAGGATCTAAGGTAACTGAGTAGATGGTAAGTGAATCTGATTGCATTATGATGGGGGAAATAACCAGAAATCCCAATAATCTCTGCCTTCAAAGATTTCAGGGATACTCTTTTTGTTGTTTGTTTGTTTAATGTGTGTGCATTTTGTTTTGTTTTCCTCTTCCTTGTGTCCATCCTTGTAACCTTTTTATTTAGGGATAAGGAGAAACTGTGTTACTATTAGCACAAGACAGAGCTCCATCTTTTGTGCTAGTACCTGCTGTTTGTGCTGTTAATAGAACCAAAAGGAGGCACTTTGTTGCCAGAGTTCAGGTTTTTATCATGAGTTCTGTGACATTTCTTGTTTCTACTTCAAAGCGCCTCCCTGTGAAGAGGGAGCTCTGTGGGACAAGATCATATCGATTTGTCAGATGTGGATGGTGGCTCTGTGGCAGGCTGGTGGCAGGAGCAGTGATGTGCTGTGATGTACATCAGCCCCAGAAATTTCAGCCTCTGACCTATGGAAGTGGATTAGTAATTTTCCACCACAAGGCAATGCTGTGACTCCTTCCATCAGGAGCAGCTGTTCAGAGGTATAACAGAGCCTAAGGCTCTTCAAAACCAGGGAACTCCTCCCTTATTACTATACTTGAGACTCCCAAACTTATTAATACCTTCAGGGTGTGAGCCCAAATACCTCAAGCAGAGGTGGCTGCCCAGAGGCACAGACTGTTGCTGCAATCACCAGAGCCTTACATGTTTTTAATCTGGGATGTTTGCTCATCTGCACCTAAGAAATATTTTTATTTATAAAACCATATGAATAGAGAAATAAAGAACAACGTCAACAGTCAAATGAACAACATAACATAAAGGCAACTTCTCCCATCCCTCTAAGTAGATTGCGTTAGTGAGAATTTATGGGAGTACAGGTTTCTGTTGTGTTACAGCAAGCATATGAGTGCCTGCCCGCTGAACATTTGTAAAATAACAACATCTTCAAGGGTACATCATTATACTCTAAGTGTCAGCATTATTTCAAAAGAAACTGTATTGCTTTTAACATTTTCATTATGCACAGAAGTCATAATGAGACACAATGCTATGCTTGCTAATATGTCTCATCCATATTTTCACAGAGCAGAATTCTCAATATTTACAGCAACAAGTGCTTATGATCAGGAGTTTTGCTTTGACAATACATATACCCTAAATAAGGTTGAAAGACGCTTTAATTCAAAGCCTAGGAGGAAAATGCCATTGTCTCATACCCTTAGCTTTTTTCCTACCTTACATGAATCTACACAATGATATCTGTTTTTATCTTCCTGTGTTTGTTTCTCTGATCCCTGTCTAAAAAAATGACTAACCCAACAGAACACCTCACCAGAATGGCAGTGAAAAGATTGGTGCCTATTCATGGAAAACGCCTGGAAGCTCTAACTGTCCAAAAGTGCGTCGAGGATCAGATTTGTAATCCTGCTCTGCTGACAGCTTAACTGTTTCTTCTGAAAAGGCGCTCACAGCACAGGAGAAGGAAAGGGCCTCACAACAATCTGCACAATCCCATGTTATTTACTACCTATCTGTGTAGCACAGCTTCAGCTGGCAGAAAGAGTTAGGGCTGAGAAAGAGAGACACGTACCACTTCTTTGAGAAATGTAAATAAGATTAAAGCTGCCAGTCCCTGCTGAGAGGTAAATTTCTTTTCCAGAAGCTGAACACACCTTTTTTTTTTTTTGAAACAGAATCTTTGTTCATGGAAACTGATAGTCTACATCCATCTGCCACACTTAAACCCTGGACCCTGTAAATAATCACTGTTCATTGAGTGCAGCTAAGACAAAATATGTAATGTCTTCCTGTTCTACATGTCTAGGAACTAATTTTCCTTTGGCAGTGAACTTGTGGTCTGTCAGCCTGAATTCCTTTTCTTTTATATACTTATTTTGCTCAGTGCAGATAAGGGCAAAGAGAGGAAGCACAGGGGGAATTCAAGTAGTAAACAAACTGTACCAAACAGCTGGGGTGATCAGCCTGCGAATTTAGATAAAAGATATCATCTGGTACAGCTCGTCTGGTGCACTATTGCTGTTCCTGCATTGCTGGCAGGATGCATAAACCAAGTGTTGGACATACCCATACAAGCTGGGTGGGATGAATGTTTGAGTTGATAGAGCTATTGCGACTGGCCCACTGCAGGAATTATCTATTTGAGGATGTGATTTCATATTTCAAAATTTACTACGCCTACCCATGGCCATACTCCAGAATGCTTTGCAAGTGGTTAATGTTAAGAGCTGCTCAGAATTCAGCTAGATTGGAAAGTTCTTGGCCAAGGGCATAACACAGTAGTTTTCTGGTAAATGTAAGTTTTTCTGGTTTGGATTTTAATGCAGTGCGTGCTTTTCTTTCTTTTCATTGAAGAATAGCATGTTTTCAAGCAATCTAAGGGATTACCATTCTCCTAAAATACAACATCATGCTGAAAGTGTTAAGCTGAATCTGAAATGTGTAATAAATAGGCGTAGTTTGATGACATTTAAAGAAGATAGAGATAGAGTGTCTCTTTTCAGGCTTTTTGGGAAAAGAGGGTTGGTAATGACCTTTCAAGATGCTTGTTTGAGGAAAGTTTCCATTTAAAAGTCAGGCATGCTGAACATTTTACATAATCAAGTCTGACTTACAACTACCTCAATTATCAATCAACACAATGAGAATCTATACTCTGCAGCCCATCAAATAACTAGCCTTTACAGCAGAAGCAGATATTGAAGGAATGGAGAGAAAATAATGGTTGTTATAAATATTCTCTACTGGCAACAATTTTTTTCTTCTTCTTCTTGAGCTCTCAGGAAAACTAATAAATGATGAAACTTTACAGCTACTTCCACCCCACTGGTGTCAAATGCCTAGGTCAGAGCTTGCCACCTCTCCTGCCAAACCAGGCTGTGTAGTTTGGCAATGAATCCATGGAAAATCCACTTTCCATGTGTCTAACCATATGCCCAGCGTCATTGTTGTACAGCAGTGGCTGCATGCATTCATGCTGTCACACAGCTGGATATCCTCTCTCACATGGCCAGATGCAAATCTCTCTCTCCTCATGCTTCAGTTCACAGTGTAATCCTTGGCACAGTGTAACCCTATGTCATCATCACTGTGTTAGTGCTGTTAGACAAGTTGCTTCCTCTCTGGAAAAGGGTCTGAGATTCTGGAGCCTCACTATAGTGCCACAGTCAAGGTAGCTCAAAAAAGCCATCAGGCCATTAGTCTGTTGAGCAACCAGAATAACTCTGAAACCTACTTCCCACCTTCTTGACAGGACAGCTGTCATAGGGAGGATGTGCCACTTCAGTCACCCTCCCAGCTACCCCTGCCTGGAGTCAGGGCTTCCCTTGTAATTCAGCTTAGTGTGAATCTTCTACTTCGATTGTTAAAGATGCAGAGCAGTGTGTTCCAGAGAAAGCTCACTTTCTGCCTAAGGGCATGAAAATGTTGCCATTAACTTCTGTCTGTATTCCAAATATTTATAAAAGATTTGACTTAAGATAACAGTTTCTGAGAAGTACTGGAATTGCTCACGCTGATGAAAAAAACTTTCCACAGGAAATGTNCCCTCCCAGCTACCCTTGCCTGGAGTCAGGGCTTCCCTCCCAGCTACCCTTGCCTGGAGTCAGGGCTTCCCTCCCAGCTACCCTTGCTTGGAGTCAGGGCTTCCCTTGTAATTCAGCTTAGTGTGAATCTTCTACTTCGATTGTTAAAGATGCAGAGCAGTGTGTTCCAGAGAAAGCTCACTTTCTGCCTAAGGGCATGAAAATGTTGCCATTAACTTCTGTCTGTATTCCAAATATTTATAAAAGATTTGACTTAAGATAACAGTTTCTGAGAAGTACTGGAATTGCTCACGCTGATGAAAAAAACTTTCCACAGGAAATGTAATGATGAGTCTCCAACTGTCCACACTCAGTGGGTGATCCCTATGTCATCAATGTCACTGACCCTCAGCAAATTATGTTTTTATTTTTCTCAGGGTGACTGAGACATTCCCACAAGATGCGTTTTTCTCTTCTGAGAATTTATATGTATTCATGTATGAAATCCTTGTCCAACAGGCATACAGCTCGGCAAACTTATGCATAACCATCAGGTCGTGCCTCAGACCTTTGAAACGAAGGGGTTAATCTTTTCGCCGCGGTGAGTCACACAATGTCCCCGCGTCCTCCGGGAAGTCAAACTCTCTTGACAGCGCTAAGGAGCTGTAGAACAAGCATCATTCCCTTTTGGCGCCCAATAAGAAATCTCACCTCAGTGGAGCAAGCTGTGCGTGAGCCAGGACCTGCCACCCGGCACCCACCCTCGCCTCCCACCCCCGCCTGCCTTTCCTGGGGCCAGTAAAATACTCAAAAAACCCATGGGAGAAGGAAGCAGCTCCCTCCCGACCTTCCACCGCCTCGGGCTGTCGCTTCAGGTACGGGGAAGGACCTGCCCCTGGCGAGCATCTCCCACCAGGTGGTGCAAGAAACCAAGATTAGACTTTCCTGATTTCCCTCTGTTTTGATGGTTTTGGGTTGTTCGTGTTGTTAGGTTGTGGGTTTTTTCTCTTTTCTTCCTTCCCGCCCCCCCCAACACCCGCCCCCCCACANGCCCCCCCACACACCACACACACGCCCCCCCGCCCAAGCCTTAATTTTGCCTTTCTTCAAACTGAAGTTTCAAGACAATAATTAGCCAAGGGGGAACGCCGATATTTTCTTCTCATTTAGACGCCCCCGAGCGCGGGTGATGCTCTCTGCAGTTTGCAGTCTGTCAGCGATAAAGGTTGGTGGGAGGGGATGAAGGTAGGGAACAGAATGAGCTGCATAAATCCTCCTTCTGCGTGCATAACGATTATAGCAGGAAAATAAAATTTAAAAATTCAAAAAGGCGGATCACTCTTTTTGCATTAGTGGAGGGGTAAAAAGTTTGGAAAATCTATTCCTATACACAGCAGCATAAAATTCACATTAACATCTCATTAAGTCTAAATGCACTTAGGGACTGATCCAAAGGCCATCAAACTCAATAGGAGACTTTCCATTGCCTTCAAATGGGGTTTGGATCATGCTGTGAGTGATTGGCAAAAGCTCATATTAACAAAATAAAAAAATCCTGACATTACCTAAAAGGCTATAAAAGCATTGCCATTCCTTGTTCTGGGAAATCCCTTTTACAGTTGATCAAATGTAATCACAGCAGCCACCTGTATGGCCAAAGCATCCAGTTAGGCTGACATCACTGTAGCTGAGGTATGAATGCAAACACCACCACTATTTCACAAAATTGGAATGGAAACCTCCTTTCTGATCATTGTGAATTATCCATAGTAGCAGTGATAACCCTGAAGTGTTCAGAAGTTAATTTAAGTGCTATGGAAATAACATTAAAAAGGGGGAGAGAAAAAAGCAACTGAAATCTAGCTCAGGAAAAGCATATGCTTCCTATGATGATATTTTACACAAGTCTGGTGTCTTAAGATGAACTAATGAACAAAATGAACAAAAAAATACTACTAAACTAGACTTTCTATGGTCAAAACCAAACTAGTTGTGCACAGTACCATTTAGAGAACTCAGTACATGATATCATCACTATTGGCTCCGTTTTCATGTGTGGAGATGAGTAGTAGTCCATTAAAAAAAAAAAATTAACTGCCTTGGGCAGCTTCAAATTCCTTGATCTTTGTTTATTCTTTCAAAACAGTGCTTCTAGCAGAGACAGTCTGGAGCTGAGGGTCCAGCTCTGAGTAGGTTTCTTGTTCAGCTGACCTTAGCTGGAACCAGGTTACTTGGCTGATGGCAGAGATGGGTCAAAAATTTCCTGTTTATGTTTAAAAAAGCAAATTAAGTGAAATGACAAACTCTTTATTTTTTTATCCCAAATATTTTAAAATTGAAACTGATAGGTTGGATGGGTAGAATGCTATTTAAGATTGGGAAGACTTGCCTAGGTTTTGTTCTACTATAATGTTTTAAATCTCCTTTTTCTCTTTGTTATGTCCCATATTCTCTTTGGTTTTTTTCACTGTGTTGAACACTGCCTTCCTGGCACTTGTCCCAAAGAGTGTAGTGAGAGACTACATCTTCAAGCATCTCTATGTCTCTGGCAAACAGACTTCTGGTTTCTCGTGTCCCTTAGAAACTGAACTAAATATTTCACCAAATGAAGAAGAAAGCTGTAGGTATTGCCCAAAATTTTTAAAATGCACCTAATTACCACATGCAACAGTTATGGCAGATCCTAACATTAACATGGTACTAAAGTTAGCTGGCTAATGAGAAAGGAATTCCCACAAAGAGTCATGTAGTTGCAGTGATTTAATTTTTACTTTTATTGTCCCGTCTCACTTTAACCTCCGTTTCCCTTTTTCTTTTTCTGGTCTTCCAGATTTATATAGCCTTGGTGTCTTTCCCCTCTCCATCTTTGGTGGCTTACCTTCATAAAGAAAGAAAGGGTCTTTCTTTCTAACAAGAAATTGTATATTGAAACACATTAAAATACTGTTCAGTGATTTGAGCATCTGTTCATCCCAACAGAGACGAGAAATCTGGCCCTTGGTGAGTACTTTGGAGTTACTGCCAGGAGTAACCAATCTTACACAATGTCCCCACACATTCTAGTAGGAAGGTGATGCCAAGGAAAAAGCTCAAACTGGTGTCTGGGTCTGGGATTGTATTTTCACCTGTCTTTCTTTTCTGATTGCACATCACCTCGACTTTCTTACAGTTAATCTTATCTCACTCCTTCCTGAGTCAAAGGGAGTGTACCATCAATTACAGCAAGAATGAAGGGTTTTGCAAGTGTTTCTTCCTTCTGCTTCCTTCTTTCCTCCCCTTCTAAAAATCATTAAACACAACAAAGAAACTATCAGAAGTAATATATCTTTGCTTATGGATAAAACCATCAATTTTGGTATTAAAGCCCCGGAAATGTGTCAATGCTGGAAAACAAAATTGGACATATCTTAAGTCTCAGATTCCTCTTTGAACCACAGCCTCTACACCATTTTCTTGCTGTAGCTACTAAAGCAGTGTGACCCCCTGGCTGCTAAACCAGTATCAGATCACTGCTGAGATCACTGCCTGCATCCCCAGCCCTGCCAGGCCCTCGCTGGAAGGAAGCAGAGTTGGAAGCTGTCACATCCACAGAGGATAAACAGACATGCTGCTGCTTTTATTTTTCATCACCCAAGGAGACCCAAAGTATAAGTGGGGATTTCTGTGGAGAACACTTGTGGATTTAGGTGTTGAGTGCCCGTGTGGAAGCTGAAATCCTTTGTGAATCAGGGCATTGGTTAGAAGCCAGTTAAACTTTATACTGTGTTTTGAAACCAGCTATGGCTTGGCTTTATTTTCCATTAATCTGTGAGAAGCTTTCCTTTACTTTTAAAGCAGCGGGGTGAATTGTTTAGACAAACCAAGCTTTTCTCTAGATTTTTAGTTGCCCTGACAGAGGACTATGAAGGAAAAACGAATGAAAATGCAAAATCATCCTAATTTGTACTCTTAGCAGAATAGAATGATTCTGTTGCTGGTAGATAAATCAGAAAGGTGGTCATTTAACTGCATCCCTAGTCTTTTAAACAACAAATTGAGTGATTTGCACAAAAAGCCCAAAAAAGCCCCTACAACATGTTAAATGATGCTGTTGCTCTCTGATGTGGCCATCCAAGCACATGCTGGGCATTCACAGCCACAGTAATATTAAATGAGAAACTAATTGCTTAGCTAGGGTGACAATTCCATCCTCACAGGTTGTGGCCATATTCTCTCAAAACACAATGAGCATGGAAATGCAGCACTGGTAATGCTTGCTGTTGTCTTTATTTAATGGGAAACACTATTAGTGAGTCATCCAAGTCTCATAATTTTATGCAGGTTTCGTTTGTGCTGGGAAAAATGGGGGATATTCACATAACATATAGCGTCAAAATTTCACATCTTGAGAAGTAACTCTATGCCTTACATAGTTAAGTGGTAGGTATTGCTTACTTATATCCCTATTTTACACTTCTATTGTGCCTTCAGATGTCAGATAATTGATACTTAAGTAGATCCTCAAATACTTCTCTGGGAGAGATAAATACCATTATTATCTACAGCAAGACAGAAAGGAGAGGTGATCTTTCTAAGTCCATTCATTGAAACAATTTAGCTTGAGAAGCCTGATAACAGAGCTATAAACAGACAATAGCAGCCTGGCCAACCCCCAGAGTCAAAAAAACCCCCCATAACACCTACTTAAAAAAATTATGAAAATTACGACTGGTTTTCTTTTTCAGCTTGGTTCATAGCTTCTGAGTATGAAGAATACTACTTTTTCTTGAATAAAAGAACTAGAAATTTCCACTGTTTTAAATTTCAGATGATATTCTAGCAGTTTGACAAACCAAGTCCAAAATTTGTAGAGACAGCAGGAGGTATTGCAAAATGTTGGAGTTAGCCACCAGTCTTGTGTAGGCTGTGAGCCATTTTTCCCATAACAGAAACAGTGAATTAAATTATGTAGTGATCAATGAATTAAATCTAATCAACAACGTTCAGATTTAATGCATGACAAATTTTTAGTTTCACATGGAGAAGATAGAAGGATGAAGGTTGAGTGGGTGAAAAGTGCTGTAGGCTGTCAGCAAGAAATCCTTAGTGTCTTGCTCAAAATCCCATTACTTTAGCAGTGGAGCAAATAAATGAATCACATATGATTCAATGGCACTTAAAGCCATTCAAATAATAATTAATAGTTTTTATATCTTTATTAAAATATATTAATATAATTTTCTATGATACCATTTAATATTAATTTATAATTAAACATATGAAACATGAAATCCCATGAAATAATCAATATATATTTTATTAATTAGAAAAAGAATGCAGATTACTTACAGGAGTTTACACATGGGTCCAAATGCAGCTTTCATCAGTCAGTCTGATTATCTATGGATACAGTTGTTTGAATACAATTTACTGGGAAATTGTTTTCCTGTGTCTTCAAGTGTGCCTGTTAATGTGAATGAGTGTGTTGAACACATGACTGCTGTGTGGTTTTTGCAGAAGAGCACTTAAAGCACCTGCATTCCTTTTTATTGGCAGACTTTAATATTTTTCAAAAGTATGACGTGTTTTCAAATACAGAGAATAATAGGAAGGCATGGAGCAAACTAATGTTTCAAATTAGTTTGTTATCGTGGAATCGTAGAATGATTTGCATTGGAAGAGGCCTTAAAGATCATCCAGTTCCAACCCCCATGCCATGGGGAGGGACACCTTCTACTAGACCAGGTTGCTCAAAGCCCTGTCCAGCCTGGCCTTGTACACTTACTTCCGTGAATGGGATATCCAACCTCCCTGGGCAACCTGTTCCTGTGCCTCACCACCCTCATAGCGAAGAATTTTTTCCCAATATCTAATCTAAACCTGCCCTCTTTCAGTTTAAAACCATTATCCCTTGTCTTACATGATAAAATTATCCGTTGTTATATGATGAGATTGTTCATTTTGGTTGCTCACTGAATTCCTTCAAGTAACGTGGAGCTGCTCCAGACACAGGCAAAGTATCTTGGGGAGCAAAGTAATTAATGGCCCTTCTCTGCACTGAGCTCACAACAGTCTCCAGAGGCCCATTTTACTGCTCCCAGTGCCACAAAGGCACCAGGGAGCCAACTGGCTGGTAACACTGGGAGGAGGGATAGGTGGGTATGAATCCCCCCAGATCAGTGGTTGCATGTCCCAGGCCTCCCACTATCAATCAGAGGAAGGAGCATCACCTTTCACCTGTTTTTCTTCCCTTTTTTTTTTCTGGAGTGTGATTAGGAGCCTTTGCTCCTACCTTTGTATCTGCCCTGTCAAGAGTGAAGCCCAAGCTGCTGCAGAGCCTTGAGGAAGGCCTGAGGTACTCAGTGCACATGTGGCTCTGCTTGCCCCAGTGAACTGAAGGTATAGCTTCTCTCACTTTCTTCTGAGCTGAAACACTGGTCTTTCTCCAACAGCCTTATCAATAATTAAGTGATATACCCTTGTAGAGAGGATATGTAATTTTAAAATCTCAGCTAGTTTCGTGGCCTGACTGTGGTTCACACTCAGGAATGCATTAAATGAGCTGACTAGAAGTATAAAGGCCAAAAACATGTTGGGAGAGGTGGGAAAAGGGCTTTTTATGCCTTTATAGTTTCTTCATCTGGAAATTAAATATGGTAAATTTGATATCTCTCATAAAATAATGGTAATAATTAGTTGATTCATCTGATCTAGGATGTTCCCAAGGAAATATCCTGGTACAAATGTAGCTGGGCAGTTCATTGCCAGCATATCTATGTACTTTTAGGTTCTACCATTCTCTGTGCCAGAGCATGTCCTCTCTCTGACACACAACTGATTTCCTATAAATGCAATTATTCCAATTAGCTTTAATTGTCACTGTTGCTGTGCTGCCACCATTTGGTGCCATTGTGGGAGGAGAACATGTTAGTCACAGCTGTTCTGTGGACAGGAAAGCTGAAGCCCAGGACAAATTGTTAATGGAAAGACAGTTTCTGTTGACTTCCCTTTGGATTTGTTCTTGTTTTATTGTTTGTTTTTGCAATATGGTAGAAGAGGGAGGCCACCAGCATTGCTGTTAAAAATAAATTATCTTCACTATTTATTTAAATATTCTAAAATACAGGGCTATTTAGTATGAGGATATATAAGAGACAAAATGAGAACCTTTTCATTAGAAATAACCTGATACTACTTACAACAAGTTCCTAAATGAAACTATTCTAACTGCAAAGGGGAATATTTTCTTAATCCATATCTTTAATGGGGACATGAGCTGGGTAGTTCTACTCTAAGAGAGTGATTAAGATGTTAATATGCCTTGGCTGGAATATTGAGGAATATTAATCCATGAATTTATGGTCTTAATTGGATTGAGTGCTTGCAAACAGATGAGTTAAGCAACAAAACACATCAAAATAAAGATCCCTAAGAAATGCCATAAAATAGTCTAAAATGAGTTTCTATAGAATTTATGCCTTATTCTGCTGAAAACAGGATTTCAGATCCTTTGTAACTTCTTTTTCTTTGGTTTTTTTCAGTCTGAAAAATCTGAACTTTGAAGATCTTGCAGCAGAAAACTGCTGTTAGTTCCAGGTAATCTTTGTTGCAATATTCTCAAGGACCATCACTCATCATTAGCAGGAACTAAGTGATCTACAATGCTGTTGATAGTGCAAATTAAACTGTACTTTGCAATTCTGGACTATATGAATTTATCTGATTCTGGTTTTAGTAAATTATCAGTAGGAAATGCTCTGCAAAAATAATCTCACAAAAGTTAATCAAGGCTGCAAAGGGGATGGTAGTACTTTTCTAACTGATAACATAGCACAGTACACAACACATGCTTAAATTAAAATTGTTGTACTCCCTGAAAGAAATATTCTGTAAATTATCTAGTGCTGTGCTTACTGCAATGACTTAGAGAAGATTTGAAGACTTTGGCTAGGGGGTATGTGGGGAAAGACTTAGAGTAAGTAATAATAGTTACATTGTTATAGTACTTGAGGAAAATTGTTAAAATAGGACAAAGGTAGGATTAAATCATTAGAGATCATTGTTGCTTTCCCCTAAGGACATAAATGTCATGCATATCTCTCCCTAACCTCAAAGGAAAGGTTGGTTGCACACAGAGTTAACAACCAATTTGGTCTCTTGGCCAAATTCAGTCTGACATAATTGGGTTCAGTTCCATTAGTTTCTGAAGAGTTTTATTCACTCTGACAGACTTGGATTTCAGTTTGAAGTTTTGACAGTCACCTAGAAGTTATAAAAACTGCTCTTTCATCATTTCCTGTGATCATGCTTCCATAAATGAAAACACCGACAATGTGCGAATAGGTCTTCAAAACTGAGTATCACTAGCAAGATATTTCTGTGATTGCTTACAAGTCTATTCATCTTTCTAATGACTTATTAATATGGAAATTAATTTTAAAGACCAAAAGATTCTAGATTTGAGATCCATATAAATTGCAGGAAATATGAATTTTTAAATGCACTTTTTCTAACACGCTACATGATCTTTTGAATTGACATCACCCTGACTAGGATTCCTTCACAGCAATACTGGAAGTTGCCAGCCAATATGCTGGCATTGAAAGCATTGATCTAATTTTTTTTCCACCATATCTGGTGTTTAACATGCTGTACCATCCATTTTTTTGTAGATGTATTTTGTTTTTCCAACACAGATGAACAAAAGTGTGAGCTAAAAAATTTTTATGATGCATAATTCTAATGATATGATGTAAATATAATGAAAGATTTTCCATTTGTAAATACAGAAAACATTACATATTCACCTGCAAAATATGAAACAGAGTTTGGTTCAGAAGCTGAAGCCTATTTTTGTTTAAATTTGGAATGTCTTCTTTAATAAAATGTAAATCGTTATGAGAATGAGTGGTATGGGAGAGAAAAGTAACAATAATAACCAGATGGTAGTTGCTTCTCTTTGAAGACTTTTCTCTTAATATTGTTTGTAGTCACTGTTTGAAAAACCAGTCCCTTACAGTTTTCCCTTACAGGTAAATAAAAGTAATAATAGTAGTAATTATTGTTAAGCATTAGTCATGCTACAAGGACACTGGTGGCCTAGTGGTTCTAAGAAGCTATCTCAGGAATACAAAAAGAATACTATACAGTGGGTTCTCCACTTAAGGCTAAAGGCAAGTGCTCAGGTAGGTAAAGCACATTACCATTTTCCCAAAAACACACCATGATGGAAATCAGACCCTGTGCTTTTCATTACCATTTAGTTAGCTACTCAGTAAGCTACATTAATAGATGAAAATGTGACAGGCAGGAAATAAGAACCTCTCACTGCACTGAAAAAAAAATAGTCATATTAAAAAATATTTTGCAAAATATGCAATATTTGTGACGTAGGTGAGCTGTAGATGCTCATTTCCTCCTTTTGTGTGTTTCAAATATAGAACTCTAAACCTAACCTCAATAAAGGGGGGGGGGGAACTGATTAACTAATTGCATTAGGTTTTCAATTGCCTACACAGTCTTTGGAGCTCATGTCTCATTAAGATGTACAGTGTAGGAAGTTCATTCCCTTTCCACTGCTGTTTTTGGCAGCCCTCAGCTAAACTGGGCTAAACATGGGAACATCACATCCTTTTAATATTAATCATAGCTCTATTTAAAAATATGAAAATTCTTAAGACTGACAGTTATCTTCATATTTTTGTATCTTAATAAGTAGACTTCTCTTAATCTTTCCAGTCTTCACAGGGGCCAGGAAATGCTCAAGACATCTAAGACTGCTTTAGCTCCACTTAAGGCTTTAATATAATGATAAATACTCATCATCATGGCCTCAGATTTCAAGATGTTGAATTTTCCTCCCAGTCCAGACTGCAAATTTGTGGCAAATGGTGAACTATTGGAATGATGCTGCACAAACATAGTTGCCAAATCCTTGTTTCAAATTCACATCAAACACAGAGTAGTTGGGGAAATTTTTGTACTTCAAGCAAGAAGTATTTTCTCAGGGGTGCAGGGATAGTTCGTCATTACGTTTATACCCAGGATTTGCATTCTGTGGATCTGGTTCATAAGAAGTAACACTAAATACGTTAAGATCAAGATAAGATAACCTCTGAAGCAGTGACTTAAAAGAAGAGATAGAGTGCACCCTCAGCAGGTTTGCAAGTGATACAAAATTGGGAGGAGTGGTTGATACAGCACGTGGGTGTCCTGCCATTCAGAGGAACCTTTGCAGGTTGAAGAAATGGGCCAACAGGATATTTATGAAGACAGATGAAGGGAAGTGCTAAGTCCTGAACCTGGGGAAGAATTAAACCAGGCATGGGTATGGGTGGAGGCCTGACTGGCTGGGAAACAACTGCAGAAAAGGTCCTGGAGGGTGCCTGGCTGGACATAAGGCATCAACACGATCTTGTGACAAACAAGCCAAAAAGGTCAACAGCACCTTGGGTTGCATTGGACAAAGCAGCACCTGCAGATCAAGAGAACTCAACCTGTACAAGAGAGTCATGGATATGCTGGAATGAGGCTGGAAAAGTGACACAAAGGTAATTAAGGGACCGGAGAACCTCTCATATGAGGAGAAGCTGAGGGAGCTGGGACTGTTCAGCTTGGAGAAGGAAAGGCTTGGGGGACCTTACCAATGCATAGGTTGATGAGAAGAGTAACTATGATGGAGTCAGACTCTTCTCTTTGAATCTCAATGAGAGCACAAGAGGCAGTGGGTACAAACTGAAACCCAGGAACTTCTGTCTGAACATAAAAACCTTTATCCTAAGAAGACACTCAAGTGCTGGGTGCCCTGAGACGTTGTGGGATGGGTGCCCTGAGATGTTCAAAACACAATGCGACACTTAGCAAACAGATCTCGGTGCCTCTGCTATGAGTAAGGCCTAGCTTTGAATAGTGGTGTTAATTGCCTGGGATACTTATGTTTTCTACCATACTTATGACTGAAATCTAAGGCAAAATGATATATTTATATAGTTAGATTCATACAAAAGGAGGTATGTGTGTGAATGCCCAAAAGAATGTATGATGCATGGGTGGACCACAGCACCTTGTAAAAGAAACTGTTTGAATATGTTTGGATAGGTTTAAGCAAATTAAAACAGATGAAAGGGATCAATGATGCAATTATTGATAGCTATGCATGGACACAACTCGCTAGGAGAGACTTTAAGCTGCTTTGGATTACAAGACATACTGGGTGAGAAGGCAATTTACTTCTGAAGAAGAATAGAACTAGAAGTTTCTTTGTGGCTCTCTTTCACAGGATTAACATTTAGATTTATATCTGACAAACACAGTATTTTGGAGCTTGCAAAGTTAATAAAAAGCCAAACTGAAAAGAATCATGCTTTGCCCATAATTGGAAAAAATGCCTTGTCCAAATTCTTTTCATCAGTAGGATTATTTTAAATAGCTGTAACTTTTATCAATATTAGTCCAAGAAAAATTAGGTTTTGTTCTTCACATGTGGAATATGGTGTCTCTGCTAGGAGGCTGTATAAATTCATTTAAAAGCTGCATTCTTTGGGATTCTCATGAGGAATCTTATAAAAGGCTGGTGTGTATTGTCTTTATCACAGCGTGCTTTGACAGTAAAATGACTATCTGTCTCAGTTCATTTGTTATTTCCAAAAGAAATTGATTTACCAATCTTCCTGCTAACTCATCTCTTATTTAATCTACCTGCTTATAATTATTCCTGTAATTAATTTATGAATTATTATAAGTAGGAGTTTATTCATATTTAGAGATGGACATTCTGACAGTTTGTCTAATGACGTCTCGCATATTGTCTGTCCCAGATCTGTTTGCTGAGTTTTACCATAGCTTTGCTCTGTAGACTTATTGGTTTCTATAGCTGGGTATCCCACTAGGATATTTTAGGAATTTTATTGCTATAGGTTGACATGAAATGTGGTTCTCCTGATTGTGACCATTACAATTTCTTTAATTCATTCAGCCTGAGGTCATTTATCCACTCTCTTCATCCCTTGGAGTACTGGTAATTGGAGTCAGGGAAATAACCCCACAAACATCTGCACTAAGGGAAAAATATCTTGGAAATCAAGAGTAGGACTGGCCAATATAGTTTATTTACATCAGATTTTAAAAATTACTTTTCCTAACTCATTTTAAATGTTTCAAATTGCGAAGCAGATGTGGGGAATCTCTTTAATTTCAGTAGATGTATCACCCATTCAAATAGAGAATCCCTTTGTTTCATTCTTTGCCTGTCAGAAAATGCTGACAGGTGATGAGGTCTTGCTTGGGCAAAGGGTCAGTACTTTTTACATGCACCACTGAATATTTCCAGCTGGCAATGTGCCTAAAAAACTGAATAAAGACAAATGAAGTCACAAGATTTCAGGCGTACACTGTCTGGAAGAGGGAGTGACAGATCCAGATCCTGTGAGAGGACATGAGATTTTATTTCATGTAAGATGCACAGAATACCCTGATAGGAGCTTCCAGCCCAAAGTCTTCTATGTCACTAGGGGCAGCAAGAGGCAAATGAACAGCAAGTACACAGCTCTCATGCTGTAGTTGCATAGTCAAAGAAAATTGGTGATAGACTCGATATTTCATAGTCATTTATTCCAATGTCAAAATGGTTCCTGCATAGTTCCTGATGAAAAACACAGAACACAAAGCACTAAGTTATATTACTGCCTTTGTCTTCTGTTTTCCACACTGGCGCAAGAGACTGTGGTCTGGAACCTCTCTCCTGGGTCCATCTGCCTCTTCTCATATAATAAGTCATGATCAAGACTTCAATGGAAATTAAACCATATTAGGAAATTAAATCATATTAGGGATATATTCCCACTCATGCATATTAAATCATTTTTAAATAATGATAATTATTGCTTCTCCAGCATGATGTTAATGATCTAACATAGTTCTTTTTAATTGTTTCTGTTAACTTATCCAAAAAGAACATAACAAAAACTAGAATGGAGGGGAAATTGCAGATTTGGTTGAACTTTCACGGTGAGGAACACTGAAGAGACTGAAGGCATGTAGTTTACAAAAAAGATGGGTGACAGAAGCATGACAGAAGTCTTTAAAATTATGAGTGATATAAAAAAAAAAGCAGAAATAACTCCCTGCCTCCTTCCTCCCATTGGCTTCCTTTCCTTTTCACTGAGCAGTAGGTATGTGCCTTGCTCAGGATATGAACACTGCTAACTCTGAGTAATCAATCATATTGTCTCCTTTTTTCCTCTCACTCTGATCTTTGAGGCTTTTGCACCATTACTTGGTTTAAATCTTAGGCAGTTTAGGATGGAAGTTCCTCTGTAAAGTGCCTGAACTGCATAAGAGGGCAAGAAATAAATTGTTCAAATAATGTGTGCAGTTTGAAAGTTTAAAGTAACCATTTATTCTAAAATGGTCTAGGCTCTTTAGTTTGTGTTGTTTCAGACAGCAGAAGCTGAACAGGTTTTCTAATGATCTCCAGGATTTCTCAATCTAGATTGCTACAGAAGGACTGCTGAAACTGAAGCTGTGTGTGGCATTTTGTTATCATAAGAACAAGTTAAGCCTTTGTGACAACATTTTCTGTCCCCAAGGTATTTCTATTGTTTTAATATAATTTACTAATGATGAAAACTAAAGCCTCAAATATTCTTTTTAAACTCAATTATCAAAAATTACATTAAACCCTGGGAAAAAATGCTGACTATAAAAAGTGAGATTGTTTTGAAGATTCACACTATATAAAGGCCTTTCCAAGTGCATTAATCTTACTCCTTGACCTTTTAGTAAAGACAGCAACAATCTCTGTGACACTGTAAATACCATTAGAGCTGAAAGAAAATAAAAGTTTATCATCTTGCACTGGTGAAAACAGTTTTTTCCGCTATATTATGAAGGTCTTTCTGTAAAGGTGAGCCACAAAGCCACTCAGAGAGTCTTTTTTAATTTTTTTTCTCATAATTCTCTCTTAAAAAAGTAAATTCTAAATACTTCAGATAGCTTACTCTAAATTATTTTGCAGTTAGAGTTCTGTCTTGCACATTTTTATGACACAAAAGTACCATTTAAGATGTACAGTAATTTCCCAGTGATTTTCAGTGGGACTGTACGAAGTTACAAATGTGTTGGACATGATTTTGGATTGTTGAACTGCATCTACATGCAGATTAGGTTTCATGTTGGATTGTAATTGCCTTAAGCCAATTGTACCGTGAGTAATAGCCCAACAGGGAGTACTAGCTCAACATATTTACATAACCTTCTTGAAAAAAACCCCACCTTTATTTTTCTCAGGGGTTGCCTGGTGAGATTTACCTGATTTGCTTGCAGGTTTTTGCCTGCCAGTCATTCATTGAGAACTGTGCACCCTTAGTGCAATTCTGCATGCTCAGTCAGCACCCGAATGGTATGCATGCCATTACTTTGTAACATGAAGGGTATGTTAACACCAAATGTGTTTGATCCTTCATCAGTGAAAGTGTTTCTTGTCTCTGCTCTAAGCTGAGATCAGTCTTCAGGCGCTGTTTTCAGCCATGAAGTCATTTTAGGGATCACTTTTCAGTCAGGATGACCCCTGTTCCTCATATTACCAGTAGTTGATTCTTTAATCCTCTTTCACGGTGAATTCTTAATATTCCTGAGCAGATGAGTATTCTTGGGGCATGGAAGGTGCTTGCTGACTGAGAGCAGCTTTTGATCAATTCTTCTATAAAAAAACCCAGTTCTTGACTTGGAAGGAGATGCAGCTGCACTCGAGGGGTCACAGGCTGAGAGTACTTAAGAGACGAAGGTGTGAAAAAGGGGAAAAGTGGAAGTAAACATCAGGCTTGCTTGGATGCCTACACCATTTGTAAAGAACCCCATTCTNTACAAGTTCTGACACAGGGAGAAATTCTCAGGTGAACAATTTTTCTTTCTCTTGCTTTTCCTGTATAGGTGAGAATTTCTGGCTGAAGAAGAATGAAAGATACAGATAATTTAAGAACAGATGAACAAGAAAAGTTAACAATCTCCCAGAATGTTCTCACAGAGAGACACAGTACTTTAGACTTTGTACAGAGTATATCTATGCAATTTATTTGAAATTTCTGTTCACTTCACTGGACATTTTAGTGGATTTGATATGCATCTACTTATTTATTTTTATCAATGTCTGAGCTTTGTTTATACACAACACCTTCAAATGAAAAAGATTGGTGTTGTCATCTTTTCCTTCTTTTCTCTAGGATACGTCTGACCCTTACATGACAGTGGCAACTTTTTCTCCCCTCTCTAGTTTAAATGCCTCTGAAGTTATCAGGCTTCTAATACATCCTCAGTGGGTCAAATTTCTGCAAATTTTTATTCGTAGTTATAGCTTATTATTATTTTAGTCCTGTTTTTTTCTTCATATTCTAGTTCATCATAAGCATTTTTTTCAAGAGCTGAAGATTACTATATATTAAAAATTAAACTACTTTCCTAGCATATTCCCTTGTTATATTTCCCATTGGTTTGAGGCTTTTTCTCCTCCTGAGTGACAGTAAGTATAATCTAGCTACACAACTATCTATAATGACCTGTTCTGAACAGAAAACTATGTTCTCTTTTGAAATTAACACCTGCAGGCAATAATTCTATTTCATAAAATTATAAGATAGAATATATGACTTGAATTATAATGCTGGGTTTAGTAGTTAAAAATATCCCTTCTTATTCATATGGGTCCAAGGCACCAGAAGACATTCAATATAAACTCTGAGAGGCATCTCTGTAATATTGATCATCTGAACTAATGAAAACCAGAATATCAAGAGATATACAGATGAGGACGCCCTTATTCTACTTCTTTAACTTAGTCCAACTCTGCTTCAATTATGACACCAAACTGCTCAAGGAATGAGATGACAGTAAAGATATTGATTGGTACAGCCATCGTCTCTGTTTAGGAAGTTTATCTTTCAGTGGGAAAAACACATCCAGCTCAGCTTCAGCCAAACAGAAGAGGAGTAAATTCTCTGGTCTGCTCCTAGGTAATGCTGTGCCACCTTGCTTGCAGCTTAGAGAACCTGGTATCATGGAAACCGATATGAAGTGTCTGTCACTCTACCTCTTTCTCCCTTGACATCTCAGGCCAGGTCTAACATAAACCTGATTACCTGTGCTCTGATATTTACAACTTCACATCAAAAGTAAATCTGGACATTAAAATTTAGTGATTGATGAAACAAAGTGATTGTACAGGTAAAGAATTACCCCAAGTGAAGTAGTCCTTCAATTGCAGCTTTTAAATGGCTTAGTATTCATTGTACATGGCACAGACACAGATTTATGAGATATATTCTTTCCCTCTCCTTGAAGTCCAAGCTTAAATTACATCTCTGCTGAAGCTGGTACAACACCCAGCTTAAAGTTCACAAATCTCAGAAAGTGTCAGTCTATAACTTCTCAAAAGCAGTCTTTTGGTTCTCTAGTGGTAGTGTACAAGGGTCTCACTAGATAAACATTTCTGTCAACCAGTATTTCTTGGGACTAGATTTCTGGCCTGCAGTGCTGTGCCAACCAATTTGCTAAAAAATTCTACTCTTTGTTTAAATGACATTGTTGACTTGAAATCTGACAATGAAAAAAAATTTCTGAAGTGGTTAGAGATACTATCTCTTACCTTAATCTTCTTTTGACGTTTCAACAATTGCATTCCTTCACCGTGTTACCTCCCACCTCTGTTTTCTGTCATCTGTCTTTTGCCTCTGTTGTTTCTCAAAAACATGCTGATGCCAGAAAGCAGTCGGTTACTTACCTTATTTCTGCTTTTTTTTCATGATTCTCAATTTCTTGGTAGACATAGTTAATATAGTTCCCGGATACCCTGTTCACGCCACAGTCATACACCTCATTCTAAAAAGTCTTGAGGAATATAAATGTTACATGTTGTAAATTGTGTAGATTGTTTTATCTATATTTATTTNCAAATGTTACACGTTGTAAATTGTGTAGAAGTGACCACTTCCTCTGCCTAGAAAAAAAGATTGTTTTATCTATATTTATTTGTTTGGTTTTTGTTTTCCTGACAACTGCTAAGAGTATTCCTGATTGCACCAACATGCAAAACTTTTGTGTGCTTTAACATGTGTCCAACAGTAAAGAAGCAGAGATGGCTGCACCTCCCATGAGTGCTGTACATTTTGTACAGCAGCAAAAGTTGTGCAGAAAACCCATTAGGCACGAGATGCAATAGTGCATTTTCAAAGTTCACTGGTCAGTGCCCCAGGAACATGCAGAGATCAGCTTGGAGAACTGAGTAGGAGTGTAAGCTCAGGACACCGAAACATATCCTGGATCTCTAATAAATACAAGCTGTCAAAGCATCAGGTTTATATTCAGTTTGAATGATGGCTTCATTGGGGAACTCAGCCCTCAATGCCATCTTGAGGCATTGCTGATTTGAAATGAGAATCATCGCTTCTAAATCATTGAATGCTCATTTCCTCAAATTCTGTTCCATGCTGACTCTTCTTAGTTTATGAGATCACAACCCACTGTGACCTGGCTGCAGGCCAGGGAGCAGAATAGAGTTCCAGGTCTTTCTGACTGCAAATTGAATTAGTCCTCTTGACATAAAAGTCAAACCAAAGTCTCATCAGGACAGCACTGCCAAAGGACTCTAAGTGACGTGTTGACATGTGCCTGAATTTTATGTTTCAAAAATTAGTTATTTTTGTTCTTCCTATGCAAATACAGTACACTAATGTGAACAAACAATTATGAATGCATGCAGTATCAGAAGTGTCTTGGGATTAGGGACTTCTGAATTCCACTTCTTTTACTGACTTTTATCTGCTTGAAAGTATGTCCTTGTCAATTTGCAGGGTTCTTTTGAGACCTCTGAATACTAATTACAAGCTGCTTAGAAACATAAGTGCTGCACAGACCATCCATGTCCTTGGATACCACACTGGTCCATCTCTTAATATTCACTATCCAGTGTCCAACTGCAGTTTAGGTAGAAATCTTCTACCTTTCTGCCTATATACATTTTTAAATTATTTTCTACTTAATATTGTGCCTTAGCTTTCCATCTGTACTCAGGAATCAGCTTTTCACTTTTTTCTTTTTTTCCCTTTTTTTTGGAGGATTAACTACTACTATTGTATCTTTAGTTTGAAGATATAGGACACTAAACTAATTTGAAATCAAACAATTGAAACCATGTCTGTCATTTACACAGTTGCCTAGCAAATAGCACACCATGTGGAGTGTCTGGAGGGCGTGTTGTTAGTGACTCTGAAATATATACTTGCAGCCTGGGGATAAAGATGACAGCCAAACCTGATCCCGAGAGTAATCAGAAGACCACCTGGAACAAACAGTATAAATGTAATCTTCTAATCAATTAACCCCTTCTCATCTCAGTTCACAGTAGAACATCAAGGAGCAGAAGAACAAAATATTAAACATGTCAAAGAAAAACAGCCCAAGAATCTGGGTTAAATGTCTCTGTGCAGTTAGATACTTTCTCTTGCTAAATCTTCAAAGTATATTTTTGGTTCTGAGAGAAAGAAACATACATGTAGGTTTTGTCTTTCTTTTAGGTCCTTCTATAACAACAACAACAACAAAATAGCTGTAATATTATGGTAAGATTTAGTCAGAAGTTATTGGTCCACCACAGACAACGTTTCTCAAATGCAGTACTAACAGAAAGAAGAAATACTTCATTTAAGTATTATTTTCCAAGCATTCAAACAATGGTTTCCATTGCCATGTACTTTGGTTTTATTAGATTATAGTCTGAAACAGGATTTTTGTCTTCAGGGTTTTACATAAGACCTAGATATAATTTTTAGCAGATACTAACTCCGCCCAATTTTAGCTTCAGGCAGTCAATGTGTTTATAATTCTAGGATATTTTCCTTTCCATAACAGTGTCTTTTACCATCAAAGGCAGTAGATTTGGGCTTTATTGCATTTAACCTTGTAGGAAAAAAATTACCAGTGCTCAGTCCCTGGGTGAAAGCTTTGCTGATGGTGAAGGGCCCTTTTCGGCACTTCAGGATACTGCCACTCTCTGCTTGTAGACAGGGATAAGAAGCTGAATAGCCACACTGTAATCAAGGAGGAAACAGTTAGCTACCCGCTGAACCACTTGGATCCTCACAAGTCTATGGAACTGGATGGTANAAAGTCTAGGGACCTGGATGGTACCCACACTAGGGTGATGAGGCAGCTGGTGGAAGAGCTCCCCAAGCCGCTCTCCAACAGTCTTACCAACAGTCCTGGCTCACTGGGGAGGTCCCAGATGACTGGAAGTTGGCGAATGGAAGGAGGACCCGGAAAACTATAGACCTGTCAGCCTGACCTCAGT
>VYXB01000249.1:0-29639 GCA_013397135.1 Pachyramphus minor
GCGCGCCCCCCGGAAGCAGCTCTGCCTGGCCGCTGAAGCCGCTTCCGCCTGCCCCGCCGGGCACTTCCGCCCGCCCCCGCCGCCATTTCGGGTCTCTGGGCCGGCCTCGGGGGAGCCCCGCAGGAGGAGAACGGGGGCGACTGGGGAAGTGGAGCATCGCTCCTACGCGGAAAGAATGAAGGAGCTGCGCCTGTTCAGCCTTGAGAAGAGGCGGCTGAGAGGGGACCTCATCAATGTGTATAAATACCTAAAGCTGGGACAGGGAGAGGGGTNAAAGCTGGGCGGAGGGGAGAGGGAAGGGAAGGGGAGAGGATGGATCCAGGCTCTTCTCAGTGGTGCCGAGCGATAGGACAAGAGGCAAAGGGCAGAAACTATTGCACAGGAGGCTTCACCTGAACACGAGGAAGAACTTTCTTACTGTGCAGTGACCGAGCATTGGAACAGGTTGCCCAGGGAGGTTGTGGAGTTTCCCTCAGTGGAGATATTCCAGAACTGGCTGGACGCAAACCTGCTGCATGTGCTCTAGATGACCCCGCTTGAGCAGGGAGGTTGGACCAGATGAGCCAGTGTGGTCCCTCCCAACCTTCCTGTGATCTGAGTGAGGAAGTGCTGCTGATGTGTTACTATTGGTTTCCATTCACCATAGAATTCTGCAGTGAGGAGAGCTGCTGCTGTGTGATAAATGAGACAGTCTTTGCTGTGATAGGATTGTGGTACGACACAGCTAAAGAATGGAACGAAGTTAAGACCATTTTCTCTTTTCCTTCCTCTTACCAGAGCCACCTTAGTGACCACACACGAGTCACTTCTGGATAAGAGATCCTCATGCCCTGGAGTTCAGGAGCTTCCCCCAGCTGTGCTTTGCTACATGCACAGTGTGGCATTGTGCTGGGTTAAAAGGATGAGGTCTTGCATGATTTTAAGGAACTGAGACAAAATTATCATACTTCTTTTGATTCTTAGGGTCTAGGATACGTAGGATTGATGTTTGAAGATGTTGGCGTTAGTTTAGCATCCTATACAGTTTAGGAGGCACTGGTTTTGTTTGGCAAATACTACATTTCATCCACCTTTCTGCTGAGTACTCACTGCCACCATTCTGGTTTTTTCCAGACGATCTGTACAATGACAGTCACTGCTCAGGACTGAGTGCTCCCACATTCTGGCCACGAGGAGAAGTGACTAGATCTTTCCTCCCAAAGATCTTCCAAGACACCGTGCCTTTGTTTATATGGATATACTGGGATTAAGTCTTCCAGCAGCCTCCACTGCAAGACTGAGGAGCTGTTACATAAATGAATTGCAGCTGTTTGAACTATAAAGCCTCTTGTTGTTAAACCATTTGGTTAATTCAGAGATTCTCTGGGTTCTGAAGATGGTGTTTTCCATTCCTATTCCTACAGTCATCTAAGTTATTTATGACATATTTTTAATTATTCAAAACACATTTCTCAGTCTTTTCAGTTCTCATATGAAGCAGCTGGCTTCAGTTAGCTGAACATTATTGTTAAGCCTCACTTTAAAGTACTTCAAAATTCTTGTATAAATTGCCTTACACTCTTAATTAAGGGGAAGGATGTGGCTGTTATGTAAAAAACCCACCCTGCTCCCTATACCATGTCACAGTACTAAACCAGAATTCCCCAAATGCATCCTGCTTGGGGCTACCAGACTGAATGGAGCTGATGTTAAGAATTAGACATTCTCAGATGTCGCTAATTTGATTAAGAGACCACCTGGGAATCCCATCTTACCTTCTAAGCCAAGGCTAGGAATGTGTCAAAATACTAGACCACTGAAGTGGAGAGACAAGCTCCCTTCAGACTTCTTGCCACTGCAGATAAAAACTACAAGGATAAGAGGAGACACTTGCCTAAAATCTAAATGGTAAATCTTGGTAAAATGTACAAATGTGTCTTTAACTTCATGAACTGCCACTGTGAAGCTGGAAAACAAAGGGGAGAGGGAGTTTTGTGTGCCTGTGTGGTCTCACAGCAGTAGAAATTAGCAATCCAGCAAAAACTAGTTCCTGAGTTCTGAATCTAGAAAATTTGCTATTTTTGCTTTCCTTAGGAAGGCAAAGCATAGAGAAGTGCGTCGCTCAGGGTTCCAGAAGCATCCTTACCTGCAGAGGGAGTGTTACCATGGTAGTTATTGGCGAGAGGTGTAGTAGTTTTTAAACACTTCTGCAAGTCACAGTCCTGGCACGGGAGCAGATGATTTTACAGGAAGGTGCTTCCCCCACTGAAATACACTCCAGAGATCCATGGCTGTTTATGTCTAACCCTCACCCAGCCTCATTCACTGATACTGCTGTAGTAACAAGGCCACAGACGCTAACCCTGGTGGTTATCACACTTCTCCCCCTCGCCCCAGTTTGCTACTACAATTACATCCTGTTGTTAAACCCACAGGTACCTCCTGGTTGGACGGAGGGAGGGCCTGCGGGATGAGCGGGCGTGCTGCCCAGAAAGCCTGTGCACCTCACACCGGGCAGCTGAGCAGCCTACGGAAGCAGTCTGCAGCAGTGGTTCTCAACCTTTATTGATCTACAGATGCCTGTGTTTTCCCTTGGAAATGTAAACATCTGCATACCAAATTATAGCCTCCAACTTTTCAGTTACCTTAGATACCTCTTAAACATTGCCCAAGGACTAGGAGGTGAAGGCCAGTGCTTGAGAGGGATCCTTACACATAACCCAGCAGGAGGGCCTACAGCTTCACACACTTGTTTGGTTCCCTTTTTGCTGTAGAGGTACATTCGGCTCTTCTCACTCTAACACTCTCAGTTCAGAGGTCCCTGCTCTGCATTTCCTGTCTTCAGGAAACACTGGATGTACCCACACTTCATTCTCACAAACAGCAAAGGATTGATCTGCAGCACTTGCCCACAGGGTGGTTAATCAGCTTTACAAATGAAAGAGGATGCCAAAGGCCACAGATTATACCTGTGTCCATGTTCCAATAACATATCCTAATTCAGTAGCAAAACTAGGCATAGACTCTAGTTCTTTGGTGTAACGATTTCTTTTCTTGCATTTTTTTTTTTCCATTCATTACACAGACACTACATGAAATCGAAATGTTTGTTGGACCAAGTTACTACATCTCTCTAGTACTCTGGTGTTCTACTACACGGAAACAAGAAACCATGCACACAAATTTAATCTGTTGTACCTGAAATGACGATTGAACAGGTACCTATCTTGTAGTTAAGAAAGTGTACAGAGCAATTTCATTCTATGTTCTGAAACTGCACTAGTAAACTTGGGCAGCTTTCAGGTACATTACCTGCAAAATATTAGAAGAAAATCCTAAACATGATATATATCCTTTAGTTGATATAAAGATGATAAAATAATCAATAAAAATATAGAAGACAGGCAGAATCTCATAATTATATTCTATATTAGGAAGAAAGTTGGATGATGTAGACATATCTGTGAGGTAATGAAATATTACCTATTGCCAATGAGATTTAGGAAGATGCTTAGTTCTACCCATTAAATAAAACATCCTAAAAGTTGCATAGCTAGAAACTGACAATCTGTAATTTGGAAAGAATTATCTGGCAAGCAGATGGAAGCAATGGGCTTTCTTTTCCAAACAACTTTGAAGCTCTGAATGTGTTCCAGAAGACCAGCAAATTTAGAAGTATTTGAAAAGCAAATGGGCTCATCCAGGTTGCTGTAAGGCAGTGAACCTAACACTGACATGGCAAAATCACAGTGTAATTGACAGGGGTTGCACTCAGCTAAGAAAAGAAGCATAATGCTCTTTGTTTTAATTTAAAGAAAAAGATCTCATTAAAAGAACTAGACATCCTTGTATGGCATTGTAAGTTTGGTGGCCCAAGATAACCATCTAGGTCTAATGTAGTAAGACTTGAAGACTACACAGCCTGGTAACTGAAAGGGAAAAGAAAGGCAACAGATTAAGAAATACACGATGGAGCCAAACCTTAATGTGACACACCTAAACCAGCTCAATTTAATTTAGCTGTTTGAAAGAATGAATGCAGCGACTTGATCATGGTCTATAATTCATTACAGAGGAAGAAACACTTCTTATAGAAGAAGACTTTAATGTACTGAACAAAGGCATAACAAGATCCCATGGATTAAAAAAAAAAAGTAGTAAAACAGAATGGCAGTTGTAATGGCAATCACAACTACCAAAAAAACTCTAATAGGGGCTATGGTTGATTAACCATAAGGCTTTAAATTATGAAAGTCTTAAATCTTTCTTGAAGATTTAACTGAATTATAGACCAGCAATACTATCATTAGTCATGGCTGAGATTCAGTTACTGTTTGTGGGTGACTTTTCTAAATGATTTCCAGCCTACATGATGTTCCCTTTTAAAGCAATGATAATTTGTAAAATCCAGCTAAGAACAGACAATCAGCTCAGAAGAGGACAAGAAAAAGTGCTACTGCCTTCCAGCAAAGACACAAGATGCAACCTAACACAGAACTCCAGAGTCATTGTCAAGTCTTCTTGGATAAGACATACAGAAACAAATGGATTGGCATCACGATGAAAATGCAGGGTCAAAGAATTCAGGGAGCTGAAGAGGAAGGACCATGGGATCTTGTTAAGAGAATCTTCCAGTTGTGAGTGGGAGGTAAATAATTGAACCACTGTTGGCTTGAGTTGCACAAAGCTGAAATGCTGCAGAACCTCAGGCTGCATCTCAACAGGAAAAGATTTTGTACAAGTTGTTAGATTTTGTGTCTTGCAGGTAGCAACTCTCCTTTTTAAACCACCTGAAGCACTTTGACTATCTTAAACAATCTTGGGAATCCAAAGACCTAATCCAAACTCAAATAAGTGACAAAGATAATTATTTCCACATCAGCAACAGGACTCTGGGTAAACAGAGAAGTAGGACATTCTCACTGATAAGAAAAAAAGAGGCTTGGAATAAAGTGGCATTTCTGAAACTCAATGGGAGGTCCCTTAGTAAGAAATAATTAGGTTCTTCCTGGGCAACAGTAAAAGCTATAGGTACAGCAGCAAGCTGCAAAAACACAAGGAATAATACCTTTGAAATGACTGGAAACACAGGAATTGTACAGCCTTAAATACATATGGATCCCCATGCTATGTAGCACATTCCAAGAAGGGGAGGGATAGCAGACATTAGAAAACAACACAGCAAACCAGGGTCCAGGAAAGGCAATTTCATGCACCTTTAACATATAAAATGAAAAATCTCTGCAAGGAATTTTAACTTGTGAGCCATTCCCTAGGGAATTCAACCAGTCGGCAAAGTATAATTCTGACTTCTAAAACCTTCCCAACTTCATACAAGACACTGTGCCCAAGCAAAGTCAATTTTTCAGACTTCGAGGTGATGCATATGGGATGAGATAACTTGAGTGAAACTGGCAGTTTTGTCCTGTTAATACAGAATATGGACATGGAGAGGAGAGCCACAAGTAGTAATAAACCTGTGCCAAGTCTGTGCTAACTTCCAGGGTGAGCAAAACCATAAACTGAGTTGTCCATGAGAAAAAAAAAAGAAATATGGCAGAGAAATGTGAATTAAACTGTCCTGTGAGGAATATCTATCATGTGGCCAAAAAGGCCCTAATTCCACAATGAAAAAGAGGAAACCTTGGTAAAAGCTCATCCTGGGTTCAGTGAGAAAGTCAGTGAGCAAGAAACGATTTAAAGAAAATCAAACTGAAACAAAACAGATGGAAAAGGTGAAGGCCAGACAGCAACTGACACAAGTTAGACATTATAAAATAAGTAAAACTTTGTGGCTAGCAAAACTAGTGGTTATGGGAAAGGGATTTTTGGCTCTTTAATTTCTTTCAATAAAAAATAAACAAAGAAATCTTACTAATAGTACTGATCCATGCTAGATAAAAATGGTGAAAATGCTAGTGACACAGAATAGGGGAAATCAGTCAACAAATATAAGAAAGGAATAGGATGTGGCAGTCAAATGAAAATAGCAACTTCTATCTAGCACCTTAGTATCAAAGTATGAGATGAGACAACATCTACTAGAGATATGCATTTTGAAGTCAGCAAAGAAACAGGAGTCCTAAAGGAGTTCACTAACAAGCTCTCTAGCCCATTGATTCTCATTTTAATTAAAGTTGGGATATTAGAGAAATACCTTAAGACACTCATGGCAGTATTCCCAAAAGGCAAATGAAATGACTCAATGTTAAAATTACGGAAAAGCTGTTGAGATGAAGAATTAGTGAATGAAAAAATAAAGTCTATAATCTGAGGGTTTTATGAAATAAGAGATTTTGTAGTAAAATAAGAAAAAAACAAACCCTAATTCTTAGATGCCATCATTATACATTTGGTTTAACAAAGGGGACTGCATAGGTGCAACATACTTAAATTTTTATAAGGCATTGACCTAGCACCATAAGTCATAAAGATTTACTGTACATAATCACATACTAAGAGGATTAAGAAACACCTAGCCTGCAAGTCTCAAAAACAAGCTAATAAAAAGTTGCACTCAATGATGCTTTTCAAGTTAGCGTAGGTCAGATGCAATGCAGCATTTCAACCTGGATCTGAAAGTAAAAAATAACAACTGATACAGTTTGTGGGTCACAGAACTGGGAAAGCAGTGAGTAGCCTGGTCCATCAGTCAGCCAGGTCCATTCACACAAACTGGACTTGGACACAGCCTCATGTGAAGCAAATAGGAAATAAGAACTCAGACCATACCTGTAGAGAGGGGGAAACACTATCATGGAAAGCTGAGACTTCGGATGATTGAGGGGTCACATCAGACAAGCAGCCAATGTGAGCTCCTGTGTAACACTGTGAGAACTGGGCAAACAGTCCTCTGCAGACTTAAGGCTAAGGGACCTCATCCATGGCACTGGGGCTTCCAACACTCAAATCCAAGAGGAACGTTTTTATAAGATACTGAAAAATTTGACAAGATGTAGAAAGAAGACAAGAATAATTCATGGGCTGGAGGAAATCCCTTACAGTGGAAGGTTTACAGAGTTTCATCTATTTAGCTTGTCAAAAAGTGGACTGAGAAGAGACACTAGAGTGTTTAAATATCAGTCCGGGGGAAAAAGCACCACTGTGCTCAGGCTCTCTGAATCAGTGGGATGGATGTATCCAGAACTAGTAACCAGAAGCCAAAGCAAGGAGAAATCTGGCTGAAATATTTAAACAGCAAGAACATGAAGCCCTTGCAGCAGGCTACCAATGGAAGGGATTCTGTGCCCCAGTGCCTCAAAATCAAGCCAATAGATTTTGTCAACACATAGTTTAAATACACAGTTCTTGGTGCTCACTACAGGATAAACGGATTGAAATGTCACCTGTGAAGCGCAGGAGGCAAACCAGACAGCTTCTTCTAGCCTAACCTACGCATCTACAAAACACTCCATCCGTTCATAGCCAACCCTGGTGACTAAACACAGAGAAAAAGGTTTCTGCCACAGGCTCCACAGGTGCAGAGCTCCTTGCTTTCCTTGTGCCAACTGCCCAAATGCAGGGAGGTGCTGCCCTTGCATCCGCCCACACAGCCGCTCGGGACTCACGGCAGCAAGATGCTTGTGCAGTGGTCTGGTGCAGGGGGAAGGAACACACGTTACAGGGGCAGGGTCCTCACAGCAGCACCTTCAAGGAGCCTTTTACACCAATTTATTTCCATACAGGGTGGTTAAAAAAAAAAAAAAAAGAAGCCCCTATTGGTTCTTCATACAGAAGTCTGGGATTCTCTAGGCTTTTGGGTGGGTGGGTGACTGATTTTAAAACCCAGCAACATGCTTTTTCCCTTGCCTTCTCATTCTCTTCCGAGTCAGCCTCCATAATCCAAAGAAACTAACAAGTGATACACAAGACTAGCAGTCATGTGGACCAATAAAAAAAAAAAAAGGGGGGGGAAGAAGAATTGAAGACGAAGAGAAAGGGAAAAACAAACGAAGATTGAAAATAAAAATTCGCCAGGATAATGCGTTTTATAAACACAGAGATAGAAACAGTTACAGCAAGGACAGAGCGGGCCAGGGGTGGGGAATAGATATTTATATATATATATATATATAAATTCAAGGGGCCTTCAGTTTATTCTTGTTGGCTCCCCCTTCTCATTAGATTGGTCTCTCTGTGGGGATCTTCATCCCCTTCTCTCCACTGTCCACCTTTTGGGGATTCTCTCCCATGACCAGGGTCCAGAAGAGGCCACCACTGCCGTGTGAGTCCAGCCCGTCTTGGCAAGAGGGAGCCTGGGAGAACACTCTGGCGGGAGGTGAGCAGGAGAAGCTAGCCTTTCCCTGCCTCCTGCTGGCTCCTTGAAAAGACTGGTCTATTCCTCCTCCTCCTCCTCCTCCTCTTTCCCTCTGGGAAACTGAGGGCAGGACAGGTGTGTGAGTGTCAGAATTGCTGTCATTTCCACCTTACAGGAAAGGGAGCAGAGAGAAGGGTGATGATTATTTTGGCAGTCTCTTACCCTCCCTCTAGTTGCTTTTTGGTTTGTTGTTGATGCCTGCAGGCTTTTCTGAGGAGGTGGGAGGAAAAGCAGGAAGGAGAGGAGGAGTACAAGCTGCTGGGATATCATCCACAACAGGCAGAAAGAGCAATGAGCAGGAACCCACATTCCTATGGGGCCTTGGCCATCAGTGCTGCTCAGACAGCTGGGAGAGAGAGGCAGCAGCCAGTTCAGACAGACTCCTCTCTATTGCTCTCTGCCAGGGGAGGAGAAAGAATGCAATACTCCACAGCCCTTGAGCAGTGCAGGCACCTGTCCGTCCCAGAGAACATGCCTCACCTCTCCCCCCTCCACTGGTCTCACCTTCCACGGGGGAGAAGGTTTCTCCCATCCAGTCCTTAGGGCAGGACGAGCGACCCCTCCTCCCTTTCTCAAGCAGGAGGGACAGGAATGGATATTTCTCTCTTAGACACTCAAGGCAATCCTCAAAGAACCCCATCCAGCTGTGAACCCCGCCACATTCTTCTGTGGCCTGATGAAAACATGTGTCCAAGCCCCTGTATGTACAAGGGCCGTCTCTCCATCCCATCCACCGTGCGTGTCTCAACACGCAACCCCCCTCCATACACATCCTACAGTGAGAGAGAAGGCAAAATGGGGGCCTTTCTTTGGGTTTGAAAGGGGGGGCTCTTGCACGAGGAAGTGATCCCAGCACAGGAAAGGGGCTCTTGCACAAGGAAGCATCCTCCTACCAGGCAGGCTGTTGCACAGAAGGAGCACCCCCTTGAGACAGGCTGTTGTTCAAGGGGCTGCCATGAACAGGGTTACACGGCCAGAAGAGGCTGCTGCAGGAGGAGAGGCCGGAGACTGTTGCACAAGGAGGGCCGCTGCAGAGGCGGTGCCCCTGGGCACAGGCTATGCACAAGAGGCGTTCTGCTCCCTGGGTTGAGGTCTCTCTAGGAGCTGGAGAGGTGCTCCACTTGGATGGCGCTGGTGCTGACAGTGAGGCAGATGTCCTTGTGATGCTCTGAAGTCTTGTAAGGAGTCAGGTCAAAGGAGCACTGGGGGGGAGGGTTGGGTTGGTTAGTGTCTCCAGAAGGGCCCCCTGCTGCCCCCCCGCCCTGTGGCTGGAAGTGCTGCTGCTGCTGCGAGGCTTGGGCTTGTGCCTGAACCACCTGCTGCTGGGGGTCAGGGATGTTGTGTTTCCGCATGTGCTTCATCAGGTACGTCTCCTGCAACGGGAAGAACAGAGTGAGAGGGGGGAACAATACTCACAACAGCCAAGGCCAAGAGAGAGGGACATAGACAGCTCAGGGGCTGCTCTCACTGGAGGAGACGCTTCCTGGGAAGTGTGTCCATTTCTGCTACTCCCCAGGGCAGCAAATACTCACTGAGGTGTAGGCCCGGCTGCAGATGGAGCAGGTGTAGACCTTGGCGTGTTTCACTGTGTGCGTAGCCAGGTGTACCTCCAACGAGGCAGCATCCGTATACGCACGGTGGCAGTTGTGGCACTTGAAAGGTTTGTCTTTGTTGTGCTGCCGTCTGTGGGACTGGGCGGCAGCAGCAGGGAGGGAAGAGAAAGCAAGCATGAGGAAGGAAGTGAGTATTACTTGAGACGGCTTTACCTCCTTCCTGACAGGCCCCAAGCTCCCTAGGATCCCAAATGCTGAGGAAGGTATGGCTGGCTCCTAGCACAGGGGACAGAGCTTCTCCCACCAGCCACCACACCTTCCCCACACATGCCCTTTCTTCCCAGGGCATCTCTGGACAGCAGAGACTCCTAATGCTCAACAACCCCCATCTTCTCCGTTTCCATGCAACTCTTTCTCAGTCTTTTCCTTTTCCTGGTCTCTCCTCTTCTGCCTCCATACACATTTGCTCCCTGCATCTGATACCTTCAGGGCAGGATTTGCTTTAACTGCTTGCAGGTAGTTAGAGCTCTTTGCTATTTGGCACACCCTGTAGTTCCCCTCCTCCAGGATACTGCCAGAGGACACACCACCTCTGCTTCCTTAAATCCCTCCTGTTATGCACTCCATATCATTGTCAAACAAACAAAAGACGCAACCAATACCCAGACTTTATTCGGTGTAACATTTTGCAAAAGTCTTGCCCCAACTAAGTGAGAAAACTGTAGAACAGATGAGAGGAACTTTACCAAGGTCTCTTTGCTTTCAAGTCAAGTTTACAGTTTTACAGGATGCAACCATTTATGTCACTTCTTTGGGTCACTACTGCCACAAAAGTCAGGAATTTCTCCTGGGCCTGGGGCTTGAATAGCTTTTCTGTATTATTTCACCCTCTTCCCAGCTGCCCTAATTCTTCCATCTCCCCCACCACTGTCATCCTTGCCACCCCCCCAGAAGCAGGACACGCCCAGCCCCTTACCTGCAGGTTGGAAAGCTGGGTGAAAGCCTTTTCACACCCAGGGTGAGCACATTTGTAGGGTCGGTCCCCGGTGTGGATACTGTTGAGGAGGAAGAGCACAAATGGAAGGCAGTGAGCAGGCAGGCAGGGCAGGCTGCCAGGGCCTGATGCTGTGATCAAATCTCACAGCCACTCGGGAGAGCAGGGAAAGGGATGATGTTGCCTCCAGATGCTGTTATATCTGGACAAAGAGAGCTCTGCCCAGCTCCCATGTCCAGCTAGAAGTTAGAGAAGACAGGCAGTCAAGCTGATTTCAGAAAGTGACTAGGACTGAGGAGCAAGAGCTTATGAATGAGTCTTGCCAGCTTAGCATGTGGGCCACCTGAAAATGTGTTGGAAAGGTGTTTGGAGGTCCAGGCTCCCTGCTCCAAGCTCAGGAGTCCCAAATGACCTGTTTTCTTGCTTCCACAGTACCAAGAAAGCAGCTCTGTTCCTTCTCAGGATAGATACTACAACACTTTTCCCCTTACATAACAGGCTGAGATCACCTACAGTGTTAATCTGTCCCTGTCCCCCTGCAATGCCAGGAGAAGCTTCCACACACTCAGTCCAACCCCCGTGGTGCCAGGCTGGGATCCCCTACAGCCAATGCCTCTCTCTATCGCTCTCTCTCTCTGTGCCACCCGCGGTGCAAGACCAAGGATCCCCAGGGACAGCACGTGCCCACCTCAGCCCTGACGTGGTCAGTGTCTCCTGCGCAGCCTCCACTCCGTCCACTCTGGTGGGTCACCTCCTCCTGGGGGTGCAGCCGGCCGCATTCCCCGCCCGCCCCCCGCATGCTTGGCGCGCGTGCTCCACAGGTGCATGCCGGCAGCGCGGGGGGGCCAGGGCCAGCCCCCAGCCTCCTCTGGCCCTTACCGTGTGTGCTGCTGCAGGTGGGAGAGCTGGCGGAAGGCCTTCTGGCAGTAGCTGCACGTGTAGGGCTTGGCCCCTGAATGGATGCGAATGTGCTGGGCCAGGTAGGAGCTGTTGGCGAAGCTCTTGGAGCAGTGAGGACACTTGTGCGGCTTGACAATCGCCGTGTGGAGCTTGGAGTGGATCCTGCCGAAGAGGAGGAGGAGCAGCAGCAGTTGGACATGACCGCCATCTGGCTAGTGCTGACGGAATGAGGGCACAAAGGGGGTGGGACAGCACCACGCTATCTGCTACACAGAGGAACTCCAAACACGGCATGAGCTCGCTTGGTCTCAAACCGTGCTCCCCTTGGATTCAAGAGACCATGGTCTGTCTGCACCGGGGGAGGATCCAGAGAGAGGAACCATAGAGCTTGGACTGAGGGGCATTGGCAGACCAGTGTGTGGGAAGCCTACAGCTGAAATAGCAGGGGGGCTGCAAGCCTGGACTTGAGATGTTTGGCAGAACTATGCTGGGGTGACAGGGAACAGTCCTCCTATGCCAACGCTACTCTCACTCTGACACAACCAGCCCTGCCTCCTGTCAGAAAGTGTCACTCCACTGCAGATGCCCCTCAGGCTGAGCAGCACCAGCCTCTGAGCACACCCAGCCCCTCACAGCCAGGGCCAAGTCTCACGTGTCAGATACCGCTACTGCCGACTTGTCATGTACGAGACCTGACCGGCCCGTGAAAACCAGCAAGGTCTCCCCAGGCAGTTGCCCACCGAGGGTGCTCACAGCATGCTGGGATGACAGCAACATGCAGTGCAGAGGGCCCCCAGCCTCCTCTGGCCCTTACCGTGTGTGCTGCTGCAGGTGGGAGAGCTGGCGGAAGGCCTTCTGGCAGTAGCTGCACGTGTAGGGCTTGGCCCCTGAATGGATGCGAATGTGCTGGGCCAGGTAGGAGCTGTTGGCGAAGCTCTTGGAGCAGTGAGGACACTTGTGTGGCTTTGTCTCCGTATGGGACTTGGAGTGGATCTGCATCTCCGACTTGGAGTAGAAGGTCAGCGAACACATCCGGCACCTGGGACCGGGGCGAGGGGAAGAGACAGTGTCACACGGGGGTAAGCCCCAGTATGGATCAAGTCTAACTGGATGGGATCTTCCAAATGAATGAAGAAGGGATATTTTCTCACTATGAGATTCTGGGGAGGTTTCACCTGGGACACTGCTCAGCTGCAAGTACTCCAAGGGGACAAATTTAAGCTAGGAACTGGCAGAACAGAACACATGATACCTTGCAGCCAGACAAGCAAAGGTCTTGGAAGAAGCCAAGAGGCCAATTTGTTAGGCTTGCAAGAGAGACAGGGCACCACTTTGGAAATTTTCCAATAGCAATCCTAAGGGGGTAGGAATAATTCCTAGACAAAAACCCCCACTTTGTTCATTTGCGATTTATTTCAGTCAAAAAAAAGCTTGGGAAACCTGGTACTGCCAAGTCCGCAAAAGCACTTATGACCAAACCCACTTAACTCGGTTCCCATTTTTGGAGAAGACACTGGAGAATTTAAAACACAAAATGCTGAGAATAACAACAGTGCTGCTTTCCTAGTCAATGTCACAAAGATACTCTGGATACCAAATGTGGTATTTCATTGGTCTAATGGGCTTTCATCATTTCAGTCTTACTGATGTGATGCAAAATGTTTTGCCTGGGAGTTTGGATCCATCTGTTCCCATAATGATCAGAAACGTATTTGGTAAAACACAGACTCTTTGAACAGGAAGAAGCAGTTGGCACCTCTCTGCTATCGATGCCGCTGTTAAAAACTGTTCCTCTACCACGACACCAGGCTGTTCAGAGAAGCTCGCACTGTTTTACAATTCAAGGTGCTAAAAGCTTTTGTGGTTGATAATTTGACAGATATTTGCAGATAGAAGCTGCATCCAAGTTACTGGACTTTTTTTTTTTTTTTTTAGCCCCTCACTAAATCTGTGTTAACGACCAGGCACAGTTAAGGTTTATCTGAACCTAGGTTTTCCAGTTTCAGACTTTTCAATTAAAGACAAAAATTGAATCTGCACATCTAACTTCCAGGATCACTTCTGAGAGAAGAAATGCCACACAGAGGAAGTCTGGTTAACATGAATTCAACCTTCACAGTGTTTTTGTCTGGAAATTTCCTCTACTTTTACAATATTTACAAAACTGCTCAGTCACAAAAGTCTCTGCAGGTATTACAGGCCACAGTGAGCTGGTCCTGCTCTTCCCATATCCATCTCCTTGAAGGAGGATGGATACTTCATTACATCTACTGTTGTGACTATTTATGTTGGAGCCAGAAGCTTTATGAAGTCTGCAGTCTGATTAGTGCATTTAATGTAGGCAGCACTTATCCAGCACATACCTTAACTTCCACAGGCCCTTCCAGGCCACAGCTTGATTTCAAGCCACGTAGCTGGAAGCCGTGCCTCCCTAGCAAGCACACAGACACACACCTGCTGTAACATTTCCTTCCTCTCCACCATCGTTCTTTTACATTTCATTATCATCTCTAACAGTTGTTCCCACATGTCCTACCTTCATCTTTCTCTTAATCCGTTTTAATTGCAAACCCTAACAGAACATGCAAGCTAAACATGCCCTTACATAAATCCCTCCTCACACACCCCCCCGACCCCTCCTGAAATCAACAAACAGGCAATTTGGCTGTTTATCCCTACATCTGTGAGATATAAGGAGTAAAAAGGAACGTCAGAATGATCTTTTTAAAAATGTAGCTCTTGGTTTATAGATCAAACACTTGCAGTTTGTTCTAGACTTCCCGAAATACTAGACTTGAATACAGCATATGTATTTTGCAGTTATCAAGTCGTACTTACAGGGATGAGGATTGTGTATCCTTGAAAGCAGCAACATTAGAAAGAACTTTGAGGTGAATACTGAACTGAAAATTACCTTTGAGTCACCAAGTCCAGTTCGCTGCTAATGCAAGCAATTACAGCATAATCCCCTGCATGACTTTTATCAAGCTCCTTCTCAGCGGACGCTGACTTCCATTACTCTCAACTGAACCCCATTCCACAACATCATTCCTCTGATAAGGAACCAGTCAACTGAGAACAAGCTCCCAGTGCGATGCAGTGCTAATATTGCTCACAAAAACAAAGGGGAATGAATAGCAGGCATCATTTTTGTAAACAGGAGTGGAGTGGCTATTTGTGTAACAGCATGTCTAATTCTGAAGTCCATGTCATCAACAATTATTGAAAAACTCAGACAGGCTCAGCAGTGACGAGCATGTGGAAAGAATGATGGCATGTGGAAAATGGGCTTTGCAGGAAAGATCCACCAACTCCTGTCTAGGTATGGAGTAAATCTTAAAAGATAACTTGGTCAATACCCAAATAAATCTATCTAAGGAGAAAAATATCAATTACCAGAGCCTTGTTTTATGAGCAAAGAAAGGTATTATGAGAAACAATAACTGACAATAGAAGTGAAAAACCTAAGAGGAAATAGGCTTTTCCCAACCATGAGAATACTGTATCTTTGGAACAACACTCACAGGCTATAGCATGGTCTCAATGACTTGGCCCTTACAATCAATATTTTGAGAATCCAGCTACCTTTTTAAGAAAAATGCCCTTCTAAAGGTTTTGCTCTAGTCTAAACAGAATGCTGGGCACTAATCTCTTCTGGGCTGGGCACATGACTCTATATTTTAAATCGTCTATTCTGATCTGAAAAATTCATGAACTTTACCATTCCATCAAGTCTAAGCAGTCCCATGCATTAAATCTGTAGTGCCATAAAGACATCTACTGTATTTTCCATAACTTCTGCACATCCCTTACTTATTTGCTTTGTCAGATACCTGCCTTCAGGACATAAATTCCATAAAATAAAGTTTAATGAAACATCCTTTTCTATTTTAAAAATAAAATTATGAAGAAGGTGTTTCAAAACCTCGCCAGCACTTGCATAAAAATGATAAACCTGTTAGCAAAAATATCCCTTAAACCCCCGCCCCCCAAAAAAACCCCACAAAAAAACCAAACCCGAAACAAACAAACAAGCAAAACTCTGTTGCCTGAATTTAACATCAACAGACAGTCTGATACTGTTTTTCAAACAACATTTAAAAAGAAAATCTTGCGAGGACTCATTTTCTAATCATCTAATTAGCATCAACTCTGAGAGAGCAAGAATGTTATGTAGCATTAACAAATTCATGAGCCTTATGAGTTAAACCAAGCCATGGAATATAGCAGAAAGCTCTATTTCAGAGAGTTTTATATTGTGTGGTATCAGGTTTTTTCAAGGGAACAAATGATCCATTTAATTAAGGCCTTTGCATTCTGCCTCAGACAACATCAAATATTAAAGGGGAAGATGCAATCAGCCCTCTAGTGGGCAAATATGGATTCAAAAAAATGTTAAATCTATATGGATAATGAGAATATCCAATCTGACACTAGCAGCATTTCAGTATTCTACTTCAGTGAAATTGTCCTGGCTGGAGAGAGGAAAAGCAGGGAATGCTCCTTGCTAAGCATGAATGAAGCACTATATGAAATAACTGCTTTTTCCCCCCTTCCGTTTAATATACATTTTTAATATTGTCTCCCCACTGTGCTTCTAAACTACCAGTCCTTTCACTGTATTCTTTCTGAGAGCAAGTAGCAGAAATGACTGCAGCATTTCCATTGACAGTGTGACACAACATCCCTGCAGCTGCCTGTTATGGCTCTGCAAATTCAGACAGCCTTGAGAAAATATCCTTAATAATACAGAGGCTCATATCAATAGTAAGATTAGCATTCAGCCATATGCCAGAGATCAAAAGTAACCCCTTCCAATGCTTACAATGCTTTCTTTTTATAGGGAATCTGCAGGGAAATACAGGGAGACATTCAGAGAATGTTCATGTTAGACAGAAACACCCTCAAAAATCATGAAATGCCAGTAAAAGGTGGATGTACAGTTCTAGTTCTGCTCCCATATGAAAATCATCACAATGAGTCATAAACAAAATGATGCTTATAGCAACTAGACTAAAACTCTGTGGCACACAGTGCTGTATTTTTTTCCACTTTTCATGGAATGTTCCGCCTCCTTCATCCGATGCTGTTAGGAGATAAAATACCATCTGAAATACCAGCTCCTAGTAAAATTTGCCTGACATGGATTAACAGCCTTTTTCAATCAAGTGCTTAATTAATTAGTATCACAGTTGTGAAAACTATGTAAGCTTTCACAGCTCTGAGAGCTCAAATTCTTAGTATTTACTGCGGTTCATCTTACTCTTTAACTGAGTCCTTGCTCCTTCTGTTAGGCTACAAATACAAGTTAGGCCACAAGTTACAATAAAAATCAAAACAGGACGGTCTGAAGTTAAACTGGATGATAAGAGTAAGTTTAGGCTGTCAGAGTCAGCAGTTCATTTAGCAAGGAAACAAATGTACTGCCTTTGCAACACACAGTTAATGAAGTAACTAATGCAAGCATAGCATAATAATGGATGCACAGTTCGTGATAAATGCTAACTTAACCCTCGCATTCCCCTGATATTTTATTATTTTTTTAAAGCTGAAGTTACACATTTTCTTGTTAATATTTTGTAAGAGGTGAGGGAAAGGAGACAAAAAAAACATCCAAACCACACAGGTAGAAAACTTGGGTAACACCTAAATAAAGTCAGTGAGTATGAAGATGCCAAATGAAAGCATGTGAACTGTACCTCTGCTTCCAAACTGGCACACTCAGCATCAGCTGCTATTCAAAAGGCAACGTTGCACCTCCACGTAACAATTTACACTACTGGCACGTGTATCAAATCTATCAGCCATGCTCAGAAATCTCAGTCAACTTATTTCCACAGTCCTTCAGTCACCTGGTGGCTTGATAAGGCTGCAGAAAAGGACACTCTCCTGGCAAGATAGCGAGTGTTTTCAAATGTTCTCATCATATGGCACTTTCCCAGTTCCCAGATTCGAGGGCATTCCTGCATTTTGTCCATTTTCTAAATGACCTTAAAAATACTAGACCCAGAATTTTGTGGTATTTCAGCATACTTCACAAGTTGCCTGCCTTCTTTTAATGATGCCACCATTTATGCTTTCAACAGTTGCACTTACCCTTTTCTGTCACGGTTTCGCACTGGGAGCTTTCACGATTTCACTTACTTCCTAAAAGTTCTTTTCACAGTCACTGCATTTCGGGATACTGTTCCTTCATATTCCTTATCTTTAGACCAAAGACATTCAATAGTATCCAACAGGAGACTTCCGTCTGATCGTGTTTTTCACTGTGTCCAAATACCTGCACCTCGATCCCTGACTGCTGGAAAAGTCGCTCAGTATTATCCAAAAGGCTAAGTCTTTCACTGGGCTGTACTAAAATATATTTTGTCTGAATAATTCTAGTTTAACAACCACATAAACATCCCCCTTTTTTTCAGCTATCCACCAGAATTGCTCTTATCTTTATCAGCCATAACTTTCAGTCAACCTCCAAATCTTTGAATATCAGGCCTAAGACACTGTCTACCAATTTTTGAAATCAGTCACCATTAGCATAAAAGCCCAACAAAACAATAAAACACAGTAAGGTATTTCCTGATATATCGAAAACATACAAAAGCCAAAAATTAAAAAAAAATACAAAAGGCCCATTAGAAATCACTATAGCAAATTTGGAAACACCGGGATTAAGTTCATCCATGTCACCATAATTTGGCTCTGCAATGCAGGTGCATTCTGATACAGCCTTATTGACTTTTTCCACAGAACTGCATCCTTATTATGTTGCACAGACAGATACTTAACAAACAAGCATTCACTGTTTTCTATCACCATTCTCTGAACAGCCTCGAGCCTTGTTGACCACATGCAATTCCAACCTCATGAAGCAGAATCACTCATCTGTTGTATCCATCACAGAAATACCAGTGCTCCATAAACACTCATCTATACCCACAATGTCCCTATTTTTTGTAAGCAAAGGGAACGAAACACAGTAAAAGAGACATGTCCACTAATTTTGAGTGGCCAAACCAATACCTGTGAGCATTTTTTTCCCTTTAAAGGAAAATTCATATTATATACATTCATATCACAGCTCATTTAAGTGTCTGTGCTACAGATATGAGATGCAACCCTTCTGCAAAGCAAGACAAGGTCTGACCTGTAACAGAGGAGTATTCAATGAAACTTGAGGTTACAGTTCTGGGAATACGTTAATTATTTCAGGATAACTGTCTGTGGTCACTTGTAGCCTGTGACAAACGCAAGTCCACTGAAGACTAGACCTAACTCGTCTTTGCACACACTTCAAGGCAAGATTATCTGCAGACCTGAACCACATGACTGTAGGATACCACAGCAATCTGGGCAGAGGCAACCATAATCTACAGTTCTTTATACCAGCAGTCAAATGCCTTCCCCAAATCATCCTTCTCAGTTCTGCAACCTCATGTCAATACATTTTGTTTTCTTTTGACAGAACATTCCTTTCACGTTATCTGAGTAAACACGCAGGACTCTGACAGGCCATCATCTACCAATAACTAATCAAGGATGGTATCAAAGTGCATTTACTCAACAGGGCCAAATTAAGGTGTGATCAGATAAGATGTGCAACAAAATAGTTTCAAAGTTCTCTCTCCTCAGTTGAAACTGTAATTGTCCCCCTCACTCCCCTTGCACACACTCATTCCATTGACATGCAAGTAACTTGCCAAAATTAAAAATCATGACTACACAACTTTTCCTATTAATTCTTTCTGCTTGGCACTGTGATGAACTGCCAAGTGAGAGCACATACATGCATGCACACGCACACAGTTACAATATCTCAGCAGGAGGGAGAGAACTTACCATAACTCAAGTTTTTTACCTTATTATATATCCTGAGGCATGTGGCCAGTCTAATTCTGCCATTTTCTAACCTCCAAGCACTGTATTGATACACAAAGCAAAGCTTACGTGTACAGACTGTGTGTGTATCTGTAGATGTGCATGTGCACCTGTTCTCCTTAAGAGTTTTGATATCATAAGCCAATTTCAACCAATCTGGAAAAAGGGTAGGGAACTTAAAAGTTAATACAAGTCTCAAGAATATGCATCTGGGGAAAGAAGAGAGACTCTCTTGGAGCCCTCTGCTGAGGGAAAGGCTAGTACGCTCACCCTTGATTAGACATCAGAGAATCCACACAGGAGAGAGCCGCTGGAAACCAGGCTTCATTAGTTCCGCTGCTCACGGAACTACTTGTTAAAAAAAGCAAACAGAAATTCCAACATGTGGCATCATACTGACACCCATGTTGGTCATCAGCAATCCTAAGATCCACTGCACAGACCTCTGCCACTGCAGCTAGGATGATAAATGACAGCAAGCATATTTTGTCACCTTTTTCTAGCCTTAGAGGGAGATGAGGTTCTTTGCCAGAGGAGGTCATATTCTTGTGTTGACCTCAAAGACATGGCAAAATTTAGAAACATTGGGTTTAGTATTTCTAGGCTTTGGAGGGAATGTGGTCAAACTTTCTGCCTGACATTCCAAACTTAATTCCCCCTTTGCCCTCAGCCTTCTAGCTGTAGCAATCCCCTCTCTCCTGCAGTAAGACCCAGGCCCAAGCTTTTTACCCATATGCACCAGCCTCTTTATCTTTTACTGCATTTCATTCCCTCAATTACCTAACATTTGTCTCCTCTCCCCCATGCTTCTATTTGTTTGTTCATATCCCATAGTCCTGTTCCTCTGTGTTCTGCCAGTTCTAGGTATATCCTCATTTTCCAGCACCTAGCAGATCTGGGTCTTTCTTCCTCTCCCCAGTCTTGGCCCTTGATAGCTTGTCTCTGTGCTACCTCTCCCATTTCTCCCTTGCAAAGAGGCTCCCCATCCTCTGCTCCATTCCCTAGTTTGTAGGCTCTTGTCTTTTCTCTCTCTTCCTTTCCAGTTCACATCTCTTATCTACCAAGTTTCCAGATTTCCTTAACATAAACAGCCCTGGTCCCTGCACATATCTCATTCTCATCCCTACTACATTTCAACCAAGTGGTGTCTTCTCACACCTTGCCTTTGTGCCCATCAGAGGGGGGAGATTGCTGTCCACACTGGGCACTAAAGACTCCCTTCTGAAGCAGCAGGAGAAGCAGTTGTGACTGAAGGGAAAGCATGCTTGGCCCTTCAGTGTTAGTCTGGAAGATGCCTATAGCTCCAGAGAGAGTACACTTGTAGTCCAGCCTTGTAGAGAAACTGAGAGAAGTTAGAGTGTATTTATCTTTTCTGTGGAGATGGAAGTTCTGGTCAGTGCCTGGAGCCATGCAAGCCTCAAAAAACATCAAAGAAGATATAACCTTCACATATTCCAACCACAAAGCTATAAAGCATCTCAGAGCACGCTTAATAGATTTTTTTCCAAGCTTACAAATGGGCAAATTCTACAATATTCTCACAGACGTACATGGCTTACAAAAGCCAGATTTCAAAGTCTATTCAAAACCATGGGAAATTCACCAAACAGCCAGGCTAAATCCAGTACAGGGCAGAAAAAAAAAGGCTTTAAATGAGACATACCTGAGAACATGCCCACCTGATGGATTCAAACCACTGGCACCCGGGTGTACCTAATTTTCTCACTAATGAGGGCCTCCACCCAGCTTCTTCACCTTCTACAGCTCAACTTGCTAAGGTTTCTGTATGCTTATGCACCTTCGACTCATCTCGGAAGCTTCCTATGTCCCTCAGCTGCTTATTGTCTCCCAAATCCTCTGCTGTTTCCCAGTGAAAGTAGGGAAACTCAGAACTTGAGGTGGGTAAGAGAGAGCTTGTCAATCACACTATGATGGTGAGGCCCTTCCCACGCCTACAACCTTTCTGTTGGTACCTGAAGCTCCAAAGCACAGCTCGCAAAACTATTCCAGAGTATAAATTGGTATTTGTCCTAGATTTTACAAACTTAATACTGGAATCAAGCAACACCTACAGAGAGCTCTTTTCTCTTGCAAAGAAGAAACTATTTAGAAAACTGTCAGAGAAGCAGAATTTATTATCTGGCCCAGAGAGACTGAACCACTTCATCAGTCTTGTCCACTGATCACATCGCAGCACAGACTTCTGCAGCACAGAGGTACAGGTACCACAACAATACTAAGAAACAATACTACTATATCTAGGATCTGTTCACTCTCTTTTCCTCAGCACTGAGAAGCAGCCACGTGCTTCACACTTCACATCTTACTAGAAAGAATCTTGATGCTGATCTCAGTTTTCACAGAAAAAGTGAATTCCACAAACACGTCAGGGACGATTAACAAAGAGCTGACAACGAATACAGACAAGACTGAAGTGACATTACTCATGACAGAAAATGCTTCACAGGACTGGGTTAGATGCTGTCCCCTGCAGGTGCAAACATTCTTCTAATAGCACAAAGCAAAGCACCAAGGACTCTGCCAGACGAATCCTAAGGCTAGATGTCCAAGATATGCAAGCAATGCCATCATTAGCAAAAGCCTCATGCCTTTTCTTAAAAAGAAAGACCTAATCACAAAGATTCTTGCACAGCTTTCACAGCAGCCTACTAATTCACTTCTAGGGATGATACAGCAGCAAAACAGCTGACATTTGTTGGAGCGGGAATCTCTACATTTAGTAGAGAATGGGATGAGCTGCAATATATATCAAGGTTTGTGCTCCAATTCCTTCCACATCCGCCTAGCTGTGCTTCCCATTCAAGACCTTACTCTGTCTTTATCACCACAGCAGCAGTCAGGAATTATGGATATTAGCCACATGCCCAGATACTCAAGACAAGAGAGCTCACAGAGCTCAAAAAGAAAACTTAAAACAAAATAATAATTAAATTTGACAAAATAATCTCAGACTTTAGGAATTGGGTATTAAAAAAAAAAAAGCCACATTGATCAATATAGTACAACTCCTTTTGGGCATCTGAATAGATTATTCTCAGTGTCTCATCATAGGAATCACTGAAATCATATAAATGTAGTCATATGAATACCACAAGCAACTCCTCCTCCAGCCTGAGAAGGGAACAGGAGTAGATGAACCTCACCCACAGTCTTAATTTAGCTGGGATATGTCTGCATTCTGTAGTGACAGGAACTACTGAAATCATCCTCTAGAATACAGAAAGAACCCACTAGTTCTCAAAGTCTTAACTTGCAAGTCTATTCATATGCATATTATGGAGCAACAACTTTACTGTATTTCACAAAGGTTTTCTCTCCCACAGCTCCAAGAAAAAATAGCGTTTTCCTTTATTTTTTCAACAATCATTTTTAGTTCCAAACTTGAACATAGAAGGCATCAGCCAAGGAGGAAAGCCCAAGGAAGGCAGAAGTACTCCTTGATGGTCTTCAATAAATGTCAATTTAGCTATCCCACACCTTAGCACTGCTCAGAAGAGGGCCTGCTTAGTATGGGGGCTGGAGGAAGAGGCACAGGTACCACACTCGGACTAAACATAACAGGAAATCTTCCCGATTAGATGTTCCTACATATAAACTCATTCATTTTTTCCCCGCAAATTCTATTCCATGAGCTGTTAAACAGACTATGCGTGCTCATAAAGTTTTTGCTGAGTCACTCCACCTGGTCTTGGGCATTTTTTTTCCAAACTTACAAGTAAACAAGGAGCTATAATTAAAGCCTTGGTTCAGCTTTAATTCTAGTGTTCACTGCCAATTGTGTCCCCTGTAAATACATATTTAACAACCTAATTAGCAACCCAGACTGTAAGCAGCTTGAGAAGTGTGGAACTGTGGCTATGGCCCAAAATAAATGGTGGGATTACAAATAGCAAGCCACCTAACACTCCCACCTCTCTTCGCCATACGCTGATTATATTTTCAAAGTGGAAGAACTGGGACATTGGGTAAGAGAATAAAAAGGCTGATCCAAGCTCTAGTTTTGTACCCATTTAACTAACTGTATTGATTAAAAGAAGTAAACATTTATATAATTAAAAGTGAAACAGTGCCCGAGGTGGATGCACTGATTCTGTGTAGATGATTTCATATTGATATGGCTTAATTCCAGAAACATAACTAAATCTGTACCAAAAAAAAAAAAAAAAAGAAGGTCTAGGATGGTAAAAGGGAAACTTTGAGAAAGGATCTTGGGCACATTGTAGAGAAGTGAGGAGACCTAGGACCATCTACTATTTCTGTTTCCATTCAGCTACTACTTCGCCTCTTATTTATCTTAATCATCTGTCAGAATCACCTATCTCTGAATCATGTAAGTGCTCCTGCTTCCCACATAACACAGACCACCACATTTCCTCCCTACCACTTGCCTGCTCTGTATGGTTCCCACCTTCTCTAAAACACCCATGCTTCCTATCCTCTGGTTTAAGTCCCTCCTAGATAATCACTGCCTTTCCCATCACTCATAAACTCAAGCCACATCCCTCCAAGCTCAGAAACCCAACCTCAGGGCTCAGAACTCTCCTCCCTCTTATCCAATACACTCAGGGTTCAGAAACACCCTTACACCTAATTCAAGAATCCACTTTTCCCTCCTGTTTAAAATGCTGACATAGGAGATCATATGGGGCAATGCCTACAGGAGCAAGCACGCACCACAGTTCACTTCTTGCTCTGTGTGCCTCCAGTCTGTAGTCTTTACACTGGACAGACTGGAGTCCTAATTGAGGAGCACCCAGGTGCACCGGGGCTCTCAGCTACCCCAGACAGCACTGCACTCTGCAGTACACCAGCCTGACTACCTGGCTGCCTCTGTAACATCCTGCTCATTAACTAACCTAGGAACATTAACGACTGTATATGTCCACTAAGGAAATCCTTAGTTTTGGGTCAACCCACCTGCTTGCAAACATTCCTGATTAGAAAAAAAACTCAACTCTTTCTGCAGCTCAAAGATTCTCTATTCAGGGACTCTCTAGGAAAAAGGCAGAGATCTCTTCTTCACCGTGTAACCCTCTGAAGGGTTAAATACACCCCCATCCCCATGCAGTGTTACAGCCAAGGTTTAACCCCGCTCCCCACCTGTATGTCTTGCCATCCTTGTGCTGGTCCTCATCATCCTCGTTTGTCAGCACAAAGGGGTCGCTCATCTCTGGCAGCCCTGACTCCTGCAATCGTTTCTTCTTCCGGCCCCGGGGTGGTTTGGGGGCAACTCCCCCACCACCCCCGCCACCTTCAGTGAGGGCAGTTGTCCCTTTCTTGGACAGGTCTGGAACCACCTGGAGGGCTGCCTGGGAGCCAGGGGGTAGTGCAGAGACAATCATGGGAGCTGAGATGGGAAAGGTTTGGGCAGAGGCGGCTGTGGTCACCAGGGAACCTGACGGGGAAGTTATCACCAGACCAGGACCTGCAAACAAAGGAAGATGGAGGAAGTCAGTTATTACATCTCCAATTATGCCCAACCTCCTTATGCCACAGAAGTACCTACTTTTGACTACAACACAAACAGAAGGGTAGCTTCCCCTCCCAGTGCATTCCCAGTCCCCACTGCTGGAAGTCCAACTTCCACAGAGGATTCACAGTGAAATCACACCCAGGCAATTCACACCATCAGTAAGGTTAAGAATTATCTACAGCCCAAAAACGATTCTCCAGGCCCTCCCGTTTCCCCACTCCAGAGTCTCCCCTGTACGCTGCCACAGACTTTAGAGTGCCCTACCTGCTGTCATGAGCCCAGCAGACTGTACTGGTACCACGGTGATGTTCTGAGTCACAGGGGCTTGGCTGTGTGGTGTCAGCTGCTCTGGCTTGGTGTCCGAGTCCATGGAGATGCCAGTGGGCAGGGCCACAGAGGTGGGCACTGTCAGCAAGGCGGGGTAGTGGGGGGGAGCCAGGCTGCAGCCCTTCTCCGTGGGCAATAGCTGCTCCTTCATCTTGTTAATAAACATGGTGTTCTCAATCTAAATGGGTGGGAAGGACAGATTTTAGGATACCCTGGCACAGCTTCACCCAGCATTTGGCTGAGCAAGAAATGCAACAAAGAAACTTATACATGAACTTCTAATGGGAAACAAGACCAACATAATAGGTTGGAAGATCTCACCTGTCCCGAGACAGTGGGCACCGCTGGCCAGAAGTATGGGGAGGAGTTGAAATGAGATTCTTCCATCCTAGCTGGGCACAGGGGGAAAGACAAAGGGGGAAGGGAAGAGGAATGTAGGATAAGGAAGACAGACAGACAGACAGACACACAAAAAAAAACATTAAACCCAAAGAGACTCCAACATGGAACTGACTCAGTCTAATGCTGTGACAGTTCCTTAATTTCCCCTCTCATTCTTGAGCAGCCTCTCCCCCCTTTTGAGCTATCTGCCCAAATAAAAAAATTATTTTCAGGGGAAAAAGGCATCTGCTATTTCCATGGGCTTGGGTCCATGTCAAATGCCTCTTGCCCAGTAGTCCTCCATGCAAAATAAGGACTGACTAGAAACCCAGAACACCTCCAATTTTCCCAATTATCATCCACCCAAGTACATGGCATAAATGAAGTCTGTGCATCTGCAACCAGGCAAATAGAGATGAAAACTGTTTTTCACTGTCATAGACAGTCTGAACCCACAAGCAGTGAAAACTGTGGACCTTGCCCATCCCTCCACCCCAGCTCAACATTAAGGACCCAGATGCAGCAAAGGGACATTAGCATTATGTTACACAGGAAGAAAGACAGGCAGAGAGAGGGAAACAAACTTGCCCAAGATAACAGACAGCCACAGCAGACCAAGAAATCAAAAACTTGGGGCTCCTCACTTCCTGCTGCCCACCCCAGCCCCACTCTTAAAAGAAAGACAGAAATATCACTCAATATTCCTGCTCTCATCCAATGAGAATTGGCAGTGGGAAAATAACTTGACTCCCCTGCCCCTGAGATACCCTATTTCCAAGTGAGATCATGTCATGCCTCTCTATTGCCCACTTCATTCCCACGTTTTGGAACAAGATTCTGTAAGACTCTGTCCCCAGCCAAGTGCCCACTGCTCCATGTCAACTCTCCATGCATTGAGAGGACCAGTTAGACATCAAAAGAGAGTCTCCTGAACACAGAGGTGTAATCTCTTTAGGAACCCCTGACTGAAGAAGCACTTTCCTATCTAATCATTACATTCTCTGTGTAATAACTATTAGTGGACAAAGTTTGTTACACTTGCAAAAACGCTATTCAAAAACTAGATATTAACAAAAGAATATTTCCTGAAGCAGAAGATACACCTATTCCTGAACAAATATGACAAAACTGGTGGGTAAAATACACGTAGTAAAAACTATGCTCAGAGTACATCTGTCAGAGAAAGCAATCGCTGCAGGTTTTTCATGAAGCTGTCTGCGAACTGTCCCACTCCTATTTCTGCTCCAGCCTAATTTATGAACCAATATTGCTTCTGAATGGCCTGCCTCCACCACCAGGGAAGCTCAGAGGCATGCCCTGAGTAGCATGAAACACTTCCTTCACAGAAGTACATCACAGCAGAATACAAACATGTGGAATTGCTGCATGTGAGCCAAAACGCAAAGATAATTTTACTCTATGTAGAGAAGCAGTATTTAAATGAACCAAATTACCCAATAATTTTGCTTTTATGAATTGCTCATGCAACAGCAAGGCCAAGTATTCCTGCCTCACTCACTCAGTACAAATCAACCAATAAACACACTTAAGGATAAATTATTTACCTTACTTTGGTGTCATGCAGTCGGACTGCTCGCTGCCTGACTGAATTACTCTGCATTTACACTGCTGTGATTCAATCAGAGTCTGATGGGGCAACACTCTTACCTTCCTTCCTCTGCTTTCTTTTCTGAGGCAAATTAATTATTAAGTACACTGCCCACAGCAAGGCCCTGTGCATGTAACACTTAATTACGTGACTTTTTTCTTCCACAGGATGGGCACACATGAAGAGAACGCATTCTTGGCAATTGAGTACCACCTGAATCGAGAAGGGTATTTTGTTTGGAATTTCCAAGTTTGGGGTTTTTGCTTGGTTTTGGTTTTGTTTTTAAGAAAAGTAAGTCCTTATTTTCTTAGCTTCCACATCAAAAGCATCAAAGTGAACCTGATTCTCTAAAAACATAAAGTCTTATATAATAATTAGATGCATTTTCAAAAAAAACTTTGTAGCTCTCCAAGACTCCTTTGGACTCAATTGCAAACTTCAGGAGTTAAACAGAAAGATGCCAATTTAAGCAAAAATCTCACAGCAGTTTTCTTATTTTAGGAGTACAAGGAATGAAAGGCAAGTCCTTTCCAGATTCCAAAATGCAAACTAGCAAAGGCCAGGGCACTCAGTGGCTGCTTATCTCCGTCTAGTCCTCCTACCAGAGCTTCACAGAGCATCTAATTTTTGTTTGCTCAGTTTACAGTGTGTGCAAGTCAAAATAAGGCACTTATTGATTCCTCAAAGGATGGCTGCACTGCTTTTGTCAAACTGTTTTAGTATACAACTCCCCATCCAAAAATCTTTATGCTCAGGCAGATTACCAGGCCTCAAAATTTTTGGCTGGAAGGGCTGAAGTGTGTTGGAGTTATAAGAATGTGGAGGAAAAGGAGAAATGGTGTAAGAGTTGAAGCTTTCATGCAATTTCACTAGCAAGCCAGTCTTCCAAAGGCAGAAAACAAAGGTAAGATTCCTTCACCAAACTGCTGTCCTTGCACCCACAGCTGTCCCTCCCCTACCCCGCTTTCAGGCTGAGGGATATTTTGAAAACATGCACCCCTATTTGCAGCCCCCACCTCGACGCTGCTCACACTTACTTTACCAGAACTCTGCACGTAACCCTTCCAATTGCTCTATAACTACCAGACATGGGCTGGAGCTTCAACCCTGTACCACAGCACGTTCCCACTGCAGTGCCTTCATCATCCCAGCTTCCACAAACAGGCCAGAGATGGGACCTTCTTCCTATTCACCAGTCTAGTATCAGACAGATGTCAACGTACCCTCCTGATATAAACCAAAAACACTTTCTCTGTACAGACCACAAATGTACAAACACCAAATAAACAACCCAGTGAACCAGAGAACTCACAAGGGACAAGGGATCTGGAGTTTACATCTCACAGAGTACTTCAGAGAATCACATACTTAATGTGCTGGATTTATACATCTTGGCAGGTCATCACTTTAATCATAAATAGACAGATAAAAGCATGTGCAAGTACACGGTGAGGTAGAGGCTGTGTTTCTGGAAGGCACAATCAAGGTTGGATATGCAGGTATTTATTTAGAGGTTGACTTTTAACATGGCTTTCTTTATTCTCCAGATACCTGGCTTTTGCTTTTATTTTCTATTTGGAGCAGAGTTTTCAGTCAACAAAAGGCCCTGAGTGTGACACTCAGGAATGATTTACATGGTCGTTTTACATTTGCCCAAGATCTTTGTTCAATAAAAAGGAGACTTTAGGCTTAATTGCAACACAATTCTAGGGATGCTGAAGGCCACATAGGCTGTCAGATCAAAAGCAAAAATGCCTCCACAGAACTCAAGAAGGCCAAAAAGTTCAAGTGCCACTACACCTTTAGAACTCACATCAAGAATGCCCCGAACGTGCAGGATAAAGCCTTGGATCCCAAACCCGCACCCCAGACACAGAACTTCGGCGCCGTTTCCCGGTGACATGCGCAGCCTCCACCCCGACCGCCGAGCGCCTGCTGGAACAGGTGCCTGGCAGAGGGTAAACCCTGTGCCTCAGCTCCTTCCAGCCGCTCAGTCCCTTCTCCCGCACCCTGGAGCTCAAATGCCCTCAATCGCCCACCTCCGGGTCCCGCGGGCCATTCCCTCCCGTCCCTCCCGGAGGGATCCCCGGGGCAGGGGCGAAGGTGACTCACGCAGCTCCGGGAGCTCCTTACCCCTCTCACTCTCCCTCCTCTTGCATTTCTCCTCCTTCCAGGGCCGGCTCTGCAAACAAACCGCCTGGGTTACCGGG
>VYXB01000249.1:31349-61163 GCA_013397135.1 Pachyramphus minor
TTTTTTAATTGTTGCACGGGTTTTCTGCCAGCTTGGCATGCTGGAACAGCTTTCCAGAGCCAGCATGAGTAAGAGGGTGGGACCGGGGAGAGCACAACTATAGCAGCCAGCGGTTAGATTGGCTCGGGCGATCGTGAAACCGCAGCATCCGGAGCAGTGGGCAGAGGGAAATCTCCTGGCGGCTGAGAGGCAGGCGGCTCCAGCCACAGTGCCTGCCTGTCCCCAGAAGGTGCTGGGGTATTGGTCATCCCAGGCAGCACAAAACTTCCTCCTGGGAGGAGCCAGGATTAGCTTTGCATTTTTCAGCAGGAGTCACATGATGGCAATTGTTGATTTATTTAAATAAAAGGAGTTGGCAGCCTAATCAGTTTGGAAATTAATTTCCTTGTTAATTTGGGGGTTTTGACTTGCTCATGAATATTCACAAATGCTCATCTTTTTTTTTTTTTTTTTTCTCCCCCCTCCTCTGTGTAATTTATTTTTGTGATTGTCAGATCACCTCTGAAGGTGACATTTCTCTCCTCATTCTGCAACGCAGCAAATGTATTCAATCTTATGCCTTGGAAGAGGAACTCCAGCCTGGCACTGACATCCCTTTTGCTTCTCTCTTTGCCAGCGAGTTCTCTATAGCCTCTCAGCTCTCCTCCTCCCTCTCTGCAAGCTGCCTAGAAAGAAGTAAGATCGAGAGTCTCCTCGAAGAAGGGGGCTGGTCTGGATTTGGTAATTGGGAGAGCTTGTCAGAATACCCTATACCAGACAAGGAAAAGTGGTAATTGTCAGCTGAGGGTTGGGACAAAGTGGTTAATTTTCTTTTACAGTGCCTGGAGTTTTCTGCTCCCCCTCCCACCCTGCACTGCCGAGCACCCTTCAGTAGCACGTGAGGCAGTGTGACTAACATCTGTCACAGACACTTGATTTGTCTTATCTCCTTCCCTTAGGAGGAGGCAAAGTCAGAGAAACACGGCTGTGCATCTCTGGAGAGTACAGCTGATCTCTTCACCTTCTTTCACAGCTCTCTGTTGTCCCCCTTTACTTATCCTGCCTGCCCTTGCTCCTCTCCACACCATGGAAGAGCACCCTGGTTGCAGTTGCTGGTTTCTCCCTGGTGAGACATGCCTGTGTCCCACATGTGTGTGTTTAGGGCTTCTGGAATTTCGTAACAGCAAGCTGCTGGGCTCAGCTGAAGACTGTCATGAATAAAAACCTGGGTAAAACTGCTGGTGCTGGGGGTAGGAGGAGCAGTGCAGGGTGAAAACGTGCCCTTCTTACGCTGTGCAGGGACAGGCTCGGCAAGTAAAATGTTGTGTGTAGTGGAGACCCCTAGGACCAGTGGCTGCTTCCAGACAGGCTTATTTCTCTAGAAGGGTCACCTTTGGCACAGCTCCATCTACACAACTTGTTCAGAGTGTGTCATCTCGGCTCGGAGCTGCCTGAGGAGGAGTGGCCATGCTGCACCAGCCTTTGGGCACTGCCAGCCTGGGCTGGGAGCTGGAAAGGGGGTGACAGAAGACTTGTAATTTTGTGGCAGAAATAAGCCAGGAGCAATGTAAAGTGACTGCAGGAGAAAACTGAGCCCTGGAGTAGGTGGTAGGTGGAGGTTAGTGGGGCCTCCCTCCCAAGTGCAGAAGCATGGGAATAGCACAGCCAGGTTCCCACCTCCTGCTGAGGGCACCAGCTCCTGACAAGCTCAGGAAAGAAAATGTTTGGAGAAAGCCAGATGAGCCCAAAGTTACCACGACAGATGCTCTCTCACAACCTTTGTAACAAGCTCTTCTGTGCAGCTTTGACCCAGGAGGCTGGCAAACACACACTTCCACACTGGCTGCCTCCTCCATTCTTGTTGCCTCCTCCACAATCACATCTGACTGTCACGTTCCCACCTCAGCTCTTTCCTTCTTCATCTACTCTCCTAGTTTCTTTCTCTCTCCCCGTCTTCACCACCCTAACACAAGACACCCGCCCCTGGACCTTCAGTAATGATTGCAGACCATCCTCCTGTGGTGCCACTGTGCTCTCTGTGCTTGAACACCTTTTGTCTGCTGTGTGTAAACTGCACTGTCCATGGTGGCCATTCCAGTAATACAGGCGGTACTTCATGTCATGGGATCCTGCTTGGCTTGCTTCTAGGGCTGGGGCACCTGGCTTGACTTGTTCAGCTAGCTGGCTCTAGAGGTACCTGAATTTGTTGGAGGTACCTGACCAGTTGGCACATATGGACAGATAGGCTTGGAAAGTGTGATGGTGTAGTGACACACGTTTTAAGGATGGAGACTGTTCATTCTCACCCAAATTCTTATCTGCTTGTAGGACAATATTTGGTTTATCCTGCAGCTGGTATTTTAATCTTGTGAGCACATTTCTCAGCAAGGCATGTTGTCCTCACTCTTTCAGGGAACTGACATCTCTTTGGCAATCGGCTGATTAAATCCCCTGGCAGCACACAGCAGAGAGCATTTCAGCACGTCATTCCTGGGATTTTTTTTTCCCTTTTTTTTTTCCACTGTATGGAAATAGATTGCATTTTCCCCAGCTTGGTAACTTCTCTGCTTAACGTTGTTTAAGCTTTGAGAAACACACAGTAATGGAGAGTTATAGGTGCATATTATCCTGCACACGCTTGGCTGCCTGAATCATTGCATTATAGTGGCATCTTGCTCTCTTAAGGGCAAGGAACAGAAAACACACACCTGGGATACACCTTGGAATTTGAAGCATACGCAACAGTGATCCAATGCTTTTTCACTGAAAGAAGTAGGTTGCTCTGAACTGGGAATTTGGGGGTCCCTGTTGGGCAGGAAGGTAGTAATCTGGGATTGATCAGCCTTGGCTCCAGGCTGAGTTCATTTGGCCAGTGTAGTGTAGTGAAGGCAATTGCTGAAACTTCTGGCCAATGTGCCATGAATACAAATCCCATAATTTAGAAGGAGGAAAAAGTATCATTGAATGTATCAAGACAGCCATGGTGGCTGTACCTGAGGACCTTCAGCACAGGGCAAAAATCACAGTCGTATCAGAAGCTTGTTCCAGTGGGACAATAACTTCTCTGTGACAATGACCCCAACAGGCTTACAACAGAATTATTTTATTAGATCACCACAAAAAGTATCAAGAAGTATTTTAAACATGATTCAGCAGTGAGCCCTTCAAGCAATGAAGGATCCCAGCAACCTGGGCTGCATTAGCAAAAGTGTAATCAGCAGAACAAGAGAAATTATTATTCCCATCCATCTGAAGATTATGCCCAGGACCGGCTCCTCAGTACAAGATGGATCTTCACAAACTGCAACATGGCCAGCAAAAGGCCCCCACAGTGGAGGGCTAGAGCACACAATGTACAAGGAGAAGCCTGGGGGAGCTGGGTTTGTTGAAGGGAGGAGACCAAGGGGGTGTCTAATTGCTGTCTGCTCATACCTGAGGGAAAACTGTAGAGAAGATGGAGAAAGACTGAGAAGGGAGCATAGTGAAAGGACAAGGAACAATGGACAAATGTTAACACAAGAGAAATTCTAAATATGTATAAGGGAAATCTTTTCCTCCTTGAGACAGTCTAGCAGTGGAATGGATGCCTAGAAAGCCTGGGAAATATCCACCTTTGGAGATGTTCAGAAGTTGTGTGAGCAAGGCCCTAAGCAACCTGGTCTAGCTTTGAAGTTACCCTGCTGTGAGCAGAGAACTGGACCAGAGACTTCTAGGGATCATTTCCCACCTGATTTTTTTTTCTTTTCTGTGTGTCAGTGTTTTTGTGCTGCTGATTTGCCATGAGCTAATGTTCAGTGTCCACACAATGCTGGAAGCCAAAAGGACATTTACACTTGCTTGGCCCAGTGGAAATGCATCTGTGTTGACAGCAGCGTTAGCATGTGTAAAGCCCTTCTGCACTAACATCTCTTCTCCAGCTGGCTTGCCACCCTCTGTGGTCCTACCTGTCCCATTTTATACTATTCCAAGTACAGATGAATCTCCTAACAGCAGGCCCTGCTTGATTTGGGGGTGACTCCTTGAGCTGTGACACCCAATTTCTTCTGCACATACGAGTTCCTCCCCTACATACTACCTTCAGATCTTCAGAAGCACAGAGGCTTTAATAAATCCTTTAAATTCTTGGTTTAGGTGTCTGCAGGTTTCTGTGCAGTCAGAGAATCTGTGATGAGTTTCAGGGGATCTCTGTTTTCTTTCAGAAGTTATGCAGTCACTTCACAAGTCCCCCCTTTTTGAGAAATATGCCTCTCTGATAGCCTGAACTGTCTCTTCCAGCCCGCCAGGGGAGCAGAGTGGTGGGTGCTCAGCTCAGCTGGTGCACTCCTCACACCACCTTCAGTACTCACCACAGTGCTGCTAAGGCACCTCTAGGTCTTTACAGCTGCCTTGTGTCATTTCTCAGTAAGAAGGATGATGCTGAAAAAGTGGGAGAAGAAGACAAAAGAAAGGATGGAGAAGAGTAACTTACTGTATTAAGGGAAAAACAAACCTCGAGAAGCTAGATTGCAGCAAGACTGGAGCTCACCAGCTTACCTTTGATATTTGTGGGTTCTTTTTCAAAACTGGCTGAGGAAACGGCAGTTTTGGGAGCAAAGATTTGCAGCGTATCCATCAAATTCAGGGTAACCATTCCGGGGCTGCGAAAAGAGAGCTATATTTCAGGAAGAGAGAAAACAAAGTACTCCGGGCAGCTGCAAACTCATTAGTCTAGTCTCAATAGAGCACAAGGTTAAGAACAAATTACAGAAGGAAAACAAAATTAAAGTTACAGCAGTAAGTAGAAAATGGAATCAAATACAGAATGGGTTTATCAACAAAAGCACTGTGTGCCCTTAACTTGATTCTTTTCCTCACCTTCCTTCCCTTACCTGAGTGGAAAAAAAAAATCAGTAAACCTAATCTAGCTGGATTTCAGTAGGGCATTTGATACAGTAAGGGTTGGAAGGCAGCTGAATAAGCTGAAGCAAAAGGAATTATTAGAATTTTAGGTGGGTAAAATGCTGGGGAGAGGCAGATGATGTGTGGAGTCAAAAGGGAACTGCCACCATGGAGGAATGTTACTGGCCTTGGGAATAATTCTGCGTGCAGTAATGGCTCTAGCTCAGCAAAAAGCAGCATGAAAAGGAAGTTTGCTGATTAAATCCATTTAGAATTATTACTCACAGTCCAGAGCAGAGCAGTGAGGTCCTGTTCTTTGCTCCTGCTAACAGGAATGTCTTTTACACACAGAGATTCACTGGTTAGAAATGACAGAAGAAAAGACAGATCTGTGTGTATTCATCATTCACAAGGTGATTATGAACCTCCGATGTGACATGATCACAAAGACAACAGCCTTAAAGAGATCATTATGTTAATCTTATTTAGGATGCTATATACAATTTGTCACTCATGTTTGGAAGTGGGCTCAGGGCTGGCAGCAGTGTGGGGGAGCTGGAATAACAAAGTCTGTCTCCATGCCCCCCACCCCTCCCCGCTCTCCATGCAAGCGGACATGGAGAGGGGTTGGCTTCTTTAGCTTAGTGAAAGGCTGAAATGGATGAACTTCTCTCTAGAAATCCATTTTACACACAGGGATGTGCCCAACTAAATGAGCCTTATAGAAGGGAAGGAGGTCAGCCATGATTGAGTTGGGCAGTCCCTTTCTGTTCAGAGTTTGGCTCTTTCTAAGGCTGCACAGATTTACCTCTCCCTGAAATTTGCTATGCTTCTTTGGCAGGCAGAGCAGGTCAGCACAACAAGCACAGCATTGTAAGAAAAGATGTGCTGAACACAGGCCCATAAGCCCACGTTTTTCTGCTATATCCCCCAAAGAGTTTTTCCTTCAAGGGTAAAAGATCAGTCCAAAGTCTTGTGCTCTCTGTGCAGGCAACTGCTTGGTGTTTCTCCCACACAATGCCCGCTCCAATAAGCACTCTTTGGAAAGAAATTTAAAACCCAGCATCTCAGAAAATGCTCGGTTCTTTGGAGAAATACACAAAAGCCAGTTTGAACTCAATGTACCACATGCCTGTGCAGACAGCAGAGATGAAAGGGTTTCATCATCCTGATTTTCAGCATCACAGGAAGAGTGGTAGGTCTTGAATGTGGTTTACACCTGGATGAGGTTAGTGCTGATCTAACACTTGATTCAGGGGGGATGCAGTAAGTACAGCCTGCTGCATCTTGCTTCTGAAAATGATTTCTGAGATTTATTTAATTTAATTGGGGGAAATGAAATTGGGACGAGACCTCGGGCAATCGTCTAATTCATTCAGCCTCCTGACCCGACGACAAGATTAAGTAAGCACAACTCATATCTGACAAATATTTGTTGAACCTGTTCTCAACAGCCTACAGTGACAGGGCTTCCTGGCCAATCTAGTCCAGCAGTTTGGTGTTCGATACTTAAAAAACTTTTCCTACCACACATCTTAAGCTTTCAGGGATGAAAATGAATCTACTGATTTCCACAGCTCTGTTGAAAAGTGCCTTTCCACTCTGACAGTGCAATCTCCCCAGACCAGCTGTATATAATTTTTGGCAATTGTGTACACTTTTTGGCAATTCTAACTGTTCTTCTCCCCCCTCCCCCCACTGTTTGTTTATGAAAGCTTTGTGTGTTTTGCTCTATCAAAAGCTTAGAAGTCAAGACATATCACATCTACTACATCCCCCTCAGCCCGCTAGTGCTGTTACCCTGTCAGACAGCGAGGTTAGATGGGCTTAATGTGATCTTCCTGATGAATTGACTTTGGAGGGATTTTTTCAGGTTTGAAGTACACATTGGAGGAGAAGCTGGTTCATATGTGCAACTGCTGTCTGAAAGGGGCTGGGGGAGAGGTGTTTGGGGCTGTGGCCAGCTGAAGGGGCAGGAGGCAAATCCAGCCAGGATAAAATGCAGTACCGGACAAGTAGTCTGCTGTTTGGGTTCTAGGGATAACAGAGTCTGCCAGGAGCCCCTCGGGTAAGCACCAAAAGTGTGGCAGGGTAGTCTCCTACAAGTGTTTTAACAGTCTGTAACATCAGAGATGCATCAAGTCTGTGCACTGTGAACCCCTCTGGAATTCATTACAGATTAAAACATGCTGGGAAGGTTTTCAGAGTTAGCAGGCTTGGGCTGCATCTCTCTGTCTTTTCAGGTTTCAGCAGCTCTTACGCCTTTATTGTATCCCAGAGTTTTCACACCATCTGGAGCAGATCCCTCTGGGCAAGGGTCCCAAGTTTCAGGTAAACATCATGTTCAGGGAAGTAATTTTTTAGATGTGTTTACAGCATCAGCAGGGAGAACTCACCAGCTGCCTTGTTTCTTCTCACTGTACTGTGGGCAGCTCATCTCCCCGGATTACTTCATTGTCCTCCTCATACTGTAGTTCCCTAAGAGCTAAGCTCAACAGCAGTAGTGTTAGCTACTCACAGAACATCTGGGGAGATTTCCACTGTTTCTCCCCCATATCACATACCTGGGCACTACTTTTTCCCCAGCAGACTTCCCCCAGTGTAGCCATACGGCAAGAGGGGACAGTTCCTGATGAGAAGCAGAACAAGTTGAAGATAGTTTCCCTGCCATCATGTTCTTCACTCCACCTCCACCTGGGATGGAGAAGTCACCCTGTCCTTGTTGCTAGAAGGCACCCCTGCAGGCAGCCTCAGCCTGCAGGTTGGTCTGGTCAGGTGGTCTCCCAGAAGCCATGACTGTATTTGTGCTGGAGTACACAGTCCCAGGATGCAGACTGGAGACCTGCAACCACCCGTTCTATTATGCTGCTGGTGCAGTTTTAGCTAAATCCAGCTATCACTGCTTGAGACAAAGCCCAGGCACAGCTTGGGATAGCACCCCTCAGACTGTTCCCATTAATTTTAGAGAATCACTGAGTGGTTGAGGTTGGAAGGGAGATCTGGAGGTCATCTGGTCCAACCTCCCTCTGCTGAGGAATCACCCATGGGTTCCCCATCAACCAGGAGTCAATACTAGGTACTGGTCTCCAACTCTGCCCCACTGATCACCACCCTCTGGGCCCAGCCATTCAGCCAGTTTTCAACCCACCTCATTCTCTGTTTATCCAGCCCGTACATCAACAGCTTTTTTGTGAGTATCCTGTGGCATACAGTGTCAAAGGCCCTATTGAAGGTGAGGCTTTTTATGATAGAAGGTTAATCAACTTGGTCAATCGTGGCTTCCCCTTGGTGAATCCATGCTGACTACTCCTGATGATTTTCTTGTTGCTCATGAGCCTGCGAATGATTTCCAGGATTAGCTGCTCCATCATCTTCCCAGGGATGAAGGTGAGGCACACTGACCCTAGGTCCTCCTTCTTGCCCTTCTTGAAGACAGGAGTGATGTTTGCTCTCCTCAAGCCTTCAGCTACTTCTCCAAGTTGCTATGATCAATCAAGAATTATCGAGACAGGCCTTGCAATGACTTCTGCCAGCTCACTCAGCACTAGCGGGTGTATCCCATCAAGATTTAATGTAGTTCTTCTGTTTCAGAGGGCAGCAAGTCCAGCTGCCTGTATCTATTAAGTGTGTTCTGTCTGTTTGACAGAGCACTGTCCTTTTCTCATTTTGCACACTCCATCTTTATGTTTCTCATACTCCACAGTGCAGTCTGCTTGCTGGGTAATTTTCTATTCAAGCTGAGCACACAATAGTTGCAAACTTGTTGCTGGGGCCTCTTGATAGACCCAAAAGCTCCTAGATTATTTACTGCTTCTCTGAGTGGAAGCGTCTCTATCTTTAAGTAGGGCTTTAGACGATCAGAAGTAGCCAGATATTCTGCCTGGATGAATGTGGGACCCAGAGGCATATGTTTCCTGCCCCGTCCCTGGGTCAGGGCAGTGAGTTCAGAGCTGCAGCAGGTAGTGTTCTGCAGGTTCAAGTGCTTCCTTCCCACTCAACTGGCTGAGCTCCTCCTCCCAGGAAGGCTGGCATAATGATCTCCACATCCTCAGGGCAGTTCTCAGTGTCACCTAGATACTCAAGAGTTCCTAGAAAATCTTTTGCATCATTGCTGGGTCTCATTTTAGCAAGGATGCTTGTGTTTTCCAGGAACTCCCTCAGCACCACAGTCACCTGGGGCTTTGCTTCCTCCAGCCTTGCAGGCAGAGCGAGCATCTGTCACAGAAGCCCTGGCTCTGTCTAAGAAGCAGCTGCCACCTGAGAAATTGCTCTGTGCTTATTCCTTCTCTCCTTCTCTGGAGTAGAGCTCTTCAGGCTTGCCAGCTAACAGCTCTTAGCTTCCCCTAGATCAGCTCCCACAGTCTGCACATCCATGTCATGGCAGGTATGGCCAGCTGCCCTTTGGGGTCAGCAAGGGGGCCGTTCTAGAAACAGGGCAGGCCCTGCACATAATCCACCATAAAAACTACAGAAAATAGGCAATAAATTTAAGAAATGCTGCTTGACTCCTGAAAACTGCTGGAGATCAGGAGCCCAGCCCAAAACCTGGCTGGGCAGAGGGATGCTGATCAGCCTATCTAGGGCAGGATTTGTGGCTGCACTTCGTGCTGAACCTCCTGTAAGTCACTGATTAGGAAATACATACCCAGCAGCGAAGACTGCAAGAAACTTTGTTTTAAACATTGGAAGTTTCAAAAGGACTGATGTTTTAATGCAGAGGGAAGGGTGAGCTGGAAATAGCAGCAGCATGGATAACAGAAGAGTGGTGTATAGAGGGAGTCCCTCTGGCCTTTCTTTGCTTCTGTGCTTGAAGCTCCTGCAATCACCATGTATTAAAACTGCCAAAATTTTCAGCCCTGGCTCTTATGTGCTGTGCACCTCTGTAGCTGTGCTGACAACCCTGGTCTGAATTCACTTAATATGGAGCCTGGGATGGGGGTGAACATCATGGCAACCTCATAGCATCCTTCACCTTAGACACAGCAGCCTCCATGGTAGAAACAGCAGGACTGCAACTGCACAAAAGTGCAGCCTACTGCTGCCAGGAATCGTATGAGTCCTCCCCAGCTCTAGTTGAGCCAAATCTGCCTGGTTAGCTAAACTTGCTGCTGGAGGTGGCTTTCCTCCACCCCAGTGACTCTGCAGTGCAATGGCCGGGGACATGCTCTCTCAGTGAGCACTGCTGTGTTCTTCCCAGAGCACTGATGCCACACGACTGCATTTTTATGAGCTGACTCCTGCCAGAAAGTTTTTGCTTTCGGTGTTGTTGCAGAATGGAGTTCCTGGTGAAATCTTTACCCCAGGACGTCCTAATCACATATAATCTCCTTCTGTCCTTGAAAGTGGTGCACTGAAAGTGCCTGAGTATCCCATGGGCAGAAACACTTTGCCTTTCATCACAGGAACGGTAGTCAGGCACCGGCCCCTGCCTGTCCTCAAGGGACTGGCTCTCCCCTCCTTGCTCACCCCCTCTGGTCCCAGGTAATGCTCCTACTGATCATCACAGAGCACTTTATACTTGACGCAGTGAATGCAGACAGAGAGCTGACAGTCCCTCTGGCAGCTGCCAGCTCGGAAGGAGCAGAAGTAACATTGCCGGGGCATGTACTTTAACTCTAAATGTCCTGTTTTTCCACAAGTTTACGTTTTGATGAACATAATGTTCTGGGAAAGGAATGAGCTATCACCAAGCAACATTAACTCTGTGTTAACAAAGAGTTTTGACATTGAATTTAAGCCTGAGGACAATGCTGGCACAAGAATGAATTACCATAGGCTGTGTCGTTGGTACACTGAGGATGGAAATTAGGAGCTTCCCACCTGCCAGTGCAAGGATCCGGAACAGCCTTTTAGAAGCAGCAGTGAGGCCAGAAGAGTGAGTTTGTTTTGGGTCTGGATGTCTCTGAGCAAGAGGATGCAATGGGGCTGACTGCCACAGGCCAGGAGATCTCTGCCAGTCCTCTCTCCTTATGCAGTTGCAGGATATTTTCATAATGGCTTTGCCCTTAAAGCAGCACAAACCAAGCTGGGTGCCCGGGGCTTGCCTGGAAATGATGCTGGCTGTTTGAGGCTGTGGGTATGATGTCCTGGGGACACTGCAGAGTGCTGTAGGGCTGTAATTACCCAAGGAGTGCAGGATGCACATCCTGCTGCCTCCAGCATGCAGAGAGCTAGCATGCAAATTAGAGGGGACAGTGTGTGACAGGCAGGCCCAGGACCAACTGCTTCAGGTGACAGCTGGATGTCTTGCAGATCTGAGGGGATTTCTGATGAGCAGAAGAGGGCTTCTCCACACCACAGCCCAGGCAAATGTAGATTCTTGTGAGCTGGGCACTTAAGGGCTTTGAGGCCAACTCCTCTGCTGTCTTTACCCCTTTTCACTAACTGAGGCTTAGTACCCAGCCAGGGTACTGGTTAGTGGCCAGGGTCCATCACTTGTTCCCTTTTCCAGAGAGTGCAGTCAGTTGAATGACACCAGCTTGGCACAGGATGGCAAAAGACAACAAGAAAAGGGGATGCCCCTGAAGCATCTGTCAAAGCGAAAGATGACAGCAGCTCTCTGAGGGCAGCCGCAGGCTGGGTGCTACAGTGAACCAGCTGCTTCTGCCTTGGAGCACCTCCTGCCTTGCTCCTTCCTTCCACTGGCGCTGGACACCAGCAGCCCTGAGACGTGGCCCACAGCTCCAACCACTCCTGCCTCTCGGCACCTGCCTGCACTCAACTGCCCAGCACAGAAGTCCTTGCATGAAACACTTCACTGCCAGATTAGAGTGGATTATATGAGCTGGGGATAAAACGGGAGTTACAGCAAACTCAGTGGTTGACTGTCTCTTTTCTGTTCTTTAATAGAAGATTAAGGCCTAGACGACGTGACGTCTACATCTTCCTCAGTGATGAAGGTTAGGGGTTTCAACGCTAGCTGCTGACTCATAACCAAGCAGAAGAGAAAAGGGAAAATTAGCATGAAGAATGTTTCTGAAATGGCTTGAGTGTGTTCAGAGGTTAGTACAGATAATGTATTGCTCCCTGTGTTATGGCTGGTGTGTTTAGTAGATGTTTTTAATGGAATCTGATAGTTTTTAAAAGATGGGGCACCTATAGGTAGAGCATTTGCCTTGTGTCTACAGATCCGCTGACAAAAAAGGTGGATCATTAACAAGCTCCTCCAGAAAACATCTTTAATTCCTGGCATTGTAACACCAGTGCTTTCTTCTAAGCCTAGATGCCTTCAGATATTTTGATGAGCTGTTGAACTGTTGAGTGGTGTGTCCCCATCTAGACTCTAGCCTGGCTCTGCAGGGATTAAAATTTGCTCCCCATGAGCGGATGTCTGTAGAACCTTCTGGGACATGAGTCTGGTGTACCAACTTCCCTGTTTAAACTGTTAGTGCAGTTTCTGACTGCACTAACTGACAAACTCAGCAGAGGCCAGGAATGTGACCTTCATCTAAGCTGTGTCACCTCCAGTGCATGTTGCCTCTGGATCAAGGCTGAGGCAGGCGGGGGAGGCTCAGGCTGCTGCTCCTGAGATAACTGGAAGGATCAGGGGAAGCTGGGTGAGTGCTCAGTCTAAACAATGGCTTCAGAGTCAGAGCTGTGATCTTACTCAAATTAATTTCAAATATGCACAGTAACACAAGAAGCAATTTGCATAAGACGTCACATGGAGTTGCATACAATTTCGCATATTTAAACAAAATACAATAAAGCACAGCTCGGGCGGGTATGTGAAATCACTTGTGCAGTGAACTGTGCAGGGAAACGACGTACAATTATCACAGAAGAAGAAAACTAATAGCAGCAACCACCCAGGATGCAAAGTCAGCTCAGAAGTTGTGAACCACTAGCCTCTTCCTTCATCCACCATCCTGATAGATGCTTGGAGTCACATTATCATGTGCTGCTTTTCCACCAGGCCCTTCTGGTGCAGAGGATGGTGCTTGCTGTTTCATGCCACTACTTGCTCCTTCCTTCACATTTGCATCCTTGGCTTCAACTTTGCAAAGCACTCTCCTCATGTGTCATTCTTTCTGGGCTTTCTAGTGCATTTATCTCTGAGTCTAAAGGACTTGTCTCTCACCACGCACTGCTCCAGGAGGTACTGTTCTTGCCCTTTAGTGCTAAAGGCCAGAGGCCAAAAGACTGGCTCTGGCAGCCCAAGGGCAGACACTGACAGCCTCATTTTTGGTGGTCTCAGTGCTGTGCATGTTCAGATTGTGATCCCTATGGCTTGGTTCTTGGCGCCTCTGTAGAGCACATGAAGAGGGCTCCATCTCAACTCCTGGAAACTGATGACTGAACAACTAATATCAGAAGAGGAAGCAAGAAAAGGGAAAAACATTCCTGAAGTGGGAACATATGGACAGAACATCAGAGGGCTGAGGCCTTTAAACCTGCAAAAGGGACTTTCACCCCCTGACTACGTTTTGTGACAATCCTGCATCTCTGATACATGGGCTGGGTCAGCACTGCAGCAGTGAGACTGAGCTCTGAGGGTTGATTCTTGAGCATGTGCTTTCTCTTCCCTCTCCAGGTGACAGGCAGGCAAAGGAGGATCCAGATGCTGCTCCTAAAACAGCTGGAAGCATCAGAGGAGCTGGGCTTCAATGTTGGCAGCACCCTGGTGCCCATGAACTCCCAGAGCCCCGTTTCACCCATCTTATCTTCACTTGCCAGGTACCTTTAATACCCCCAGCCCTGAATTTCTATTCTGACCCCTTCCTCTAACACCACTTTTCCTTCCAGCCCCATCTTTTAATTCTAGCCACAATTTCTGGTTCTGCCCACTCTCTCCTCCTGTCATCCCTCGTGTTCCTGCTCCCTCATACCTCTCTTTAGGTTTTTGCTTGACACCTTCAGCTCCTTATATTTTAGTTAGGCAATTTGTTTGCCTCTGCAGGACTGCTTGAGCATCAGCAAAGAACTATCACCAAAACCCTGGAAGAGGCAGTGTCATGCTTAGTCACCATTTTGGCCCTGCCCTCCTCTGTATTTCAGGTACCAGGGAAAAATCTGTCTCTTCCTCATTTGCTGCGCTCAGAATCACCACACCATGTAGTTAGCTACAAGTAAGCTGGTCGACATGAGTTGCTAGAAGAACCTCTCATTTATCCAGGACAGTTTTTTTGGTCTTCAGGATTGTCATGGAGACCCTGATGCTTAGTGTAAGAGAAATCTCATTATAAAGGAACCTCTTACGGTTCCTGCTGTGTATCCAGCCAGCGCAGGGTAACGCCACATAGAGCCTCGGACCTCATTTGTGTGATGTTCACTCACATGCAATATGTCACACAAGAAAGGAATTGGCAAGGCAGAAAAAGGCATCGGAGAGAAACCATTTCAGGCTTAGATAACATCCTGGTGTGACCAAATGAATCAATGTAATGAGACTGACACAAACCTCCACTGTAGGTATGTTTTACCATTGCACTCATGTTTTGGCTAATGAGCAAGTTCAGGCAAAGCTGTGTGTGTTCCCATTGCAAAACCTGGCTAGATTGACTCCCCTGACAGTAGAAGAGGACACCCACCACTGCCTGCCCCTTGGTTTGGGAAGGGCTCAGAAAGCTTCTATGTCTGTGTCACTTTACCCAGGCTTAGATGGTACCTGAGAGAGTCATGATGCCTGTGGTTCTGATGCATCCTTTCCTAGGCAAACTAACAAGGAAACCAAATATCTCCCCATTCAGGCCAGGCTGTAACACAGATTTGATCAGTGCATGCTGTAGACATCAAACTGTGTTCCTCTGATAGAAAACAAGTCACCCCAGGCTTGTTTGCTTGCTTGTTTGTTGAATCCTCGTGGTAAGTCCAGCTGTCGATGAAGTCTGGGCTTCAAACTAGACTGGCTGCCCTAGAGCATCTTCTCTCCTGCCACTGGAGCACTAACTAGGAGCCACAGAGATGAAGGACAGGACCCTGGAGCAGAGACTGGCATTTGCTTCCTGCCAGATCTCTTGTGAGGATTGATCTGAGGTTGAAGATAGTTTTGCTTGTATTCTGGTCACTCCCAGAGAAAGCTGGGCTTTGGATCAATGTGGAATGCGTCACTGAATGGCCTATTATTCACTGAGTGCAATGTGCACTTGGAGACACAGCAGCCCTCAATAAAGATTCAATTCTGCCTCTGAGGATCAAAGCAGGAATGAGCCAAGGGAACTACTCAACTCTTTTACACGACACTGAAATGAGAGGTTGCTTGTTTCAGGGCGACTCTTTATGGCAGTTTCAAGTTGTGCATTTCTGCTAATTAAATGGCCATCCATTTAGCCACGTCCCTTTAGTAGGGTGTAGAGCTACCTCTGATTTAAGCTCTCCATTCCTTCTGCACAAAGGCTGAAACTTGAGTTTCTCCAGGGCACATGGAGTCCTAACTTCCATCCCCAACTCTGGAGAAGCTGAGCAGGGCACTTAAGCAAGTGCTCTTGCTCACTGCCACATCCCTGCAATACAAGCACTTCCAGCTGACAGTTGCCTAATTTTTTTTCCCCGTAATGGGATAATTTATTGCAGGTTATAGAAGACGCTCAGCTGGAGGGAATCCCAGATTTGGGAGATGTTTTCAAAATGTATTTCTGAACTACTCTCTTTTTCAGGAAATCACAGCGGTCAGCAATGCCTCATGCTTGTTTTTTTGACCACTCCTTGGGATTTTTATGTGTCTTGAAGTGGTTGTACAGTTTTTAGATGCTCTTCTTTGATTTAAATGATTGCATTCATTCCTTCCATCCCTGTTGTCCTCATTCAGCATGCAACTCCCAATGCTAACTCCCTGCTGGAGAACGGGATGCGGGGGAGATGCTAGGGAAGGAGGCAAGGCTGGAGACTGCAAAGGAAGGGAGATGCTGAGGAAGGAGGCAGGGCTGGGGCCAGGCTGGAAGGGTGGGAAGTCAACATGGACAGGTGGACAGGAGTGATGTAGTGGGGAGTGGTGATGAGAGGGGACTAAACTAGGGAGTCAGTGTTTCAGGAAGCCAGAAGAAAAAGCGGAAGCTTGTGGAACTTCTCCTGTGAGTCAGAGAGTGAGTCCTGGTGAAGAAAGGGAAGGTTTGACTGAGTGCCTGCAGCCTCAGCCTGTGCAGAGAGGGCACCAGAGGAAAAACATCTGATGACAGAGAAGTCAGCAGGAAAGGCTGAAGCTCTGCCTGGAAGCAGATGAGGTTTGTGCAAGACATTTCACTGCACTGATGAGTACATGACTGTAATTTCAGCACAGTGAGCATCTGTCGCCTCCTCAGTCAAGTCTCTCCAGCCTGCCCAGCCCCAGAGCCACTGACTGGAGAGGATCAGCCACCTAAAGCAACAGGGGGAAGGACTCTGTCCTCTCACACTCAGCATAGGGGTAGAAGAGGTGCTGTTCAGCCCCTTATATGTGTGTGTATGCTGGGGGCAGCCATCGAAGAAACCTGTCTGCTCTCTGATGGGCCTTGGGCCACTTCCAACCCACAGAGATCCCGTCCCTGGCACAGGATGCCATGTGGAGGGGCCTGGCTCTGCAGCAGGAGGCAGTCCTGGGTCCTTCCAGTAGGCAGAGATCCCAGGACAGAGTCTCAGGTCAGGTCTGGTTTGGGGAGTCTGCTTCTTCCTCCAATAATAAAGCAGAGGATCAGGGACACCTCCAATACTCAAAAGACTCAGACAGCGACAGGACAAAGGGACCAGGGGCTAGGAAGCATTGCTAGGAACCCAGCACCCAGCAATCCTCCTGCCGTTGCCGGGGAGCAGCCCTTCTGAGTGGCCATCAAGTCTTGTGTTGGTCTCCAGCACCTCTTCTGCGCCCCCTGCCCCCAGCCTGATTGCTGCCGGGCTTGCGAAGTGGAGGAGTTGCAGGAGACAAGGATGCTTAATTACAGAGCAGCCCTGGAAACCAGCAACAGCAGCAGCACTGTGGCCAGGAGGGGAGGCAGCAGGGCTGTAAATAGAAATTGCGGAGGCAGCCGCGGGGAACAGAATGAGGGAGGCTTCTGTGCCTGCAGCGCTCCAACTCCCTCCCTTCCCCTCAGCTTCTCTCACCTCTCCCGGACACTCTGGCCCCCAGCCTGAACCTGCGTCTGACAAGCAGCCCCAGCGGGCAGTTGGGAGGCAGAAGCTGCAGAGGCAGGACAGCCGCTTTGGGTGGAGAAGTGGGTGAAGAAGGGCTCCTCCTCCATCAGGGGCCACTTCCCATGGAAATGCATGAAGCTGGTCAAAGGGCCTCTTTGGTCAGCAAAGAGACCAAAGCGAGATATAGATACATGGCCAGATTTCCCCCTCTATGCCAAAGAAGGGACTGTGGATGCCAGGTGTCTGAGCCCCCATCCCACTGGGGTCTGCCCAAGGCGAAGTCCCTCTCATCCTACCCTGACTTCTCCAGTGTTGCACCTTCCACAGCAGCAAGAGCTCTGCTTCCAATATTTTGCAAAGTTTTATTTAAAAATGTTGAAACTAACATCCCACAAGAATTGAATATTTCACCACAAGGAGAAGAGAAATCCTACAAAAATATATATCACAGCGCACAAGGGCAGGGGAGAGGGAAGAGCAAGACTGAGCAGGGAAGCAGGAGGGAGGCCAGAGGGGAGGATGGAAGCTGCAGCAGAACAAGACCAAGTGGCAAAGGGAAAACAAGAGAGGAATGGGGAGAGTGAAACAGTAGGAGGGGAGAGATACCCAGAAGGGAGACCATGGTACAGGACAGGAGTGGGAAGAGGGAAAACAGTGGGAGAGGGAAAACAATGGGGAAAGAGGAGTAAAGAGCTGGCAGTTGGTGAAGGAAGGCAATGCCTCTCTATGATCTTGCCAAAGTAGGGCCAGCACTACAGTGGGACATTAGCAGGGGTGCAGCTGGGCAGCTGGAGTTTGACCCGGGGCTTTTGTGCTGCAGGTCTCAGCTCTAAGGCTGTGCCACAGATGTGGTTTGTCAGAGTGAAAAAACAAAACCCCAGTTTAATTCAGAACAGTCTCAAGATGGTCGTGTTTGAGAACTTGCGGGGAATGAACAAACCACTCATTTCCAAGCATTTTTCTTTGTCGGGAAATGGAGTGGGAAACGAAGGGACCAGATTTGCAAGGGCACTTGGGTGCCATTGAGGAAGAGGTAGATAGCCCTCTCTGAAGTTTTAGGATGCTTGGCTGGATGTGAGTCCCTGGAAACCGAACTGGAGGAGAGGTGTGGAAGCACACACCAGAGGTCTGTTCCCTGCCTGCCAGTCACAACCAATCAGATGGGAAAGCCCCAGCAGGATTTGGCCTTGTGGTCATACCACTCTCTTCAGTTCCTGCTCCAAAACAGTATAGGGGAGAGGGGAGAGATTCTCCCTCAGACCTTCCCTCCCTCCCACTGCATTCATTGTTAACCCTTGCGTTAACAAAGCCAGGGCCCTTCAGGAGCTCAGCAGAGACACAGTTGCTTCAACTCACTCAGCCCACCTAGATGTTGCCTTTTAACAGCACAGAGATGTTGGGCAGGATCAGCCAAAAACTATGAGCATTTTCAGCTGTTTTCCCCACACACTTTTCTCTCTGTAAAGTTTCCACTGGAAAAAACAATAATCCAGACCTTTCTCCTCTGTTCACCTAGAAGACAGGGAAAACTGATAGGCTGTTCCTCAGAAGATGCTGACCTCTGCCCTGGCTTGGTACTCAGTGCTGTCAACACATCCATGTGCACATCTTACAAAATATTAGCCTGGGGCAGGGAAGAGACTACAGGCAAGCTCCAGCTCCAGTCTCTGTAGGGGAAGATGGTTTATAAGGCTACAGCCACGGAGAAAACAGATTTAGTGAGATTATTTATTGACTGGAAGAAGCTTGTGTGTTTACATGTGTTTTGAATGTTTTGTTCCAGGGACAAAACAGCAATGAATGTTTGGGCAGGACCATGATGTTGTTTCCCTGTACCTAACCTGTTTTGTGTGAGAGAGTGAATGACTGTCATAAAAACATATTTGGCTAGGAAAATTGATCTTAGAAAAGATGTTCAACATACCCAAGCTTCTGTTGTTGTAAGGGTTTTCTCTATTGCATTCATCAGGTTCCTCCTTACCACAGTATCCATGAAAGGTTTCACTCCCTGGAGATACTTTTACCAAAACCAGAGACACGTAGAAGGGGGAGAAAAAAACTCCAAACCACTGAAATTTGATTTGTTTGCAGAATTTACAGAAGCCTGGCCAGGAGAGCGCAGGGCTTCCACGCATCAAGTGTGGGAAAATGTTTTCATTATGCCTCCTGTGGTCCCCTCCCACTTTCTTACAGACCTTCTCTCTATGCAGCATGTGAAAAAACAAAGTCCAAGGACAGCCCTTGAAGTGAAGATTCTAAACTCTAGCCTTGTTTCAACAAGCACTGTTGATCAAAGAACAATCTAATTAATCTGGTCCAGAAGATTACTTAAACCAGTTCAAGGCATTATATTGTAAACTACCAGCAATCAGGAGTGCAGCCTCCTGAAGACTGTGTGCAGATGTCCTTCTCCTCCCAGCATGGATGTGCCAGTGAGAGGGGGAACAGCCCCTAGCTGCCCTCAGCTGTCAGGGGCAGCAGCAAATGAAGCAGCAAGCAGGATCAGCCACCTGGCCCCTCCCTGTCCATCCACAGCTTGAGTGTCCACCAAAGCTTTGAATGCTGCCTGAATAAGAACAGGCTCAGTAACAGATCGATCTATGGTAAAGCACTAATATCCCCTGCTATAAGCACAGACTCAACCTGTGCTTAGACAAGAGATCTCCAGAGTCCTTTTCCACCTACACCTTTCAGCCATTCTGTGCTTTTAATAAGCCAGTAATTTTATTTGACCTGTCATTTTCTCCAAATCTCTACTGTTTTTTGCAAAGCTTATTGTAATTTACACTCTCATTTAAATGGCCTTCACAGTTAGTCAGATGGGACCTGAGATCACCTAATAGTTCATCTGGGTAAATGGGCAGAACCAGGCCTCTTATGAAATTCCCTGTGCTTTTTCCTATAAAGAATAGGCTTTTACTGCAGAGATAAAGTATGAAAGGGTCACTTCCTTTTCCAACATGACTTTTGTCAGAAATTTTGTATGGTGCAATATGGTCTTTAAATCATGTATGACTTCCCTGTCTCTGGCCATATCAGTTCCGCAGCTGAAGGTGTTTGAACATTATAGGGGCAACCTTACCTAGATGTGCATCGTTTCAGCTCAGTGGCTATCAGTGTGGTGTTTTATATAATTTGAAGGTGTCCACAAAAGCCAAGGGACAGCAACTATTGTTATTAAGCTGAAATTTGCCATCTCACTCTTCCTCAAAGTGACACCCTGGGTCCACACATAGAAAGAGGTGGAGATGCACGGATCTTGCTCACATTGGCAGTGTGGCTACCTGCCCCACAGACAACCACAGCCCTGAAGGACATGCACAGGCAACCAGTTTGGACAGATACTTTTCAGCTCCCAATTAGCTGGGGCAACACACTTATGAAGTTTAGGAGCCCAGATATCCCCTCTTTCACGCCCTTGGTGAATATTGCCTCAGTCACCTTGCACTCCAGCAGAGATCTACCAGCAGTACATGGCAACCCTTCCAATCTTCACAAAGTCAACTCAAAATTTCTCTTTGTCATACCAGGCTCAGAGAGTCTCATCTGCTGCTTGTTGCCTGTGCCATGAGAGTCTGAAAGCAATTGCCTGTCTCAGCCCAGCAAAACTCATGTTCCTCTTTCCCAGCTACGTCTGCATGGCATGCTTTGGCTGCGGTGTCCAAACGATACTTGCTATATAACGTGGTGAGCAGAGGGCTTTGCCTTGGATTTTCTGAAGAACATCACCATAGACCAGCGTTCTTCAGAAAAACCTTGTTAAAGGAGACTGAGGGGGTAGAGGGGGACAGCAAGGAGGCTTTCAACAAATCAAAATATTTGGAAAGCTAAAGGAATCTTTTCCAACTTTAACTGGCAAGAGAAGTGGCAGGATGGGGGAACTGAGGGAAAGAAAACTGTGAACTGAGAGATGAAGAAAGATGGAAGCTGAGGAGAAAAAATAGACGAGTGTTAGGCAGAAGGAAACTGGAAAGATGTGAATATCTTCCATCTAGGGGAGAAGTAATGTTTCCTTCAAGAAAATGGGATGTTGAGGGGGCCCAGGTGCTGTGTGAGTCTCTTCTGCCCAAGCTTCACCCATCCTTGGGATCTCAGGAAGGCCAAGGCCTCAGCAACAGAAGAACCTGCTGCCATCTGAGTCACCTTGGCTCAGGAGAGACCAAGCCCCAGCAGGCAATCCTGCAGCCACTGAACTCCAGACATTCACTGCAAAGCACACGACATGGGAGGAGACACACGGAGGGGTTAGAACCCATGGGGACAGGGGTACGCCTTTCCACCTTGCCTACCCCCGATGTCAGGCATGCACTGGTGAGAGAGTCATGGAGATCCAAGTGTGTCTACGCACATATGCAAGGAGAGGGGCTGGGGAGGTCAAGATTTCACACCACCACCAGCTGTCTTCCCTCCCAGCATCCTGCTCTCCCATCCCCCTCATCCTGCATGGGCAGGGGGGTCCCCAACCTTCCCCCAGCAGGAGACTAAGGAGGCCCAGCTCGTCCATTTGCCCAGGCACGTCCCAGTGGGGTTAGTTGATTATGGTGGTGGTGGGCCGTGGCACAAGGAGATTGTTGTTTCCTGGGGTAGCAGAGGCAGCGGGAATCTGCGCTTGCCGGCTGTGACAGGAAGGTGGGGGAAGCCAGCTCAGCCTCTCCCAGCAGCGTCACAGGTTCACCAATGGGATTCTGGGGGGAAGAGGGAATTGGAAATTAATTAACGCTTACACTGCCCCAACCCGCCGCCCCCACTGACCAACGGCACCTTTACCATGCCTCATTCTGCCTGTCCCACTGTCCCCTGCTATCCCCTCCTGCCTGGCTCACTGGCCACTCACCGGTTGAGCTGGAAGGCTGCGTTCTTCCCATGGCCACCCAGTTTCTCCACACTCTCCTGGCCCTGCCTGGACTCCTCTGCCTCAGGCGTGGGGGCCAGGGAGTCACCGTAGGGCCCCAGGATGCTGACGGTGGTGGGGGAGAGGTCCGTGAGAGGCTGCTGGCTCTCCTGCTGCCTCCCACTGCTCTGCTGCCCCGAGTGACGCCGGCGTTTCTGATTACGGTCCCAGCTTTGGAGAGAGCAAGGGGTGAGGTAAAAAGACAAGCCCCTCCCCTCAATGAAAAACAGATTTGTGGGAAGGACCCCGCTACGCTCAGTGTTAGAACCCAGCTTGGCCATGTACCAAACCTTCCAAGGGCTTGCAGAACCAGATCTGCCCCAGTGGGACAAATGGGTCCCAAGCCCACAGTCCTCCTGCCCACCCACACGCAGACATCGGCACAGCAGGAGCCTCCATCGACCCAAACCCTACTCACCAGAACTTGAATATGATCCCGGTGGCAACTAGGACAATGATAATGGAGATGGTGATGGTGACGTACAGCTGGGGGTCCACACCTGTGAGACAAATGGAGAGAGGGGGGTGTGATGGCCACTCCCACCAGTCCTCAGAGAACAGCAGGGCAAGGGGAGGTTACACAGAAGTTTTGCAGAAGGAGCTGCTTCTTCTGCACCGGACGGTGAAAGAAGCAAAGGGCAGATTTACCTTCCCCCCGGGGCCCAAACAGGAAGGGCCGCAGGGTGGCTGGGGTCTCCCGCAGGTTGAGCCCCGCATTATGCAGGAGCGAGTGGGAGTTGGGCTGTGCCGTTGCCATCCCGTGTGGTGAGACAAAGGTGTATCCCAGCGGTGGGAAGCCTGGGTTGGCTGAGTTTGTGTCCCCTCCATCCTCGTCTGACACCGTGGGACCCCACACAATGGCCCAGGGGTACTGGGAAGACGGCATGCCATCCTCAAATCCGGAGGGAGTGGCAGGACGGGCCCCCACTGCCTGGCGCCTCAGCCGCACGACGTGCCGCAGCTCTGCTCCCCGGGCAGGCAGGGCACGCTGGCGCAGCTGGGCCGAGCGGGAATCCTGCTCCGGCAGTGAGGTCCTTTCCCAGATGCAAATAGGCCGTGGGGCTGAGGGGCTCCGACGGGTGCAAAGAGGCCGAGCAGCCATTGGGACACGAGAGCGAAGAGACCAGACACCAGGAGGAGGGATGGCCGAGATGACGAGGAGGAGATACCACAGCTGCAGTGAGTGGATGCAGGAGAGGAGTGGAGGCATCCTGCTGCAGGGTGGGGGGAGGAAGAAGACAGCCTTATCTGAAATGTCCCTTCTGTTGAAAGGCCAAGCAGCTGGAAGCAGCCCACCACCCACACTCCTGTTGTCTTCCCTCCTCACCTGCCAGTGTGGGAAGCTGTGAACCTACCAAGCACTGGGCTCCATCTCAGATGCAGCAGCGTCTTTGCTCAGTGAGGATGTTGTCTCATCTTCTTCACTGAGAACAAAAAAGGAGGGCTGTCAGTGTCCCCTCACACAGCGGTGATGGCTGCCTCCCTGCAGGAAGCGTGTGCCACCCCAGGCGAGCTCCCGGCCCTGACAGGCAGGATAAGGGGAGTTCATGCACCCCCATGTGCACGCTGTCCTGCTCTCGTGCCCCCATGCTCTCCTGCACAGAGGTATATCATGCCCCTGATCCCAATGCTGCACAGAAACACGCGTGTTAGCCTATGTTCACAAAAGCCAGGAGTGATGTCTGGAGCACACGTGCCGAAGCACATGCGCAGCTTCCCCAGGGACTCTTGTGTATGAGGGCTGAGAGGGGGATTCAGGATCTTTGTTTGCTTATCACTGGAACAAGTTAGAATCTTAATTCCTGTGCTTATTTATAGTGTAGAGCGTGTAATCCATTTATTAAAAAAGAGCCTCTTCATTGTATGCCAGAGCAAGGGAGCAAGAGGAGAAGCACGAGAGGGATAAACCAAGAAGACTGAGAAAGAGAGTGAATCAGCCGGAAAAGTCCAGCCTTACTAAAGAATTTAAGAGAAAAACTACACCTATCAAATATTTAGTATTTACTTTCCCGTTAGCTAACATAAAATTACCTTCCTACACTCCTTATCCTAATGTCCTCTGCACTGTCCCATCCCTCCCTTTCTCTCCTATGCCTCCGCTTTCTCTCTCGCCTCCCGTTGCTGAGCAGCAATAACAAGGAGTAAGGGGAGGTCCCGTCAGCTGGATTTCTGCACCGGACGTGCACCACCCTCTGGCCTCAGTCCGGTGGTAGCAAGGCTGCCCTTCATGCTGCCTGCCCCTTCCCTTGGCTGTGCACAGTGCGGTGCCGGCCCTTCCCTGGTGAGCTGTTGTGTGCCTGACGCCGGATCCTCTCCGCAACCGCACGCACACATGGGAGAAAAAAAAATCATGCAAAATGTTCAGCTCACTCCTTCACTGTGAAGAGGAAAGTGTGAATGCCGACAACCCACGACCATGCCCTCCTGTGGCTGCTAGGATGGAGAAACAGGGATGCTTGGCTGAGGGAGTGAATGCAGAGGCCAACCCTGCATCTCCAGCCCTGACCCAGCTGTGCTGCACCTCCCGGCTCCCAAGGGGTTACTGCCATCCACTCCTGCTCAGCCCATGCCCTGAACTAAAACTGCAGCCCCTCCTGCACGGGAAGCTTCCTCTTGCTGAGAGAAGAGCCTGGTGCTTGCTGTGATTCACACCTGAGGAGAGGGGCTGGAAGGAAGGGCACGGAAGAGTAAGTAGCTGTCTAGCTCCTGCTGCATTAACCAAGGATATTTTTAGTTTCCTTCTGTTAAATATTTAAACAAAGTTAACAGGAAAAAAAGAATTGTTGGCTAATGTGCCCTGCCCCTCCCTCCGGGGCAAGATCTGTCTCTGGAGGGATCCTGAGATGAAGATGAGGAGAAAAGAGCAGCTATTCTCAGCATTTCTTTGTACTTTGCTCCTGAACCTCTAAGCCTTGGAGGGGACTCAGTGTTAAAATGCAGCTCTGCAGAGAGGCAGCAGAATAGAGTAAGATTCTTACAAAGCCAGAGACTAGGGGCGTCTTGGCCATCTGGATTATGATCACGATGCCATGGAAGAGCATGTCTGGCAACACAAATCCATGACAGGATTTATTTTGGACTTTGAAAAGGAGGGCAATTCCAAGCATCAGGACCTCCTTGTGTGAGTCTCCAGGCTAGGTGGCACACAAGCTGCACAAGTGGTTTCGAGGTGGCCTGGAGGGCCTGAGGCCATGCCTGGGACTCACCACAGGGCAGTAGATTCCTAGGCTGAAGAGCAGGCTCTGTTTGTTGCATGGCATTCTCAGTTAGAGCTCAAGTCTTCAGGGGGCTGTGGGCTGTTTTGCATCGGGTAGCAGGAGATATGGATGCAGCCATCCCAGAAGGGGAGATCTCCAGGTGCAGGTAGACCTCAGTGCCAATCCTTCAGGGTGTGGTAAGGTAGAGGTGCAAGTGTAACCTCTATCACTCCTCCTAGCAGTGACAGCTCTACCCTCAGAAACATGCCTGGGTGCAGGTGTGCTGGGTCACTGCACTCTCCTTACTTGTTGGGAGGTCTTATAATGGAGACCTTGCTGTACGCCTCAGCTGAAATTGTGAGTTCCAGCAGCAGCACCATAGACTATGGATTTCCAAGGTCTAAAGCCTGGGAATAAGAAACCTTACAGAGCCAAATCCTGGATGGCTTTCATACTTGGTAGTCTAAATTTCAGCCCTATGGAGCAGGTAACGGCTGTAATGAACTGAGGGGAAGGAGTGAGCCCCAGCACTGACCACCTCATGTACACACGATGCTGAGGAGGTGACAGCCCTGACATGCGGTGTAAACCTCAGACCTGAGACACTGCTGTGCACAGGTTCTGTTGCCTACAGTGAAGAGCCGGTGACTCCCAGTGCCCCCATCCCAAAGGTAGCTCCAGATGAGCGCAGGAATGAGGCAATGTCAGTCAGTCTCAGCTGACACATTCTGATTTGCTAATCAGGTTGTGGCTGAAGACTGAGAGCGTGTCCTGCACTGGCAGACCCAGGCCTCATTGTGGAGGAGCAGGGAGCAGCACAGAGGTGTCTCCCATAGCATGAAAGCTGTGGGACCAAAGGAAGGTTTCGGGTGGAAACGCCAGCCAGTGCAGGCTGGATTCCAGTATGCATGGAGTGTTTATGTTCAAAACAGAGCATGGATGTCCCTGTGGCCTATTGACAAACCAGCAGACAAAGCATGTCTGGGGCACTGTGCAGTCAGCCACCGGCAGTGGGGATTGTATCCTGGGCACAGACCCTGCTGCGCTGGAGGGCAAGCGTAACACATGCCCCTCGTTTGGCTCTGTATGCAGCTCCCAGAGTGGATCCTGAGTAAACTGTTAGATCTTCAGAGAGGATGAGGGGCCACCAATGCTCTTACTACCTGGACGTATAAATCCCACCTTACACTGTTCAAGAAGCCTTTGTGCGCCAGAGTGGAGAGACTGGGTTTCTGCACCAGTACCTCATGACATGACTCTTGCTTTCATAAGTGTTTCCCAGCTCTAATTGCAATAAAACCAGACAGGGCTGCTCCCAGAGTCTGAACAGGAACCTGTATACTTTCACTCTAGGTACAGAGCTTTCACCACAGCGTTCCGGTCCTGTGATGCACAGATGACAGACTGTGAATGACAAAGCTATTTCCCCAGGGCACTTCATTGAGCTCAGTTTGTGAATCTTGGTGCTTGAAAGCAGCTAGTAAGAATTACACTGTTCTTTGCTACTGCATATGGACCCCACCATCAGTACAGACTGGGGCTAATCTGTTAGGAGCTGCTCTCATTGCATTTGCAGAATGGAAATGTGAATCCACTGCTGTTCCCCAGCATCAGGGACCCATCTGTGCTTCCTCCCTCTCTATAAGTCTCCTGCAGCATGGACCCACTGCTGCTGGGACATGAGAGAGCAGATCTTGTTAGCCATGCCCCAAAGCATATATACCAGTTCACCAAGGAAGGCTGGGAACTTATATTCTACCTAATGGCTAGGAGCAAAGCCTGCTGCACTCCTGCTCTGAACAGGGAGCTCAAACTAAACCCTCAATGTGACACCCTGAGCTCTGGAGTTCAGATGCTATCGTGCCCCAAGAAAGCCCTAAGATCTGCTGATGATAATTCCTTCTCCATGTTCAGGACTCTTGTATACCATCATCCCATAGATAAACCCAGTCCAAACAAAAAAGTCACAGGAATAATAGAGCCAAGGTGCCAGACATGTGCAGGCAATACCCGTGCTGTAGCTCCCTCACATCAAATGCAATCTGTAACCTTCCGTTACAAACTGCTGAAGTTTGACAAATTCAAATGAGGAACAATACTATTAATAAAGAGGGTCACACACCAGCACAATTTACCTAGGCAAGTGGTGTGTTCCTTACTGCCTGGAGCCTTTGCCTGGCTGTATTCCTAAAAGAGATGCTACAGTTCAATCAGAAGTTATGGGCTTGGCGCACGAAATTAAATTGGTGAAATTCTCTGGCCTGTGCTCTGCCGTAGGTCAGTCTCAATGATCAAAATGGTCCCTCTGGCCTTAAAATCTAGAATCACACAGCTTTCTCAATGCTTAGCCGAGATCAGCTCTGACTGGAGAGCAGTTGGATGAAGCCGAGCGCGCACAAGCCGTGTTAGGGAGAAGCGGGTAGAGTCTCCTTCCATCTGGGGATGGCAAAAGAGTTGCACCCGATTCTGTCTGGCTCAGCTGGCAGATGATGATCTATCTGTATTTTTGTAACATCTCAAGCTTGACTGCTGTGATACTGTGCCTCTAGGAATGAAGCTGTCTCCTCTCAGAGTATTCCAGCTAGTTCAGAATGCAGCAGTCTGTTTGTTCAGCGACTCAAGCTGCTGGGAAAGCATCACCATATCCCTCTGCACCCCACATCACCTCGCCTTTGAGCACAGAGTCCGGTTCAAGGTCTCCAAACCAGCATTCAAAGCCCAGCATGGGACAGGCCCCAGTGACCTAAGCAATCAATCACCTCTCCTTATGCAGCGATGACCTCACATGACGGATATATTCCACTGGTACAATGAAATTGCCAACCAGTTTTGGGAGAGGGGGAAGGGATGGAAGAAGGTTAAAGAGGCTCATGACCCTGAGAAACAGAATATTCACAGGAGCTGGGCCAAGATTATGAAACTTGCTGCTGGCTGAAATAACGCTCGCCATTAGCAACCCCGCAGCACCGAGAGCTTCATGCAAATCCTTGCTTTGCCCAGCTCCCACACGGCAACGATCCCACTCAAAATAGTGATAAAAAAATCAAAACAAACCTGAGGAGGACCCAGCCCACCTCACAGAGAAGGAACACTAGGCTGGCTGTAATTTTTTAAACTCCCAGACAGCATTAAGGGCTACAGTGACAGCTACCAATACGAGACTGTGATCTGGGACTGGGGAACCTGGCAGCTATCTCCAAGCACTGAGCAGAGTGAGTTCAGGCACTGGCATCAAGACCCTGACACACACTGCATGGTGCCCTGGGCACCCCACATCTGTATTTTTCTTAGTGGTCATGAACATCCCAGAGTTCATGGTCCAAGAGGCAGAGATGCAGTTTTTACTGGTTTGGAACAGGAAGGAGGAACCCCAGTGCTGGTGAAAAAAGGTTATATATATGTTCTGCTGTATTCGGCTGGGTGGGGACAGAAAAAAGGAGGAATCCTGGAGCAGCTACCCCAGGGAGGTAATTCTGCTGTACTCGGAGGAGTTTTGGCAGCTGGGAGTGTGAATCTGAATGCTGGTACCCTGGGGTGGGACTTGCCAAGCCCATTTGGGAAAGAGTTCTGAATATGCATGGGGCTGGGGGCAGCAGCTCACAGAGCGGGTTGAATTTGGGGGTGGCAGTCGGAATGCAGTGCCTCATGTCAGGCTGCTCTACCTGGTGTCTGAGGCTGAGAGGGTTGGTGGCAGCATCCAGGAGGATCCAGCAGGATCGTGGAGGGGCTGACACTGCTTGCCCTGAATCGGTGCAGGTCCTGCAGCATTTGGTGACTTGCCAGTGGGAATTCCTGTGCCAGGGTACCAGGCTGAGCACGTAGGGGCTGGGTATGGACATCCTAAGGCTGGGGAAGAATGCAGGGGTGGAAGGGTGATGATGCATTTGGACATTTTGGTACCTAGGGAATGGGTGTGTGAAACCCATCAGTGGTCCTCCGAGCTTAAGTCTCCCTGCATTTGGGAACTGTGAATGTGGCCCCATTCCAAGAAGCACTCTAGGATGCCGGTCCCCTGCCATCTAGTGCCTGCCTGCAATACACGTTATGAGTCTGCCAATCTTCTGCCTCCCAGTTTCCTACTGTTCCCGGGCATCTGAGTGTTTCAAGTGCTGAGTCTCCACATCTGAATTGCTCTCTCTTGCATGGTGCACCCTTGGCCAGGCAGCAGGAGGGATTGACCCCTCTGTTTCCTTTCTCCAGCTGCGCCAATTTGGCTGAAGTCGCCTTCCTCAGTGCAGGCTCCAGTGCTCCAGCACAACAGGTCTGTGATGGAGCCCGAAACTGGAGGGCATGAGGCAGTGATGTTTCGGCTGTGCCCCCTCCCTCCCAGCTCCTCGGGCATTCCCTGCCCCAGAGTGAAAGAGGAGGAAAAGGAGGGGGGAGGAAGGAGACAGCCAGCTAGAAGGAGACAGAGCACCTAGACGGAGAGAGGGAAAAGAAAAAAGGGGAGAAAGGACACAGGGAAGGAGACGGGGAGAGATGACTTAGAGACAGGCATGCAGCCCCCCTTCCCCCCACCCCTGCAGCCCTGTCCCTACTCTGTCCCCCAAGCCCGGGCCGAGAGGATGAACTTACCTTGCGAGGAGACGAGTGGGGCGCAGCCGGGGCGGCGGAGCAGGGGGCTGAGGGAGCACAGCTGCTGCTGCTGCCCGTGCCTCTCATGGCCAGGACGAAGGAAGGAGAGCAGGAGGAGGAGGAGGAGGAAGGTTTGCTGAGGCTGAGCCTTGGCTGAGGGAGAGGGAGCGAGAGATGCCTTGAAATAAACAGCTGCCGAGGACTGGTCCAGCCCCTCTTTCTCTCTCTCTGTCTCTGTCTCTCTCGCTCGCT
>VYXB01000249.1:61619-89649 GCA_013397135.1 Pachyramphus minor
GGCGGCCCCGACGAGGAGAACGCCCGGGGGGGCGGGCGGCGGGGTCCGGTCGAGCCTCATGGGCAGAGCCCGTGGGACACATGGGTGCGGTGGGAGCAATGGGGGTGGGGGAGATCCGTCCGAGGTGGGTTTACCCGTGGAGGGATCACCCAGGTCTTTTGAGCGTGTCCCCAGGCGTCGATGCCGGGGATCGATGGGATGCGTCTGGAAGTGGTAGGGATGTGACAGTGAAATTAAAGAAAGAAACTGATGTGCCTTTGAGGGGCTGGGTGTTTCACAGGGAAAATCTCCCTCCACCATTAAGAACCAAACAGAAAGCACAGACCAAATCCGAAGGGAGCAGCTGAGCAGCCAACGGGCGAGAGAAGAAAGTCAATGACAGAGAGACAGTTTCTACTCCAGGGTCTGATATATGAGGAAGCAAAAAAGTAATTTCCTCAGATCCTCAAAAACAATCAAACTTTTCATCATAAAGCGACGAGGAAAGACTGTGATTGAACCCGGGGGAAAAAAAAAAAATTAGTAGAGACAGCACTGAGCTGTAAAGCAACCTGCCACTGCATCGGGAATGGATGGAGGTGACAAATGGACACACAGTACCAAACCTGAGCACGGCAGGATGCCCAGAACAGGTTGTGCCAACTTTGGACAGATACTGAGGGGCCTGAGTCTGTTGTTCTTCATCAGGCCTCCTGCAAGCTCCTGTGCTAATGAACCAGACTGCTGAGCTTTCCCATGCCAGGATGTTCAAGTCTTGCATGTGTATTTTTGAGCATATTTAGGAGAGCCATTGGCATGGGGATGCGATTCAGTTAAGGTTTACAGTCAGTGGGAGGTCAGGGCATGGGAGGATGGTGCTACTGGGGTTTGTGTGAGACGCTGCACCACTGTGTGTCAACAGCTATGCACATGCTGAGTGCCCCAGCTTTTGTCGCCTTCATGTACAGGGAGGTTTATGTCAGAGATTATCCAGGCTTCTGTTGCATTCTCCAGCCTTTTTATCTCTAGCTCTCATGGGACTTGTACAAAGCATCTGGGCAAAGCTTTGCTAAGTGAGCCCCTGCACACCCATCCAAAGAAATCCCCTGCACATGGTGGACATCCCCTGTACAAGTCGGCATTCAGCTTGTCTTGCTCTCCGCACTTCTTTTCCTGCTTTCTCACCTGGGAGTAAAGGATGTAGAAAGCTCTGGAAGGGTCTACATCAGGCACACAGGCTCTTTCTGACCTTTTCAAATCCTGACGAATGTGTTTAGTATAATTGGGAAGCACAAAACAGAGGAGAAATTTCAACCAGGGAAAGGTCAGTTAAAGGGTGAAAATCCAAATGACGCAAACACTGAAAATCCCCCTGAAGAGTAAAACTACAGAAAGCAGAAAAAGGAGTCAGCCATATGAGAGAGAGCAAAGAGGAGGATTTTGTAGGGACAAAGAAAACACTGGGAGATGTAGGAGGTAGTCAGAAAAGCCACTGAGGTGATGGGAACAGCAAGGACAAGGGCTGATGTCACTTGCGCATCACTCTTGCATGATATAAAGGGGATGGCTTGTTTGGTTTCCTTTTCAAAGGAAAGCTAATGTGAACTTACAGGGAAATTTAGGGGAGAGATCAAATCAGGTGTTATTTCTGTTTGGTAAAGTCACTTGCAAATCATCCTGTACAGATCATTGTTTACACCCAACACTTCTGAGGCCAAGTGGTCACTGCTGCTGTTTTTAGCATTGCTTCCTAAGGCAAGAGAGACCCATGTGGTTGCCCTACTACCTGCAGAATTCTGTCTGGCTGTCTGTCTGTCTGTTAGTTGCCATGGGTTTGACAGAAGAACCAGAGTCTAAAATGTAAATAGGCTCCAACAAATTGTATGAAATCCAGCAGCCTGACAGAGGAAAGAGATGCTACTAATGCTGGAATAGAGCCCATAGCCATGCTGCAGGGCAAAGCCTCACAGATCAGAGCAGTCCATCCATCAGGCCAAAAGAATTAAGCAGAAAATACTGGGAAAGCTGTATAATGCTACAGAGTGGTGGGGGAGGAGCCCAGTGACTACAGGGAAAAGGACTTGTAGACGTGTAGACTGTGGAGAGGAGGTCATCAAGACATGAAGGTATGGTAGTGGAAAGTATAGAATATGTAAGAAAAGAAGTCCGTAGAGAACCCAGTTTCCTTGTCCTTGTTGCTCACCAAACAACTGGTTAATAAGCTCTGGAATATCAGAGACATCCCAGAAGACTGGAAGCGAGCTGTGCCCTGCCAATATTTGTAAAGAGCAAACACAAGACCTGAAAGTTTCTAGGCAAAAGCAACAAAGAGCTGATATGAGATTCTCCAGTTAATGCCAATCAGCCTGGTTTGGAAGAAAACCGATCTTTCTGCATAAACTTGTTTTGTTCTTGTCAGTCTTTGATGTGACTACAGGTTTGTTTGGAAAAGGTGATGGCTTAGATCTATCCAGGCTTCTGGAAGCGTTAATTTCTCAAAGCATGCTGATGAGAAAAAACAGCATTATGTAACATTAACAGAGCAGGAGGTTAAGTGAGCTGGTTAACTCCATTTAACGCCCTGCAAACACAGAAGAACTAGTCCCTGGAAGCCCACCATTGAGTGGCAGTGTTTCTTATGTGGATGCCCAGGAATGAGTCCTGGGTCAGGTATGACTCACCATTTTATTCAGTGCTTGGTGAGCAGATAGAGTTCATTCTGACACAATTTACTGAAGGCACAAATATTGCTAGAGTGTTAAAAATAATGAGAATAGGACCAGCACAGAATGACCTGCCCCACTCGGTAAGGTGATCATTCTCATAAAACTTCTTATAAGACTGCACAGCCATGAACAGGGAAAAAATATCTACAGATAACAATTTACAGTCCTGGAAAGAATCATCTGAAAAAGATTTAGGGATCATAACAGGCAGAAAACTGAGCACAAGACCAGTGGTCCAGGCTGCAGGAATGAATCTGAAGTGATCCCTGGCCACGCAAAGACAGAAGTAAGGACAAGGAGTGAGGAGATGATTAATCCTCTCTCTGTGTCTGAATAAGTCCCATGCTGGAAAACTGTACAGTGCTTCATGCTCCATATTTTAAAAATAACTCTGAATCAAAGGTGATCCGAAGGCTGGAGATCTCAGTAATTTAAAGAGGTCAACCTGTTTAATGTATCAAAAAGCAGAATGAGACATGACTTGCTTGCAGTATCACTCCCTTCCTGGAGAAAAGTCTACCAGGTATTCTGACATAGAATAACAAGAGCCAGTCACTGGAGAGTGATTAATCACAGAAACAAACTACCAAGTGAAGTGCAAGATCCTCTCTCTTCTGGAGTCTTTGAATCACAACTGAAGGCCTGTCTGGAAGCAAGTTCCTCATTTGCAAAATCCTCAGGGCTGTGAGAGTGGATCGGAGGAAGAATTACCATGCAGCAACCCTCTTTTTAAACTTCTCTGTAAGCAGCTGACACTGGGCTGACTTTAGGTGTAACTAGGTACAGGTCTTATGACCGTGTGTGCATTAGCCCAGTACAAGCTAAAGGGTTAAAAGCCTTCTGGATCATGTTGGTATCCAAGAGAATCACCCCAGCCTCCTTTGTCCTTACAGTGTTTTTGTCTCGGAGCCCACGTTACACGCAGTTGTGAAAAATGGTCTCATGAGATGTGACTCTGCTATGTTTGGAGAAGGACTAGTGAAAAAATATCTCCAGCGTTTTGACAAGTTATTTGGATTCTGTGGTGTTGAAGAGAAGAAAAACCTAGAATGAGCCTGTACAGCTCTACGGGCTTTAAAGTGGGACAGTGAGTGCATGGGAAAGAAGGTGGATCTACAACACAAAGAGAATGGAGGTTTCTTTCTGGAAAGATCAGAGCGAGATCAGAAGAAAGGGATGATGCTAGGGGGTGGTTACAGCTAGGATCAGAAATCCCAAACATTCAGAAATAACAACACAGAATGTCTCCATGTCACAAGATTTATCTTCAACTTATGAAATGTTGTACAGGCTTGCTTTTATCCGCACTCTTCGCCTCCTACTTTCGGCTCTTTAGGTTACATGAAAATCACATTTCACAGTTTCCCTGTGACCATAAAGATAGGCATTTGCTTTGTGAGCAAAGCGAAAGCATGGGATTCACCGACTCCAAGAGGCTGGAATTTAATTTCAACAGCTGGCACCCCAATCTAGGGATGAGGCAGACTTTGCTAACTTATGGGGATGTTACCCATAATTTATGCACTCATGAAAATGGTGACCTTGTCATTTGGAGAGCACAGGATCTGAGTCATTCAAAGGACTTTCTGGTCTTTGCCCTTGATGCAGGATAAAGAAGGAGCAGATAAAAAAGTGGGGACCCAACACACAGGACATAGGACCTACGGGCCAAAGTGGAGAAGGAAGACAGAGAGAGCATCATGTAGCAAGGATGCTTGGGCTGCTGGGCTTTATCTGGCTAATAATGAAAGGCAGCAAGCGTGTCAGAGAGTGTGAGAGAAACAGATCAATAGAGAGATAAAACTGAGAGAGAAGAAGCTGGCAAGGGGGTGGGGAAGAGAGTAATAAAACACTCCAAATCAGCAGGGTTACATTTGAACCTGATTTGAATGCACTCTGCACTGGTGTAAGTGAATATGGCAGGTATGAGGCTATGGTGAATCAGACCTAAATACAGAAATAAAGAGGGAGAATTAGGGAAGATACAGTCTTCTTGTTAATATCACCCTGTAACCTGCCTTCACAGCTCTGACCCAACCCTAGCTGCCCTGCTTCTCCTTTAATCCTGATATATGGAGAAGCACAAATTTTGCTGGCTCTGAGAATACCTACTGATAGCCTTTCCCTGCTTCCCTGGGCCACCACGATCTTCCTGAAGAACTACCTGTTGGATAAAATGTGTCTTGGTCACATTTTACCTGATCTGAGTGTAGGAAATGCTCCTTACCACCTCATTTAGCAAGGACCCAGGGTAGCACAGCTTCTGAGGACACCCTGAACTGCTGCATTTGAGGTGCTTTTCTAGGAGAGGTGATGGACTGCGCCCATGTGCAGGTACCAATGAACGCTGATCAGAGAAGCTTCTTTGCTCAGCTCCATATTTTTGAGGCAAAGGAGACTGTGACATCCCAAAGCTAAGATCATCAGAGCACATAAATGAAAACACACCCTACCAGACCAGTACTGAGGGTCTGGGTACCCTCCCCTCTCAAGATACATGCACCTCCCTGGCCCAGGCACTCAGAGCTGTTTTGCTGCTTATGCCTGGAATTAGTTTTAAGTGATGTCCATTTAATCCTCATGGTATTACCATTGCCATTAGAAGTTCAGTTTTCCAGACTGACCATAGCTGCTCACACTACTCTCTTCTTCTGTCACCAGCCTCATGAGGAAACCAAGCACTGAAGAAACCTCAGGCAGAGACTGAAGGGATGGGGTAGGGACAATCCATACAGCTGTTCAAATGAGCCTGGGAAATGATCAGTCAACTCCCTAAGGTAGCCATGGGTTGTATTTTCTAGCTCTAAAATTGTGTTTGGAGCACCACCATACCCCATAGGAGACTTCTCCATAACTCAGGCATGGCAGCTGTGTAAGAAGAACTAGAGTCAAAGCAAGAGTTTTTTTTTCCAAATACTGGCAAGTAAAACCTTAACAAACGTAGACTTTACCCAGATGAATATTTCAAGATGTTACACTTATTTCAAGATGTTACACTTTTAGAAGTCTGGCAAAGCAGTAGTCAACTGTCTTTAATATGTGTTAAACTGATCCAGCTGAAGATCAAATCTCTTCCTAGCAATCCTCTGCTGGTGTGCAAACTTGCCCAGACAGCTCTAAGATTTAAACATGCTAAAACCGTAGACGGTATTGGGCTCCCATCAATTTGCTGCCTCTTTTGCTTTCATGGAAAATTATCATACCTGATTTCTAAAGGAGCCAGCCACAAGGAAGTTTGTGCTGGGCTGGAAATTCTTGGTCAAACAGCTTAACATTGCTTATTGAAATGCATACTGACTGAGCTCCTCCAGGTCCCCCTCACAACTCACCTCTGCCTGCATGTGCTTTATACAAGACAAGAAGAGCTATAAAGGTTTGTTTGTTTGGGTTTGGTTTTTTTTTTTTCCAAAATGACCTCCAGTCTTTATTCTCTCTCACCTGGCACGGGGAAACGTGCCCTTGGCAATACCTCCTGACCGCATTGCTCTAACTCACACGCCCACGAAGAGATACTTAAGGTGCACCATAAACATTTCTATCCTTGTGGAGCGTTTAAACTATCTTTTTATGGCCATACCCTGCCTGCATCAGGGATGCATTTCTTGACAAGTGCGATGGTTAATGATTCAGCAGATAGTAAAGCCATTTTTTTGTAAAAATTAATGCAGTAGAGGAGAGGAGGCATGCAGGGATTTAAGAAATGCACAGCTTAAATACATAAGTACGGTGCTTTGCAACATAAGATATTTTACATTTACATATCCCCAGAACACTGCCCAAAATAGTGAGATCTTAATGGTGTGAAAGCAAAAATAAGAGCGATGTGTGGGCACACACAAGGTATTTCATGCACCTTTTTTAATTCTGCCATCGTACTTATAGAATATATCATTGAGATGTGAAACACCACGCCATATAGTAGTACATCTGTTTTCTCATCAGTTATTTCAACATAAATCATAGAATCACAGAGTTGTTTGGCTTGGAAGGGACCTTAAAGACCATCTCATTCCAACCCCCCTGCCATGGGCAGGGTCACCTTGCACTGGACCAGGCTGCTCAGAGCCCCATCCAACCTGGCCTTGAACACTTGAATACTTGAATACGGATGAAAAGTAGATGTTCACCAGACAGGAAAGACCCATAAGTACGTGGATATTCGCAAAGCATCCATGACCAGCTTGTAGGGACACATCTCAGTACGGCTGGGTGGCTTGGGGGAGTTTTGACAGAGGATGGGTCGTGAAAAAAAAACAAACGTCAGGCAGGCGCTGGCAGCGAGCAGAGTAGGGCATGAAAAAAGCGCTGAATGGCGATTCGGGCTGGCTGGTGCCTATGCCCAGCGCGGCGAGCGCTGGGGACCAGCCGGTGGCCAATGGGATGAGGCTGTGCCGCAGGCAGAGCGCGGCCTGGGATATCCCGGAGACATGATCCCTGCCGTGCCAGGGTATCCGGGAGTGTCCGGGCGTGTCCGGGGGATGCCGGGGATGGCCGGGAAAGACCGGGACACGCTCCGAGCCGCCGCTGGCAGTGCGCACCCCGGCCGACAGGGGGCGCTCTGGCGGCGGGCGCGAGCAGCCGCGCGGCGCCGGTCCAGCCAATGGGAAAGCGGCGGAGGCGGGACGAGCCTGCGGTTTCGCCAATGGGCGGCGAGTGCGCGTCAGACGCGGAAGCGGCCGTGGTGCGACGGGCGGGGTGTGGGGCCGGCCTGGAGCGCCCGGGCCGTGCCGGGGCCGGGGCCGAACCTGCGGGGGAGCGAGTGCGGCCGCGCCGGGCCGGGCCCCGCCATGGCGGCCGAGGGCAAGGTGACGGGGCAGAGCCAGGAGCAGTTCCTCCTTCTGGCCAAGGCGGCTCGCGGCGCCGCGCTCGCCAGCCTGATCCACCAGGTGCTGGAGGCCCCGGGCATCTACGTGTTCGGGGAGCTGCTGGACATGCCCGCCGTCCGCGAGGTGAGACCCGCCCGGCCCCGCGGCCCTGCCGAGCCCGGCCCGCGGCCCGGCGGGACCGTCTGACCCTGTGTCCCCGCAGCTGGCCGACAGCGAGTTCTCCCCCGTGTTCCGCCTGCTCACCATCTTCGCCTACGGCACCTACGCGGACTACCTGGGTGAGGCCGGGCCCGGGTCACAGCGCAGGGCGGGGGCCACGAACCGGTGATGGGGATCCCGTAGGGTGGGGAACGCTGCCCGCCCCCACCAGGGCCCCTCTCTTACCCAAACAACCCCCCAGGGCCGTGTCACCGACCCGAGACATGCCTGATTGTGGTTTGGGCCCCCAGACCCTCCGGGTATCTGACAGTAATTAACGCTGCCATTTGCCATCTGCCGAAGAGCATCTTGGCAGTGACGTTTTTGAGGGACGAGGGGAAAGACTTAGGTATCCGTTGGGATGTGCAGACCTGCATAAATAAAGCATGGGACAGCTAGAGAGAATGACTTGAGGGTGATGGGGGGAAAGGCTGCTCAGAAAAGGTCTTTTGAGCTGAGGATTGATGGGGATGGCTTGGCAAGACAAAGCATCACTTGGGGGATTGGTGTGCAGGCATTGTAAGAGACGGGTGTGGTACAGATGCTTCTGTGCAGAGCTGGGAAATGGAAAATGAGACATAAATTCTAATACCCTGTTCTTTTCCCTGACAACAGCTGAAGCTGCAAACCTCCCTCCCTTGACAGAAGCTCAGAAGAACAAACTGAGGCACCTGTCAGTTGTCACTCTGGCTGCCAAGATCAAGGTAGTGGCCCTGTTTTTCCCCGAGTTCTCCCTGCACTGGGATTACCTCGTGCTAGTTACCATCATGTTTCCACAGTGCATCCCCTACTCAGTGCTGCTGGAGCAATTACAGCTGAAGAATGTCCGGCAGCTGGAGGACCTGGTGATCGAGGCAGTTTATGCAGATGTGCTGCGAGGGAGCTTGGATCAGCGGAACCAGCGCCTGGAGGTGGATTACAGCATTGGGAGGGACATCCGGAGGGAGGAGCTAAGCACCATCACCCGCACATTGCAGGAGTGGTGAGGAGGAAGCCCCCATTGCTAACACCCAAAAAAGGTTGCAGAAGTGGCCAGTGGCTTCCCTGGATCCTCCTGTGTGTCGCTGTGGGTGGGTGGTGTTGGGAGGTGGTGTACTTGATCCCCTTTCCCATACTCCAACGGAAAGTAATTTCCAAAAATTCTTTTCCAAATTCCCCTGTTTGTGGCTGGCTGGAAGGGTGATGAAGCCACACCAGCCTTTGCACAGTCCTGGCTTCTGGCAGGAGGCTTCCCGAGTGTTTATCTATAGTTAGTTCCTAACCCAGCGTGGCTTTGTTATCTGTCCCAACTCCCTGGTAGTAACATAATTCCCTGTGTTATTACATCAGAATCCTGCTCCTTTTTCTTCTCTGCGTGGTGTAGCTGTTGCCTTCCGGTGTTTTTGGCCTCTAGAGTTGAAATCTGCTGTCTTTCACATTGCTTCCTGTGCTGTGCCAGTTCCCTGGCCTGTTCAGTTTGGGGTCTCCTCTCCAGGTGCCAGGGCTGCGAGGTTGTCCTGTCAGGCATCGAAGAACAGGTCAGCCGGGCCAACCAGCACAAAGAGCAGCAGCTGGCCCTGAAGCAGCAGATAGAGAGTGAGGTGAGCACTCAGTGTCCCTCCCTTTAAAATTACTAGAACCAGTACCCTGTGATTGTTATAGTCCTTACTGTGAGGCATTGCCTTTTCCCTAGGCCAGACCTCCCAGGGGCTTGTGCCTGAAGAAGAGCCCTAAATCAGCTTAACACTTCTCTGCAGTGCAGGGGCCTGGACAGCTGTTGGCTCTTTTAGTTGACATGAGCTTGCAGCTCTTAGCTCCAGGGCTTCCTTTAAAAACAAACAGAAAAACCCCAAAGTAAAACTAAAAAAATTTAATAAAAAAATAGCCAAACCAAACTAAAAACCTTGTGAAATCCCTTGTTTCTTGCTTTGCTGCTGTTGCAGGTGGCGAATCTGAAGAAGACTATCAAAGTGACAACAGCAGCTGCTGCAGCAGCCACATCCCAAGACCCGGAACAGCACCTAACGGAGCTCAGGGAGCCAGCCCCTGGCACCAACCAGCGCCAGGCGAGCAAGAAAACTTCCAAAGCCAAAGGGTGAGGAGTGCAGGCAAACGGACAGAGTGTGTGTGTGTGTGAACATCAGTTGTGCTTCTCTGTGTGCACTTAGAAAGGAAGTGAGATATGAGCTTGATTTATTTTCCTTTTTTTTTCTCCCATCTCCACAGGCTCCGGGGCAGTGCGAAGATTTGGTCTAAATCAAACTAGTTGGATCTCCCTTCACAACTGGGAGGGTGAGAGGAAGAGATTTGGGGGATGGAGGGGTAGCAAGGGTCCCAAGTGTGATGCTTTTGAGCTCTTCTCCGAGATCCATCTTGCCAGCTAACTCTCCTGCATGTTTGTTCTCTTTCCTATTTTCTTTACCCACTTTCCAGGCCGTATCTCCCTCCTTTTCATCACAGCATTTCACACTCTGAGCTTCCAGTTTATGCGTTGCTGTTTCCCCAACCGCTCAAACCCCCATCGCCAGGGCCGTGTGTTTCTCTCTTTCTCTCTCCCTGTCTTTTGACAGGTCCATTTCAAGAGCCATAAGGGTGTGTCAGTCACCTTGGCACCCAGAGGGCATCACAGAAACTTGGAAAGAGGGTGCTGGTGCTCAGCAACCATCTTGGCTCTATGAGACCCCTGGGATAATTTGCCCTAGGATGCAGCTGCCGTCTTTGATTGTTTAATCTTTGTTTTGCTAGGTGGGAGGGTAGTTTTTGAAGGGATTCTTTTAAAAAAATATAAATATATTATAAATATATATAAAACAATAAAATAATAGTTCTATGGACATATCTATACAAACTTGTGCTCCTGTGGTGGCATCTCTTGGCCTCGTATACTGATTCTGGAAGTTCCAAAATAAGGCATGATATTGAGAGCCTCTGTCCCATTTCACGGTAGAATATCCTCAAAATATTCACTTCCTTTTCCAAAGTGTAGTGCCATAGTAGCCTTATTGGGATGAGAGTCCATAAAGCAAGTATTAATCATAAATCTTATTTACAGAGTTTCTTGTGTGGTTGATTTGCATCTGGACTGTTCAAAAGAGGTGATTTTCAGGTAGTCTCGGAGAAAGGTGCAGAGACTGAGGAAAAAGTGAATTCATATTTGTGTCAGTACTGCCCCCTGGTCCTGGATGGAAAGGAAAGTGATGTGGGGATTTGTCTGACAGGTAAAGGTAGCAGAGTCAATGCCCACGTGTGTGAGTTCTCATAGTATAGATGCTGCACAAGCCATTCTTGGTTTGTGTTAGAGCCTGGTTGAAAAAACCCAAATTAGCGAAATTGACTCCTGTTAGATGCCCAGGAAAAAAAAAATCAGATTCTCCAAAGGATGCCTCCTCAAGGCTGGCTTGGAGCCGAGTCAGACTGATGTCAGTGTTGCACTGCTGCTCCAGGACCACGTGTAGGCTGATGGAAATGTAAATTGACACCATGACTCCCACCCCCGCTTGGTTCTGTGTCTTGTGCCAAGGCTAAAATTTGATTCCCTGAACCTGCTGTTCTGTGTGTGAGCAAACCACAGGAAAAAAATAATCCAATGAGAGAAAACTGATCTTTATGGGGACTTTTTTGGTTCACTGGCCTGGGGGTGGGTTTTATCCTGGGTTGTCTCTCTGTGCAGACATGTGGGAATTGGAGCTGAGGCAGTGTGGGTTTGAGCAGGTCATGTTAAGGGGGTGGGGAGGGGAGTGAGACCATCCCTGTTTTGGTGGTAGCAAGGTGCCATCTCAGTCCTCCAACACCACAAAATGCTGGTTTGTGCAATATTGCTTTGCTAATTCCAGGCTGCTGTAATACAGCACTGCCTGTCGGTGGGAAAGCCCCATCACCCGAACCTACCAACTCCTTGAACTTCCAAGCAGCTTTGTCCCTCTGTGCGTGATCTCAGGGCTGGGCATACCAGCTGGCTGTGCCTGGGACAGGGATATGCCAGGCTGTTCAGGATGATTGCTGTTCCTGGCTGAGGTCTCCCAAGTCCTTGGGAAGCCCCACACCTTCACCCCATTCTGTGGCCCAAGGTGTTGAGCGCTGTTGGTGTAGTCGCCTGGCAGAGAAGTGCCAGATAGGAGAGGTTTGGTGTGAAGTTGTCCAGATGGTTGCAGGAGCATGTGAGGGGATAGCTGGGCCAGGGTTGTCTCAACCCACCTAGAGAGATCAGATGAATTTGCAGCAATAGGGAGTCCACCTGACGAATCCTGTTTTCCGTAAGTTGTAGGGAGGGGTTGTGACAAGGCTTCCAGCTTTTGTTTAAATCACCTTGAGCCTTCCTCCCTCTCTGTCACATCACCTTCATCTGTCTCTCTCAGTGAGGAAAGGCTTGGTGTGTTTGCAAACGTCTGCAAGAAGCAGTAACAGTCTGTGCATGTTGGATTTTCCTGCTCCCTGGGAAGGGCTAGTCTGGGACCATGGTGCCAACAGGTGATACCTGTCAAGCACCTGCCAAATGTCTGGCACCTCAAGCCCTTTGAAAAATGTGCTGCTTGCAAAACCGTTGGGGTGAGATGTGAAAGAATGAGGAGAACTGGCTCAGGAGGGAGCTGAGCAGCCAGACAAAGCATGTGTCCTAACAGCCACTGGCTGAGGTCCAGTGGGAGCTGGGTTGGAGCAATGTAACCTCCAGGGAGAGCTGAAGTTACCAATAACAGAGCAGGATATTTGTGTCCCACTGCTGCTTAGGAAGAGCAGCTGTAACAGCTCTTTGTCCTGAGTGTTTCAGCTCCTCTCTGATCTGTTGGGCTTTGCTCTCTTTAACCGCACTGTGGCTATTGGGCACAAAGGGTCTGTTCAAATGCCCTGAATCCACAGTTTAAATCCAGGCCACAGATCCCGGGAGTGAAGTTGGAAGCCAGCACTGAGAGTTCCACATGGGTTGCATGTGATAATGCCTGGGTGAGTGGCATGTGCAGCACAAGGCCAGGTAGAGCAGCCCCTGAGCTCTGTACACACAGTGGCATCGGGCTGGTGAGCACAAAACCTCCACATACAGGTGACAGCAGCCAGAGTGAGGACCATCGTGGGGTCCTGGGGGGCTCACCACACCAGCCCCGGCCTGTGCTGAAGCCCCAGACTGAGATCCTCACAGCTCAATCCCAGTCAGCACGAGTCTGCCTGTGTCCTGCCACAACTTGGCATTTGGTTTGCCCCCATCTCCAAAGGTCAGCTCGACTCTGGTAGCAGCATTTGCCAAGCACAGCCATAGGCCTTGCCCTCCTTCCTATTTGTCCCTCTTGAGACTGGTTGTGTTACGGATTTCAAGAGAGTTTGAGAATAAGCACATCGAATCAAGGAGCATCTGCAGAGCTCTGAGAGTCTTCCATTTTGTTTACTTTTCAAAGGCAGCACCTTTTGAGACCTCCATTAAGAAAAGGGAAGCTGAAGGTAGCACATAAAATTACTTCAGACCCTTGGTAGGACTGAAAACTAAATGAGAGGATTGCAGTGCAGAATGAAAGTAATGCTGCAAATTGCCTTGCCGGATGGCAAACAGAGAGCAGGAGCATAGGCTGCCTTTGCCCTTCACCTGAAAACCACACTTTTTATTTTCCTGCTCTCTTCAGCTGTGACTCTGAAGTTCAGTCAGGGAAGATATGAAGATTAATTAATTAGTTAACATTTATAAAAACACTTTGAAGATGGCAAGAGTGAGGTAAGTACTGAGCATTATTGTAAATTTTCATTTTGAAATGCCTTCGTGTTTTAACCCATTTTTTTTGCAAAGAAAAAATTCAGAAAACAGATTCTGAGTAGAGTAAACCAGAAATACCTGGATACATGACACCCTAAGCCCTGCAAAGAAATGAGGTTTAGGGGATTGTAGAAGAGAGGGTATGGAGAAATATCAATCCCAGCATGAGGACAGGAGATCTGCCAGCCCTAGCACAGAAAGTGTAACAACTCTTGTGCAGTGGTTCGTTGCAACCCCCTTTGGGTATCATACATGGGGCTGGCACATGTGGGTTCAGAAAAGGAAGGAGTTAGGACAGAACCTGAACGGCTCTGTCGCTGTTGTCTGACTTTTGCCAGCCACAGCCAGCTGCCCTGTGCCAAGAGGTAACCATGTATTCTTATTAAGAATTGTGGCTAATGATGGCAATTCTTGTTGCACTCCTGGGACACAGTTTCTTCTGGGGAGCTTGCTGCTCCCCTTGAGGGTGGTGCAGGTGTCAGGCACTGTGCTGCTGGCAGCTTGGAGTCTGCTGCAGTGCCTATCTGTACCTGGTGAGAAGGGAGAAGCCTGACAGCAGGGCAACCTGCAGGACTTGTCTGAGGTTCTCCTAAACCTCCGCTGCTCTGTGCTGAGGTACATTCAGAGGTAGAGGTGGTTTTTGTGCTTTATGGCGCTCAGCTCAAAGGGGGACAACATTCTGTTTACTGAGGTGGCTTGAGGCCACCCTTGCCTCTGTTCTCCAAATGGCACCTGTGGTGGGATGGTTTGGTTTGGGATGAATGGATGGGCTGGTGTGTATTGAAATATCTGTCAAACATTACTAAGTCTCCTTTGTGTCAGGCGACACTGGCTGGGGGGCACATCTCGTGACTGCCTGTCTGGGGTGACCAGGGAGAATGGCAGCCCTGCCTCTGCCCAGCAGCAGGGTATGTATGTGCCTGCTGCCTCCATCCTCCTGTGAGCTCCGAGTGCCAGCTGGGGCGTGGTGCTGTGGCATCCCATGGGCATGCTGCAACGGGCATGGTGATGCCAGCCAGCCTGCATTCACTGGTCTGCAGGATGATCATGCAAAAGCGTGGTCCCCTGGAGCTTCCTGCAGGCTTGCCTTGCCTCTGCTCCAACAAGGCATTGGCTCACTGCTTCTGTGAAGGCTTTTTTGGGTGCCTGGCTGTCTGCTCTGTTGGATGCACTGACACGGATGAGTGTCCCAGTCTGCTTCCTGCAGGTCTGTACCTTTGCATGAAGGCTCCCTGACAAAAGCAGCCACCGAGGGCTGTGCCTGCCGCTTGCCATGGCTGAACCATCCTTCCTGGGATGAGGCCCTGGCTGTGCAGGACTCTGACAAAGAGCAAGATAGAGTAGTCAGGAAAATCTCACAGTCCATGTCAGCTGCTGCAAATGCATCTCTCAGATCTCTGACATCCTTCTTATCTCCTTTTTATGCCCTGGAATAGCTACTCATTTCCCTTCTGTGACCCCTTTCCCTTTTTGCCATCCTCTTCATGGGTGTCTGTCTGTGTTTCCACCTGCAGGGCTCCTCCTTCCTCATCCTTTTTCCTATTACTAGTCACCGCTTAGCTGAAATACAAAAAAACACCTGCTTTCTCTGCTGGTTCTTCAGGCACCCACCTTTTGGGTGTTTCTCTTCTGGCTGCTGCAGTTTTCCAGGAGCATCCCTGCTGGTGCAGGGTGAAACTAGGCTGGACTTTTGTCTGCCTTCTCTGCTGGTGGCAGGCTTTGCCACTGCCAAGGGAAGGAGTTAATTTGCAAAAATTCTTTGTGCAATTATATTCATGTTGCGATGAATTCAATAGATGACAGCAAAATGTCAGTTGGATTAGAGAGCCATGACCCTTACACAGTAACAAGAGTGTTCAGAATTCCTGTGGCACTTGTGCATGTGTTAAAGGCAACTCTGACCCTCCTGCTCTGAGGCACAAGTGAAGCCTTGGCATCTTTGGATCAGGAAAAAATGTTTCTGGGAAGGCTTTGCCTTGACTCCTGCAGGTTTCCCTGTGTCTGCCTCTGAAGCGTTTAGCACTGGTTTTGGGATGCGGGAAGATGATCTGTTTGGTGGGAGCAAAAGCAAGAAGGATGCCCCGGCTGACTGAGTGTGATGCCTTACCAGTACGGTCTCATGATCCCTGGCAAAAGCTTCTCAAGTGCCAACCCCAAACTGGCTAATTTTATTGTTGCCACTTTCCAGCTTAAATGAATTTACAGCTAGTTTATATTCTCTTGTGCCTGTGCCAGTGCAGCTCTAGCTGAAGCTGTACTTCCTCCCTGGTGTTTATTTCCCTTGAGGACAGACTTCACTTTGCTTAACTAACCAAATCACCCCCCTCATACATACTGTGAGCTCTCCATACTCTCTTACTTGCTCTTCAAATAGAGTGCAAAAGTGCTCTTACTTGCTCTTCAAATTAAGCTTTCTTGGCTAGAAATGAGCACAGTTCTCTTCCACAGGTGAAGTCTGATCAGCATCTTGCACAGGAACAGTAGCACATACCTATAGCTACTACAAATGCCTCCCAGATTGCCTGTCTTCTCCTCAATGCCTCAGCAGGTGATTACACTTATTAAATGATTCACTGGTGATCCAGAGTAGTTCTTATTTTCTGCTGGTTGTAATTGAAGAAGCTCCAGTTTATAGCTAAGGAAATCTTGATTTTAGGTCCTATGTTCCTTTTCCCTTTCACTTTGTGCTGCAAGCTTTAGTCTTTTTGCCGCACCTTCAAGGCCACCTACATCCTTCTGTGTGATACCCTCGTCCAATTTGGCAATGTATCTGGGTTTTATTTATTTGTGTATTTATTTTTTGCAGTCTTTGTTCTCTTTTTCTCTTATTAGTAAGGGATGGATATTGTGAGGCTTCCAGCCTACCTCTGAACATTACTGCACCAGCAGTTGGAGATAGGTATTCTATTTATTCCTCTTCCTTTTATCGCCTTTTTCCCCCACCCTAAGTTTGTATTAAGTGCCCTTAGGATTTAAAAACCCAGCCAGAAGTGAGGAGATAGTGGAAATAATAACAACCTAAGTGGAGTTTCCCCATGGGAACATTTTTTGAAGTGTTGTCTTTAAAAAAGAAAATTCCTAGGAGGAAAAAAATAGTTACATTTAAGACAGCTGAAAAATAAAATCAAGTCTTTTTTTAGAATGTTTTGAAAAGTAGAAAAATGTTGCAAGTCAAACAAGTCAATTTTAACTTAGACCCTGTAGTGAAGTCTATTTTAAATCCTTTTGTTCTCCAGCACTGAAGCCAGTGCCTGTGGGATTTTACACTCTGGCCCCACAGAAGTGCATATTTGTTTCCCAGACAAACCCTTGTGCCCACAGAGAGTTCCATTTCCTGCAGCTTGCTCTGTGGTTCCACCTGTTTTGAAGTCCCTATTAAGTCACAAGGTCTCTTCTTCCCCTTCCCAGCTTTCATTGCAGTCTAGCCCTGTGTCAGCCTGCTTTCCTCTCTTATTCATAGATTTTTGAAGTCCAAAAGGACAGTCATATCATTTGTCTTCTTGACTGGCCAAGAACTACCTCACCCTGTTCCTGTGCCCACTCTCCAGCTTCTCTTCGAGACAGGGTTTGGAGTGGCCAGAGCTGGAAAACTGAGGTGTGCTCTAATGCTCTCACATGAAAGTCTGCTTCTCAATCCCAGTTCAATCGTGAGGTGGCTGCAGGTTTTCTGCTAGGTTGAAGAGCCCTCTACTGTCAGAAGCCTCATTTCCATACAGGAAATGCCAGTCCATGCTCCAGTGGAATGAACTCAGACACAGGAGTCTTATGTTCATATTATCCTGTAGTGCTAGTGTCTCCAGGCCTTGAGTCATCCTTGTTTCTTGAGTCTTTTTTGGTGTCCTTTTCGGGTCCAATACCCAGATTTTACACAATGGGTTCACTACTGTGACACAGGGGAGAAATGTTACCTCCCTTCTTGGTGAACACGGGCTAATGCATCCAAGTGAAACCCAACCCCACAGATGAAGAATTATGCAAGAACCATTCATTTCCTCAGTTATCTCTGAATCCCCTAACTCCTTCTGGAGTCCCTCCAGAGTTTCCAGAACACAGTCTTCCATCTTGAAAGAGCACAGACTACATTTATGTCCCTGGGTGAATGGCTTTTCTGCATTCAGTGCAGCCAAAAATACTTACTGTTTATAAATAAACACCACACCAATAGTTACCGACTGTTCTGCACATCGCATCCTTTTCCATCATTTATCACTTTCATTGTTCTCTGGGTCCTCTGAAAGCTTCAGCAGCACTGGTTTAATATCTTCTTTCAGATCATTAATCAAGTTACTAATGAGCATTACTTTCAGAAAAACATCCTACTGGAAATAATTTCAAATTCCACAGTTTCTTTTCCCCCTCATTACTTGAAATCTATCAGTGAACTAAAATTTATAATATTGGGCCTTTTGTTGTTTCAATAACTGCTAATTTATTTTACATCAGAGCATAGTCTTACGTGGCTAGATAAGATGGCTCGTGCTGGTCTAACCTTTAACTTCATGTTGCTGTAGCACCTGTGTTAACCCAACCCGTGATTTAATCAGAAATTATCACAGTTTTTGGACAGGAGCAATTTTGAGAAGGTGAGATCACAAATATTATAAGCACTGAAGCACATATTTTTGTCTTTAAATGTAATGTATTTTCCATCTCTTATCTTGACTTAAAGTCAGTTTACCTGGTTTACAGCTGTGGATATAATTTAATTTTTTGTTTGCAAATACTGGCACCAGGTTAACTTTCCCAGACTTCTTTTTCCCCAGTGTTCTACAATTCTCCCAGTATTTTACAATGCTATAAAAAGTACAGTGAAAGATGCACAGACCTTCAGGGCTACCACCAAAAACCTTTAAGGACAAAGATCCCACTAGCTCTAATGGGTTTTATTTTCATAATAAATTTTCAATTATGGAAAACTAAATATACAACAAACAAAACCTCCTAAGTTTCTGTTTTATTTGTGAGTAGCAAATAAATAATGCATTCTTATCCCAGGTTATGCTATCCACCTTTCTACCAGTGTTTTCCGCTTCTCTCCACCTCATTCTACCCACCTCTCCCTCCATCTCTTTAAAGCACAGCAGGCCCCTGTGTCTCACTTCAGGTGCCTTACTTGCTCCTTGGGAAGATCCAAGAAGCACCAATCAACTGCATTGATTTGGTGCTTCAACTACTTCAATTTGAAAGTGACAGCTGTGGGAGAAGCGGCTAGAAGGGATTTTGTTTCCATTGGATAGAAAAGGATGACTTGGAACCACAGCCTGTGCATCTGAAATAAACAGTTTGATTTTCATATTGGGAACATCCAACCTCTATCTCCATCCTGGTGGAACAGCTGTCAGACACTTCAGAAGTGTAAGAGAATCATTCCAGCCTTTCCTTCGCCCCAATACAGTAAACGGACTACTTTTAACGGGAAACCATTTCACTTGAAAATGTAGCTCATAGAAAAAAATTAACCTGATGTAGGTCTGGCCTAAACACCAATGTCAGGGTGGTATAATAGGTGGGCTTGCTGATTGCACGGGTGTTCTTGTTTTCAGGCAGCTCAGCTGGAGCACTGCTGCACACAGACTCTGGCACCCGCTTACAACAACGCGGAGATCCTCATGGCTTGTCTAAAGACAGAGGAAGAGGAGCAGATCATTGGTTGTGCAATTCTCTGCATGCTTCCGTTGGGTTAATACCCTACATCAGTGATCAGCAAGGGAATTTCCATCAAACCAGGGTACCAGCGAAAGGGAGAGCCCTGAGCACAACTCGTAGTCACTCAGCAGAAGGCACCAGTGCCAGTGTATATTACTCCCCGTGGAGTCCAGCTCTGCCCCCTTTCTCCTTCACATTCTCTCCTCCTCTCAAAAGTCTATAAATAGCTGATCCAAAAGCACCACCATGACCAGAGCAATGCCAGCCTGGGGCAGCTGAGGCTATTTCCTCAGCAGAAGCCAGACCAGCATGTGAAGAAGGGCCTACCAGAACTGGAAGAATCAAGAGAGGTTCCCTTCTTTGGGAAAAAAAGCTCCTGCTCTCCGAAGTCCGAAGTTAATGTACTGTGTCAGCCGCAGGACTAGCAAAGGGGTCACCCTACCAATATAATTCCCACACTTTTGGGTTGGGATCTCTAAAGCTCTTTCCTGGTCTCCTGTCTTAACACAAGGTCCTCCTCTCTCTGAACTTCTTTTCCTTAGACCACCAGAGCCTTGTCACACCTGGAGGAGGCCAGGATCTTGTAAATAACTGTCCAGCAGTTAGCAAGGCTCAGGCAGCCAGGCAAAACACCCTCCCACTGCAGAGTGGAAGAGCATGCAAGGTCCTAAATCCATGAACAGGACAGCACCCAACAGGGTGCAGAGGCTGAATCCAGATAAAAGGATTTGGGATTAGGTCAAGATTAGGAAATCCATGCCCAAAGAGGAACGGATCCTCACAATTAAAGGTCAATGTTAATTCCCACCTCTCTGTTCTCTCAGACTCTGCTTCAAAGACTGGCCTGGCCCTCACAGCTGGTTACCACCACCTGTAAGCACCTTTCTGAGCTCAGATGGTTCTTTGCTGGATCAAAACATCAGGCACCACTTCTTGCACTGACTCAAGACTACTAGAGATAAGGGCTGCTGTTGTTCCACTTCCTCCTTTTACAGTCTGGCAGCCCCAAGATGACTTGTCTTCCAGAAAACCTCTCCCAAACCCTGATTTTTTCTGTGTAGCTCCTCCTTTGGCCTTGCTCTCTTCAGGGCCTGCCTTGACTACACCACCTCCAGAAAGTCAGTCCACTTTCAGAGGCAGCAGCCTTACTACCCCCGAACACAGATGCTGCAGATCTCTCCAACTGCACTTGGATGTGGAGTTTCAGACCAGGACTGAAAGCTGAAGAGTTTTTAAATAAGCATGTAGTGACAGGACAAGGGAGAATGGCCTTAACCTGAAGGGGGGCAGGTTCAGATTAGATATTAGGAAGAAATTTTTTACTGTGAGGGTGGTAAGGCACTGGAACAGGTTGCCCAGAGAAGCTGTGGATGCTACATCTTGGAAGTACTCAAGGCCAGGCTGGATGGAGCTCTGAGAAACCCAGTCTAGTGGAAAGTGTCCCTGCCCATGGCAGGGAGGGCTGGAACAAAATATCTTTAAGACTCCTCCCAGCCCAAACCATTCCATGATTCTATGACTCCTACTGGGGTTTTCATGGCACAAAACAGCACAGGGAAGTGGAAACAAAATCTGCCACCAGCAAAGATTCTGCCCTGCACTTTCTTGAAGGGTAGAATGTGTGCAAACTCTGCCCTAAGCTTTCAGAGGCTGGATTCTGCATCCTCTTTTCCAAGCAAGACAGTCAGTCCCCAGCAAGGTGCCTGCCTCTCTGTTAGTGCCCACACAGACAACACAGGGATACATAGCAAGATTCTGGCACACCACTTCCAAGTGTAAGCCATGCATCATTTCCTGCCCTCTATTCCAAATAAGCTGATGAAAAGGTTTGTGTAAGGGTGCGTGCCAGGAGAGGAAACTGGCCAAGAACCCAGGAGATCTTCCCTAGTCCTGTATTCCTAATGCCTCTCAAGTTTCACCTGATACTGAAGAAGTTAAGAAAATGTCATTCGTAACGTCAGCCTCAGTTGCAGTGAAATAATAAGAAAATAATGGAAATATTCCCCGGCAGTGCAGGAATGCCAGAGGCCCAATTCAGGGCTACACAGATGACCAGGCAGCAAGAAAGACCAACCAATTTCCCTTAAGTGCTCAGCAAAACTACAGCAATTAAAGGGTATTTTGCAAACTGTGGTTTCTTGGGTCTTCTTTCCATGTTGAGCATCATCTCACTGTGTGACTATATGGGAAGGACATCAGGCTATTTTCTGTAAGAGAACAAAACCTTAGAATTAAACATCAAGTCTCTCCTCAGCAATTTCCCAAGGATGTGGGCACAATTAGGTCAGCTGAAGGTAAAGACTGCTCCAACAATTCTTTACAGTTTGTTTCTTTATTCAGTAAACATCTAGTTACAAGTTCCACAAATTAAAAAAGTGGGGGAGCTGATTGAAGAGGGGTTGGGGGGGCCCACAGGCTGATCCAGCTTTTGTTCTGCTCCTCCCTTCTCTAACGCACCCATCCTTCTCTGCTTCTCCATACATGAACCAAGGAGCAGGAGGGGAATCGAAGCCTCTGTCCCAGTGAGGGGACTGACAGGGGGTTCTAGCAGAATTCCCTCATATTCCTTTCACAGGGGACTAAATAAAAACTTCAGAGCCAGCCCAACCCAGCACAGAAAGAGTGGAAACGATGGAAGAGGCAAGGTGGCAGCTCCTCATGCCCACCACTACTGGCAGAAAGAATAGAGCCAAGGGCAGCAGAAAGGGAATGGGCAATTAATGTGTTCCTTGCACATCAGTGAGATTCCCCATGCCCCACTGCAGCACCCAAATGGGGTGAAAAAGAGCAATGCAGAAGATTAGTTGCTTTGTTTCAATTCTGAAGTGGGAGGGAGGTTAATACTAAATTTGAAGAGGGTCCAAGTGGTGCTTTGAAGGGGCTTCAGAGTTTCACTGTCTGTACCTGGGAGGAAGGGAAACAGAAAACATAAAAAGACTAAGTGGTGCTTAGAAAGCAGCACAAAAGACAGAAAAAGACATGTTTAAACCTGATGTCTAGACATCAAAAAAAGGAAAAAATGTCCCTTTTCAAGCACTAGATCACATCCTAGTGAGCCCTATTCAAAGCATGGAGGAGCAGACACCAGCACTTACTTGTATTTCAAACTGGATGGACAGCAAACAGTTTCTACGTTCTAAAAGTTCTATACAACGACAGTATAAACACTCCACAGAATGCAATACTACATCATGTCGTACAATTTGAACCATCAGTTAAGGCTGATGCCACACATCTTTTGTTGATGACAAAGCTAACTTGAACAGCTTCCATCTTTCCATTCAGTACAGTAGTTTCTCAAAATTCACATCTTCCCCTGCTCTCTCAAAGTGGTAAAACCCATTGCCAATTGAAACCTCAAAATAATGTAAGACTGGGGCAAACAAAATGAAATCCTATGCCTAAGAGGCAACCATGCAGTGGGAGACGAGGAAAAAAAGCTTGTTAAGACTTACAAGAGCGCGTAGGTAGATTTGGGGGTGGCCACGCTGCACCCCCCACAAGGTCTGCTCTGAGTTCACCAGTCATACCGACGGGACTGTCTAGAGGGAGAATCCTCAGGGCCCTGGATCGCAAGACGAGTCCCTTCAGCCCGACGGCCACCGCCGCCTTCATGGCGCCGGTAATCCAGCCCCCGCTGCGGCCGGAAGCGGGATGTCTCTCGCCTCCACTCATCATCAAATGCAGCTGCATCACCTGTGTAGGGAAAGAACAAGCACAGATGGGGAGGAGCTGGAGAAGTAGCACCTGCCTATGCTGGGAGGAGGACACGGGCAGTACTCACTTTCATCCATGTTGATGTAGTCCTGTCTCTCCTCCTGGTCACCCGTGCGATGGTTCCGGGACCGCTGCATGATGTGGGCCCTCTCTCTGATGTGGTGTCCAATCGACATTTGTTCCAGGCCACTGTCCGAGTCCCTTACAGTTCGTCTAGTCTCACGGATCTGGGGGCAGATTCCCACGTAGAATCAACACTTTCCTTCATTCTCCCAGTCCCATACAGCACCCTGATTCTCACCTGCAGTATTTCAGCCACCTTGCACTGCCACCACTCCCAGCACGTCAAACACAACACAATGAAGATGGAAAAATGGATTCCCCCCATCAGCACTTCCCATCCCCTCCCAGCAGCCTTCAGCATGGTTCACTGAGTCACAAGAGCCACAATGTGCTCCTTGAACTGCAACTGCCTGTGAAGCCAAACTGCTGTGGGTGACCACCCACAGAAGCACCCAAACAAAGCCCACCCACCCACAGCAAAGCGAGCAGCCTCCTCCTTACCCCACCGGGTGCTGAACGCATCTCTGAGGTCTCCTGATATACTTTGGGCCCATCACCCAGGTTAGAATAGGAGATGACGGTAGAGGAGGTAAATGTCTGGCAGTTAGCACCACTTGTCATATGCTCCTGCAAGAAGGAATGGAAGGGAAAAAGAGACGGCAGTTAATCCTCTCTGTAGGAAGTCGGAACAAACTACTATAGGAAGAATATAAACCCCATGGGTCCATTTTTCTGCAGAATACATCTTCCTGTTAAATTAATACTTCTTTCTTTCTAAACAAGTCTACTCCCACACTTCCTTCCTCACCCCTCTCTTCTTCCTGCACTCAGGAACAAGCTCTCTGTCACAGTCCCCAGCAATGAAGCAAAGCTTTCAGCCTCTGCCACCTTGACAGCTGGGGCACAGCCCATACCAAACAGCACAGTAAGATGGGAGGCATTAGAGGGGGTGGCAGGAGCACCCTCAGTACTCCCTGCAACACAGAGGGTTTATGGAGGGTTCTTACCATGTTTCCCATCATGTCGTTCATCATCCCAAACATATCTATAAAGCCACCTGCCTGATAAAAAGCAAAAGAGAAGGCAAGAGTAATTAGTTTGGAAAGAGACATGAGGAAAGAACAATAAAACTACCTTCAAGGGACAAAAACCTAAGAACAAAAACCTTGTTCTTTTCCCCTTCTTTCAGTAGTGCAGAAAAAAATCCACAGAATCTGAGATTGCTGTTCTCTCCATTCTCTCAGATTGCATTGCCCAAGTGTTCTGGCAAAGGCTGTTTTTTAGTTTGGATCCAACTACCAGTGCACTGGGGTTTGTGAGTCCAGGTACTCAGCAAAGTTAAGAGAAGAAACCTCAGCATGTGCACTAACAGTGGTCTTAAGGAAGTTTCCACTGATTGTATGCTTCCTAGCATAACAACAATTTGCTTATTTTCCCTGCAAACACCTGCCTTTTCCATCCTGTAAACCTGAAGGCTGCAGTAACACACTGGGCCAGCAGGTCTCACGGGTTAATTGTGCAATATGTAAACAAAATTACGATGTCACTTCAAACTTGCTGATTTATTTTTTTTTGTTTCCTCGAGTAGCCTCTTGTTCTCGTTTCCAGCAGAGCAGTACTCACATGCAATGTTATTATGCTTTGATCTGTTTGCAGCCTTATTAATCCTTCTCTGAGCTACAAAAATTCCAGGACGCAGAAGTCTCTTTCATTAAGGCAATTCTGCAGTGTAAGACAGCTAAAGTTGCTGGAGCTGGAATAAGCTATTTCCACTGTATTATTTTAGTAGACGACGGAGATCAGCAGGCTCCAAGCATGGTGTTCTCACGTACACACAGCCATTCTCATTCCAGTCCTGTTCAACTGAACTATTCCATTGGCTTCTCCATCTGCCGCCAACGGCAAAAGAGGTGCAATAACCACCTCTGCCTACTGATGGCCAAGTCCTTTACTCGCATCCTCACAGTTCCTCCATTACCTCCAAAGAGATCCACAGCTTTTTTTCAGACATATGAGGTTATTAAGGGACTACCTGCTCTTCCCGGATATTAACTGTCCCAATTCCCATGAAATATTGTGCTATAACAGCTTTATGGGTTTTCTCTGGTCAAGGTGCAAATACAACTTCCCCATATAAACAGAGCTAGAATCTCTCCTCTAAAACAGCTTGTGGACAAGATTAAAACATTAGAGGGAAACAAGGTAAAGGTCTGAAGTCATAAAGCAACTCAATGACAGATCCAAGAGAAACCAGATGCTTCCAGTTTCAGTTCAATACCCTCTTCTGTATTCCATTTACTATAAATCTAGAGCTCATCCTGGTCTCCTCAGACCTTCCCACCCTCACTACATGGTTGTGCTCAGATTGCTACATTTTAGTGCTGGTTTCACACTGTACTGACAAATCTCAGTACAGAGCCACTACTTGGAAAACCTCTAATTTGACCCAGAAAAATAGAAAACTTACCATGCCAAGCATCCCAAAGGGTGAAACAGCTCCTGCCTGCCAGGACAACAGAAAAGCAGAACAGAGAATGACTTTCCAACAGCCAAACACTAGATCCTCATCAGAACACACTAATCCTCAGAAACAGAACTGGGAACACTCGGGCTCTACAAACAGATCAAGGGAGTGCCCCATGAATTCATGGTGCTCCAAATCATATCACCCCTAATAAACCAGGCATGAGGTAATGCTCCTAAATTTCTCCTAGTTATATTAATTCATGTCCTTTAGAAATAACATATTTATTCCCTTCCTCCTTTCCCCTAGGAAATCCAACCTAGAACACAGTTGCATTCAGCATATCAAAGCATGTGGAATAAAGAGAAGGACCAGAACATCACTGCTTTAGAGATTAGTGCTGCACCCGCCATCCATGTGACCGCAAGGGGGGTGCCCAACCCAGGAACAGTGGGAGATGGAAGCTAACAAGGCAGTTCCAGAAGTTCTACCCTGTAGTCAGCCCCCCTTTTACCTGCATCCTGCGGCCAGCCTGGCGAGCCCCTGGCGTGGTCCCATCAGTGATGCCAAGGAGCGGGCCGAACCCAAAACTTCCAGAGAGCATGCGGTTCATGTGCTGTCGGTGGATGGCAAAAGGATCCCTTTCGGAAGGGTTGAGAGAACAATGGTGAGGACAAAGCCCCATATAATCCACCCCTTGTGACTGCAAGTTTTCCTAATGTAACCATAAATTCTTTTCCAGGCTGAAAATTGAGAATCCCGGGAATTCGGTGTTGTGTGTAGTGATCCTTGGGGCTGGAAGAGACCTCTGAATACTGTCTCATTTCTTGTAATAGAAGGTATTATACCAGAGAAGCCTTCTCAGGTACTAATTGCTGTTTGCTCAGAAGTAGATTGGTGTTCTGCTTCCTGTACTGCTTTGGAGTCAAGCATGACCAAGCCCATTCCAGAACCTCACTGCCCTAACAAACGAAGGCCATTTCTCAGATCTGCCACCATTTCACAGTCCTTTCCTCTTGTGCCAAAAAAACCCTCTATATCAAGAGCTCTGCAAAACAATCAAACCCTTCTAAAAGGACAGTTCTTCATTTTGCAGGGAGCTGCATGAAGATTCTCCTGGCTGCAAAGAGAGGACTACACTTAATGGGACCAGAGAGCATGAGATCCTACATATTGTCTCCTTACCCCTCCCACATACACGCATAGAAACACTCCAGTGCAAGACTGAAACCTCCAGAATGGACTGTACAGCCTGACACCCCTCTGCCCCCACAAATCATCTCAACACCTCATCAAGGGGTTGAGATCACATACAGATTTTGCAGATTTGAGAAGGAAAGGGAACAATAACTGGGGTCCCTAACTGGTTTTCCTTTCTTTTGCAGCTTCCACTTAGAGCGCTGCTCACATTCACACATGCTGGAGAAGAGGAAGAAGAGGGTAAGGAAAAACAGTCACAGATTACAGTGGCCACAGTAAAAAACTTCTGGGAAATACCACAGCTTTTTTCCTGCACATCTTATAGTCTGCAATTATCCCTCTTAAGCATTAATAACCCCAACAGCAGAGACTGTTTCTGAGATCACGAAAGCACCTACTACAAACCAATACTTTTCTGTCTCTCCTGGAAATGCTTCCCATAATAAAAGCTAGACTCATACCTGCCACATCAATGAGAGGAACAAACAGTCATCCTGTGACTAACTGGGACATCAGGGTTTCCTCTTCTGCTAATTTGCTCACAGCTGATAAAATTCTTGCTTATTACCAATTCTATCAGCAAAAAAATTGACTACTCTTCTAAATTCATTAATTTCACAAAATTTTTAGTAGTGCAGTGCTTAACATAATCAAATTCTTCCTGTGTTAACAGTCTATTCCTTATCCGCTTTGGCAAGGACTGCCAACTTAGTGTCACTGCCAAAATTTATCAATAGCATCCAATTTCTGGACTGTGGACAGAAACAAAAACACTCAGTAAAAGGAATCCCAGGAAGAGTTCTTGGGACCTTTGTTAGATTTCAATACTCGTGTTTCAAAACTACCCGTTGGCTTCTCTTTACTTTGTTCCTCACAACTTGTCAACTGCTTCAGCAGTCTCCACCAGCTCCATTAATGAGTTCCTGTGCACAGCAGCACCAAACACTGGATGGAACAGCAGATTTTATCTATCCGAACTGCAACCCTACTTTGCATAAGAAAAAGGAATCCTTGCGCAAAGAAACAGATTAGCTATTCCAGCCCTCTCCTCCTCTCAGGCAGCTGCGATGCCTTTTGGCCTACTTTATTATGCTTCCCTCCAAGACCACGCTCCAATATCACGGAAACGGGACCAGCGCGAACCAGGTTATTCCCAGCGCTGGCCCCCGGGAGGATGTTTGTGTTTGTCCTCAGACAGCTCCGCCACAGCCTGGCAAGGCCTCTGCCCGCCTGTCCGGACGCGGGGGGGGTCGCGCACCTGCCCCCGCCCCGATCCCGGGGAGGATCCCGCATCCCTCCCTCCCGCCGCTTCCCCTTCCCCCATCCTGAGGATGCCCTGCCCGACTCACATGGCAAACATGGGGTCCTCCGGCTCGCCATCCCTCATCAGCCGGAACATGCTTCCCTCGCTCGGGGGCGGCCTCTGCGGAGGGGAGAGGGCGGTGAGCACGGCCGGAGCCGAGGGCGGGGAGGGGCGGAGCGGCAGAGCCGGCCCCCC